>SJYQ01003460.1:293458-377960 GCA_006410935.1 Redunca redunca | reverse complement strand
GTATAACTCTTGTATATTGTTAGAAGAAACATTAACAATTTTCCTTTTTGAAGAAATAACCAAATTCCCCTTGAGTTTCTATGGTGAGATAAGGATATCCCTCTCTCGAGGCTGGAGTGATGTAAAAATATAAACTTGATTTAACATCAAATGACTTGGGCAGCTCTGGACCTCAGCCTTCCCTTTCTAGTTTCTTCTTGAAAGGGTTCAGTACAGGCTAAAGTGTATTGCAATTAATTTTTCAAAAGCTACTGCAGAAACTACTAAAGGGTGATGGTTATATCCTTTGAAAATATATGCATAGTTCCTCTCTCCAGTGTGAAGGAGGATTGACTGCCTTCCTATTCCCACTTCTCCCTGCCCTACTCCCTAGTTCTTCCTTTGCAATTCCCCCCACCTTCTTTCTCAGCTTGAACAAAGCCTTACCAGCCCTACTTTCTCATTCCCCAAGGGATGTAAAAGAGTCCTCTTGCTTACAACTTTTGTCATGACTCATTGGAAGTATAGGAAATTTTGTTCTGTGGCTCGGTCTCTCCCATCTTCCCTCCCTCTCCTCCTTGATCGGGCTATGAATCCCTTGGGACTTGCTTATCTTTGAGCGTGGCTAGTGCCTTAACAGACATGTTCCCTGAACCCCATTAGAGGGCACAGGGGAACTTAGGAGGAAGAAACGACAATCTAGTTTTGTGTTCAGAGACCCTTTAGCATCACACACACATACACATTATATATAGATATATTTAATATGTCTATTATACACTTAAAAAAATATATATATGATAACAGAGACAACATGTAATCTCCCTGCCGCAGTATAATTCATGACATCTTTGAGGATGGACTCTCAAGCCTCCCCAGGGTGGCTCCTGAGCCAGGGGAGTTCAGGGCTCTGCCAGAGGTGGGGTTAGTGTAGCTTCAGCTGTGGCACCTGTGACTGAGGGCAGACTGTACCCCAGAAAGTACCATGAGGCCAGGGTTTAAGAAAACAGGGGTGAAGTCCAGGATTAGGAACTTTAAAGATATTCTCCCATTTCTTATGAGCCTGTAAATGAACAGACCATGGAGGAGGGATGATAATGCTTTGAGTAGTCAAGGTGGAAAGTATTCATATTCACTCTCAAGGCTACGTTCAGTCCGTTTCCTGTAACCATGTTAGGATGCTCACAGTTAACTGGGATAGAATGGGCCTTGCTCTTTTCTCTGGCCACCCAGGATAGGTGAGATCTGCCACAAGTCACTGTCTTGCCTTGCGAACCCTGATTATGCCAGGGAAGCCACCAGTGTCGACTTGTGCAGGGTGACATGCCCTGAGTCTCCACTAGCCACATCCCATCCCCTCCTGTCCAGCCTCCTGCTCTGAGGCCTGGCATTCCCCAGGCTCTGATGAGGAAATCTGAGCTATTGCATTTGTTTTGGCTGCCCTGGGTCTTCATTGCTGCATGTCGGCTTTCTCTAGTTGCAGCAAGTGGGGGCTACTCTAGTTGCGGTGTGTGGACTTCTTTTTGTGGTGGCTTTTGTTGCTTTAGGGCACGCGGGCTTCGGTAGTTGTGGTTCCCTGGCTCTCGAGTACAAGCGCAATAGTTGCTGTGTGGGGGCTTAGTCACTCTGTGGCTTGTGCGATCTTCCCAGATCAGGGATCGAATACGTGTTTCCTGCTTTGGCAGGTGGATTCTTCACCACCGAGCCACCAGGGAAGCCCTCCATCTCACTTTTAAAAAATCATTTTATTGAGATATTATTTATGTTAAGAAAAATGCACATACCTTAACTGAAGAAATCAATTACTTTTTACAAAAGTATACATTTGTATGATCACCGACCAGATCAAGATATAGGGCATTTCCATCACTCCAGAAAGTTCTCTGATCCTTTTTTCCAGTCTTTACTGAAATCACTACTCTGGTTTCTATTACCAGAAATTATTTTGTCTAATATTATAGTATACATATACTGTTTTGCAGTATCTTCCTGGTGGCTCAGATAGTAAAGAATCTGCCTGCAACTCAGGAGACCAGGGTTCAATCCCTGGGTTGGGAAGACCCTGGAGAAGGAAATGGCAACCCGATCCAGTATCCTTTCCTGGAGAATCCTATGGACAGAGGAGCCTGGCAGGCTACAGTCCATTAGGTCACAAAGAGTCAGAGACGACTGTGCAGTTACCACTTCACTTCACTTTTGCTAAAGATTTTTTCAAGATTCATGCATGTCATTTTATGTACTAGAAGTATGTTTTTCAGTGCTGAGTATTCCATTCTATGAACGGACCACAGTTTGTTCATTCATTTTTCAGGTGACGGACAGTTGGGTTGTTACCAGTTTGAACCTAATGTATCTGGATCCTTTGTCAAATGTTTATACTGAAGATATTTTCTTCCAGTCTATGGCTTGTCTTTCTACATTCTTTTCTTTTTTTTCTCTACATTCTTAATAGTGTCTTTTTGGGAATTCCCTGGTGGTCCAGTGGTTAAGACTTTATCTTTTCACTGCTGAATGCCTGGGTTTGATCCCTAGTTGAGGAACTAAGATCCCACAAGCCACACAACCAAGGAAAAATAGTGTCTTTTGTTTAGCAGAAGGTTTTAATTTCAATCAAGTCAAAATTATTCTTTTTATTAGTACCTGTGTTCTTGCTGCAGAGATCAGGGATATTTCCATGCACATGGGATAGAAGGGCTTGTGCAGTTATACAGACTACTCAATTACATAATGAAAACTTTGATAATATCTTGGTAAAATTTAAAGAGGTTTGAGGGATATAGGTTTCATATAGCAGACTTGTCTGAAGCTGGAACAGGGAGGCTGAAGGACAGAAAGGTGGCTGAAGCATCCAGGCAAAGGATTAAGAAAAAGAGCTGTATATAGACAAGAACACCTTGAAGGTCATTAGGTGTAGGTTTGAGCAGAAAAACTGGGGTAGACAGCAGTGACTTCCTCGGAAGCTGATCCTGAAATTGTTGCTGGGGTCTGGAACACAGACTATGGGCCTAGCGAGACTGTAGGATATCAGTAATGGCAAATGGTAGGAAAAAAACAGGATGTTGGCATGTGTTTGTGATTTCATGCTGTCTTCATGATGGAGGAGACAGAGGAGTTTTAGGCTGAGGCAGCCTGTTTTAAAGCAGGTGTACTATGGCTTTGCTAAGAGTGGCTTGCAATCCAAGTTTACTGGATGTCCTATAAAGTGGAGCCTTCAGGACTAGAAAAACTGAAACCTCCCACCCAAGAGAAAGCACCAGCAGAGACAGAAGACTTAGCAGGAGACCAACTGGAGCAAAAGCCTAGCCTACTACACTGCAATGCTTTAAACGTTTTCTACCCATGAAGAGGAAAAACCTGGGGGCAAAGAGATTATAGACGGTCTCTCTGTACCTTTCAGTTCAGTTCAGTTCAGTCGCTCAGTCGTGTCCGACTCTTTGCGACCCCGTGAATCACAGCACGCCAGGCCTCCCTGTCCATCACCAACTCCTGGAGTTCACTCAAACTCACGTCNCTCACATCTATACATGACTACTGGAAAAACCATAGCCTTGACTAGATGGACCTTTGTTGGCAAAGTAATGTCTCTGCTTTTGAATATGCTATCTAGGAATAAGCGTCTTTTAATTTCATGGCTGCAATCACCATCTGCAGTGATTTTGGAGCCCCCCAAAATAAAGTCGGCCACTGTTTCCACTGTTTCCCCATCTATTTCCCATGAAGTGATGGAACCAGATGCCATGATCTTCGTTTTCTGAATGTTGAGCTTTAAACCAACTTTTTCACTCTCCTCTTTCACTTTCATCAAGAGGCTTTTTAGTTCCTCTTCACTTTCTGCCATAAAGGTGGTGTCATCTGCATATCTGAGATTATTGATATTTCTCCCGGCAATCATGATTCCAGCTTGTGCTTCTTCCAGCGCAGAGTTTCTCATGATATACTCTGCATATAAGTTAAATAAGCAGGGTGACAATATACAGCCTTGATGTACTCTTTTTCCTATTTGGAACCAGTCTGTTGTTCCATGTCCAGTTCTAACTGTTGCTTCCTGACCTGCATATAGGTTTCTCAAGAAGCAGGTCAGGTGGTCTGGTATTGCCATCTCTTTCAGAATTTTCCACAGTTTATTGTGATCCACACAGTCAAAGGCTTTGGCATAGTCAGTTTGATGACTGTAACTTAGATGACAGCATCACGGCAAAGGCCAGGTGTGGAGACCTGTGGTTACCAGAATGGATTTCCTAGTCTCCAAGACTATGTCTAGGCAAGATGTCTGGACTGAAATAAAAGAAAGGAATTGCCAATGACATCTCATTGGCAATCAAGTTTCCTTTAAAATCTCACTGATAACAGCTAGTGTGTTTTAACTCCTGTGGCCAATCCTGGGCTTGTGAACAGCACTAGCAGGAGGTAGGCAGTTATGGCTGTGGAGGCCTCAGAAAGGTCACCCTGCCCAGTGCTCACTCAGATGGGGAACAGGAAGGTAATGGACAAGGTGGCTCCTCTTAGGAGAACCTGGATTGTCCTGGGTGGTGGTAGAGGCGCTAAGCAAGGGGCTCCTTCCACTGCCAGGGCTTGGAATCCCTGATGCCTATTCCTGTCAGTGACAGGAAACCTATGGTCTGCTCCACCTCTGGGCTTCAAACTGTATATGAGACAGTGTAAGACAGTTTGGGTCAAGTTTCTGGTACATGCAGACAAATGCATTCCCATAGATACCCTTTATAGTGGCTTGTATATATTGTTGGTCAATCAATCATAAAGAAACAGTTGGGGAGATACCTTCCTGAGTCAGGGGGAGTATCCAAAAGGAGGCAAACCCCAGTTTCATGAAGTGGGCACACCTCATGTGTGCAAAAAAAGGCCACTAACCCAGGAGCCAACAGGATTCCTCTTTCTGAAACTCACAGAGATTTTCCTTTCCAGAGCTGGGAAACGGACTGGACCTGAGCTCCCCCTGGAGGCCCACACAATTATTTGCACCAATTTGTCCCTGGGTTTGCAGGTGGCACTAGTAGTAAAGAACCCACCTGCCAATGAATGAGACCTAAGAGACACAGGTTCAGTCCCTGGGTCAGGAAGATCCCCTGGAGGAGGACATGGCAACCCACTCTAGTATTCTTTTTCCTTTTAATATAAATTTATTTATTTTAATTGGAGGTTAATTACTTTACAATATTGTATTGGTTTTGCCATACATCAACATGAGTCCACCACAGGTATATAGATGTTCCCCATCCTGAACCCCTCTCCTCGCTCTCTCCCCACACCATCCCTCTGGGTCGTCTCAGTGCACCAGCCCCAAGCATCCAGTATCATGCGTCGAACCTGGACTGGCGATTCGTTTCATATATGATATTATACATGTTTCAATGCCATTCTCCCAAATCATCCCACCCTCGCCCTCTCCCACAGAGTCCAAAAGACTGTTCTATACTTCTGTGTCTCTTTTGCTGTCTTGCATACAGGGTTATTGTTACCATCTTTCTAAATTCCATATATATGCATTAGTATACTGTATTGGTGTTTTTCTTTCTGGCTTACTTCACTCTGTATAATAGGCTCCAGTTTCATCCACTTCATTAGAACTGATTCAAATGTACACTCTAGTATTCTTGACTGGAGAATCCCATGGACAGAGGAACTAGAGTCCACAGGGTCACAAAGCATCAGATACAACTGAAGCAACTTAGCACGCAAGCATGTCCATCAGTCCAGGAATCTGTAGTTTAGCAGGAAGTAGCAGAGGCCCTTCACTGTCCTGAAAGGATACCTTTGTTATTGGTTTGATCCAGGCTGCTCTCGGATCAAATTGTGCCTGAAATTTAAGACTGGAGGGAGGCCCATGCAGGGGTTATTCACTATGACCTGATTTTTGCTTCCAAACTACCCAAAGAGAAAACATTTTATTTATGCCTGTTTTGAAAACACACAGATACAGAGAATAGTTGCGTTATTTAGGACACTTTGCTTGTAAGTCACAGGAACCAACTCAAGTTAAGAAAAAAGGATAATTGTAAGGATATAGTGTTTCACAAAACCCCAGGGCAGGACCATAGCTGGACCTCAGGAAAGAACTAGAAGGCTGCCAGAAGTCTCTCATTTCAGCTTCTCTTTGTGCTTATGTTGAATTCTTTTTCTCACTGAAGATGAGCCTTTTCTGCTCCCCAGTCCAAACAGCATATGGAAGCATTCTGCTGTCCAGTCACCCACTTGATGATTTCAGATCCGATTCACATTCCAAGAGAGACAATTGGCTTGGGTAGCGGTTCTCTTGGTCCAATATAGTAAGACCATGATGTGGAGTCACACATTCCTAGAGAAGTTTTCTTGGAGAACTGGCTCATGATTTAAGCAAACATCCTCCATTTTAAGAACTCCTCTTGGAGTCTTGGCTGGAGTAGATGGTTCCAGATCTTGGGAACAGGGAAGATTTTCCTGGAACCTACTGATGGTAACTGCAGCACATCACAACAGTCCCTGCCGGAGGATGCTGAAAGATGCAACAGTTGCCATGACCTCTATCTCCCTGTATCAGGAATGCAAGAGACCTACCTGGTGGTCCACTGGTTAAGACTCCATGCTTCCATTGCAGGGGACAAAGTTTTGATCCCTGATCAGGGAACTAAGACCCCACATGCCATGCTGCAAGCAATTCATGAGAAAGACAGACTTTTTGGCAGCGGGGGCGGGGGGGNGGGGGGGAAGGGAGGGGGAACCAGGCCTGGGACAAATTAAATATATCTCAATATTAAATATTAAGTATATTTTAATTATTTGTATATATGTAAAAGCTATAATAACTAAAGATAGCAAACTGTTAAAGTAAATGTTTCCCAGATAGCTCAGCTGGTAAAGAATCTGCCTGCAGTACAGGAGACCCTGGCTTGATTCGTGGGTCCAGAAGATCTGCTGGAGAAGGGATAGGCTACCCACTCCAGTATTCTTGTCTTCCCTTGTGGCTCAGCTGGTAATGAATCTGCCTGCAATGTAGGAGACCTGGGTTTGATCCCTGGGTTGGGAAGATCTCCTTGAGAAGGGCAAAGCATAACTCCAGTATTCTGGCCTGGAGAATTTCATGGACTGTATAGTCCATGGCATTGCAAAGAGTCAGACATGACTGAGTGACTTCCACTATCCTCTTACCTTGACAAATTTATCTTTAAAAGGCAAAATCTAAAATATTGTAAAGCTGTGGTTTTCATAGTTAGATTTAAGTTTTTAAAACTTAACCATGATACAGCATGTATACCACATGTATAAAAATTAAAGAGTAATAAAAATTGCTTACTATTTTTAAATGTTCTTAAGCCACACATGCAATTGTGAACAGCACACTAATTTTCTAGAACTTTTGTAACCGTGCATTGAAAGGCAAGAAAACACACACTAGGTAGTGAGCAAGACTTTATTGTTATTTATTTTGAGAGGAAGAATTTGACAAATTTTAAAATGTGTCTTTTTCTTTTACCTAAGCACTTTGCTGCTCAAATCGTACCTACATTTCAAAGTACTGTCCACATACTTTCAGTGCATTTGGATGCAACTGTCTTTTGTTTTGAGAACACAGGGCAAGAGGAATAGAGAAGCATTTCTCTGGGGCCTGGACATTGTCTAGTCTCAGAGGAGATATTTAGGGAAACAGGTTATGCTGTCCTGGTGCTAAGCACTAGATCCTGAGTGACAGAGATGCTTATCATGAGTAAACACACGTGTTTGTTCTTTTCCTTCAGCTTTATTGAGATATAACTGACCAACAGCACTGTAATAGTTGAAGAAAGTAGGGAAAACCACTAGGCCATTCAGGTATGACCTAAATCAAATCCTTTACAGTTATACAGTGGAAGTGACAAATAGATTCAAGGAATTAGATCTGATAGACAGAGTGCATGAAGAACTATGGACGGAGGTTCATAACATCATACAGAGGTGGTGATCAAAACCATCCCCAAGAAAAAGAAACACAAAAAGACAAAATGGTTGTCTGAAGAGGCCTTACAAATAGCTGAGAAAAGAAGAGAAATAAAAGACAAAGGAGAAAAAGATATCCATCTGAATGCAGAGTTCCAGGGAATAGCAAAGAGAGATAAGAAAGCCTTCCTCAGTGAACAACGTCAAGAAATAGAAACAATAGAATGGAAAAGACTAGAGATCTCTTCAAGAAAATTAGAGATACCAAGAGAACATTTCATGCAAAGATGGGGTCGCTAAAGGACAGAAACGATATGGACCTAACAGAACCAGAGATAATAAAAAGAGGTGGCAAGAATACACAGAGGAACTATACACGTTCATTAAGATCTCTTAATGACCCGGATAACTACGACAGAATGATCACGCACCTAGAACCAGACATCTTGGAGTGTGAAGTCAAATGGGCCTTAGGAAGCATCACTATGATCAAAGCTAGTGGAGGTGATGGAATTCTACCTGAGCTATCTCAAATCCTAAAAGATGATGCTGTTAAAGTGATGCTCAACATGCCAGCAAATTTGGAAAACTCAGCAGTGGCAAAAGGATTGGAAAAGGTCAGCTTTCATTACAATCTCAAAGAACGACAATGCCAAAGAATGTTCAAACTACCGCACAATTGCATTCATTTCACATGTTAATAAGGTATTGCTCAAAATCCTTCAAGCTAGGCTTCAGCAGTCTGTGAACCCAGAATTTCCAGATGTACAAGCTGGTTTTAGAAAAGGCAAAGGAACCAGAGATCAAATTACTACAATCCGCTGATCACAGAAAAAGCAAGAGAACTCCAGCAAAATATCTACTTCTGTTTCATTGACTACACTAAAGCCTTTGACTGTGTGGATCACAGCAAACTGTGGAAGATTCTTATAGAGATGGGAATACCAGACCAACTTACCTGCCTCCTGAGAAACCTGTATGCAGGACAAGAAGCAACAGTTAGAACCGGACATGGAACAATGTACTGGTTTCAAATTGGGAAAGGAGTATGAAAGGCTGTATATTGTCACCCTGCACACTTAACTTACATGCAGAGTACATCATGCAAAATGCCGGGCATTGGATGAAGCACAAGCTGAAATCCAGATTGCCAAGAGAAATATCAATAGCCTCAGATAGGCAGATGACACCACCCTTATGGCACAAAGTAAAGACGAACTAAAGAGCCTCTTGATGAAAGTGAGAGGAGAGTGAAAAAGATGGCTTAAAACTCAACATTAAAAAAACTAAGATCATGGCATCTGGTCCCATCACTTCATGGCACACAGAAGGGGAAACAGTGGAAACAGTGACAGACTTTATTTTCTTGGGCTCCAAAATCACTGCAGATGGTGACTGCAGCCATAAAATTAGACACTTGCTCCTTGGAAAAAAAGCTATGACAAACATAGACAGGCACATTAAAAAGCAGAGACATTACTTTGCTGACAAAGACCCGCATAGTCAAAGCTATGGTTTTTCATCTAGTCATGTATGGATGTGCGAATTGGACCATAAAGAAGGCTGAGTGCCGAAGAATTAATGCTTTTGAATTGTAGTGCTGGAGAAGACTCTTGAGAGTCCCTTGGACTGCAAGGAGACCAAAACAATCAATCCTAAAGGAAACTGACCTTGAAAATTCATTGAAGGACTGATGCTGAAGCCGAAGCTCTAATACTTTGGCCACCTGATGCAAAGAGCCAAGTCATTGGAAAAGACCCTGATTCTGGAAAAGACTGTAGACAGGAGGAGAAGGGACAACAGAGGGTGAGATGATTGATGGCATCACCAACTCAATGGACATGAATTTGTGCAAACTCTGGGAGACGGTAAAGGACTGGGAAGCCTGGTGTGCTGCAATTTATGGGGTGGCAAGGAGTTGGACACAACTGAGTGACTGAACAAAAACATCAGCTACAACTGTTTTTATTATTATTTTTTTAAATTAATTAATTAATTTTTTTTTTTTTTTACACATTTCAATGCCATTCTCCCATCTCATCCCACCCTCTTACAACTGTTTTTAAAATGTAGAGCATAATGACTGGACTCCCATATATCATGAAATGATTATCACCATAAGTTTAGTGAATACCATCTCATATAGATACAAAATCAAAGAAATAGAAAAATAATATTTTTTCTTGTGATGAGAACTCTTAGGATTTACTCTCTTAACCATTTTCATATATAACACACAGTAGAAGGAAATGGCAACCCACTCCAGTGTTCTTGCCTGGAGAATCCCAGGGATGGGGGAGCCTGGTGGGCTGCCGTCTATGGGGTTGCACAGAGTCGGACATGACTGAAGTGACTTAGCAGCAGCAGCAGTGTTACTTATATTTATCATACTGTACACTACAGCCCTCGTACTTATTTATCTTATAACTGGAAGTCTGCACCTGCTGACCACCTTCATCCAATTTTCCCTTCCACCATCTGCTTCTGGTAACCACAAATCTGATCTCTTCTGTGAGTTTGTTTGGTTTTTAAAATAAATACATGTGTCTGTGATATGCAGAGTTCTCTAAAGCACAGGCAGGGGCTCATCTTGCCTGGGTCTAAGGACAGAACTGAATAGACCAAGCCAACATTGTCTCCCTTTATAGCTATGGTATTATACACAAAATACATATACTATTGTACTAAATGATTATGCACATTAATTAAAGTTATAAAACTTTTGCAACAGAGTCATTATGACATATACAGTGGAATGAGGTACGTGCTTTATTCGTGTTTGGGAGAACAAAAAAATGATGGCCAGTCTGTATCCATATCTGAGAAATGCTGAATTGATGTTAGGTCAATTTCTTCACAGCAGGACTTCTCAGAGCCTTGAATATACTAATATGAATTGTGACGGTCAGAGAGGGAGATAGAGCATGCAGTATTTTTTAAAATTATTTGACTACCAAAACATTTTTCATGAATTAACATCTCACACATTTTTCAGAGATTTTGAACTACCGTGGCTGTCTTCAGTAGGAAAGAGTAGGAACAAAAAGGCACCGCGGCAGTGGGAGAATCCACTGGCTCCCAAGGAGACAGAAAAAACCCGCGTCATCACGATGGCTCCACTCTGCAGACGACGGCAGTCTTGAGTAGTAAGTAACTGATCTTAAGGCCCTGGAATTTAGTGGCTTGGCCACTGCGCTTACAAAGTACAAGGTCCAAGTTCAGTCCCAGACATTCTGGAATGTGTCTTTATGGTAGGTATCTGATGCCAGGGAAAGCTTTATTCCAGCACTGAGTGGACTATCCCAGTGATCTCTGCCCTCCACCTTCCTGCATCCCATGCATGTGCTGGACTCCAGGTGAGCTGACTCCACAGAGCCCTCCTCACCTGCATGGGCCCTCGTGAGTTCTCCCCTCCTCTGATCCTCTAAGCCTGGCTGCCCAATGCTACTAGTGGAATGAACTGAACCAGACTGCCACTTCCTCAAGGAAAGGACTCTGGGTTATTCACATTATTTGAGTCCACAAACAAGGACCAAATAAAAATTTGTGGATGATAGTTGATGCTAGAGATGATCTGTGATGTAATACCCACCAAATAACCCTCAAGGACCCAGAAGGATACCAATCCTTTTCATCCTTTTTATCAAGTATACCAGTCCATCATGTGCTCTTTTGCATGAGATGATGTGAGACAAAAGTTGGACACGACTTATTGCCTAAACCACCACCACCACCATTATATGTACAGTTCAGTTCAGTCACTCTGTCGTGTCTAACTCTTTGCGACCCCATGAACCGCAGCATGCCAGGCCTCCCGTCCATCACCAACTCCCAGAGTTTACCCAGACTCATGTCCATCGAGTTGGTGATGCCATCTAACCATCTCATCCTCTGTCATCCCCTTCTCCTCCTGCCTTCCATCTTTCCCAACGCTAGGGTCTTTTCAGATGGGTCAGCTCTTCGCATCAGGTGTGTACAGTGATTCACAAATGTTAAGACATCAAACAATAATTATTATTAATACAATTGCCATTTCCCTGATCAGTGATTGGTCCATTTCTAATGACCTACAGTAACTGAGCCAGACCTAGCACTTTGCCGAAGTCCAAGCATCTTTATGTGGTACATTGGAGATGGTTCTTGAAGTAGTGGAGAGCTAGCTTGAACTGGACCTTATAATTGGTGTTGGCCCGGTATTTGTGGTAGGTCTTCTCCAGGGTTGCCAGCTCGGGGTCTGCCACTGAAGAATGGGGCTGGTGACCTATAATCACATCTGAGCAGGACCCCACGAGCAGACTCCCGAGCCCATCAATAAAGAACTCTGCCAAGAGAGGAGAAGCATGAGAAAGAAATGTGACCTTCAAGCCACAGACCCAGGGCCCTGTTGCAGGTCCAGAAGGAGAGTCAGGGGGAAGGGACACAGTTTACATCCTTGGGGTGGTTCTACCCATGTGGAGCCACCTGCCCAGGCTAATGAATTGGAAGGACAGACAGACACAGATTAGCTTCCAACTGGATGGAACTGTGGACTCCAGGACTGAGGGCAATTTAAGACAGGAAGTTCACCAGCTGCAGTTACAGAGGAAAGGAAGTCTGGAAATGCAGGTGCAGCAGCAGGTAGGGGTGAGAGCTGTGGGGAGAGGAACGGGAAGGGTATCTCAGAAAAGTAGGAACAGCCTGTCGGAGGCAAGAAGGCAGAGAGAGTAGAGGGAGGCAGGGGAAACTGGGGGCTCCCCAATTTGGGGAGAAAGGGCAAGCTGCCTGATCTGTGGCACACGGCCCTCCCTCCCTCCCTCCCCGGGGGAGAGCAGACTTCTGAGGTCAGTCCACAGCCCAGCTCCCTCTTCACTCTCCCAGCCTCCCCACCTGAGTGAGCCACTCGCTGCAGGCGGGGGTCAAAGCCAACTCTTAGGAGCCGCTCTGTGTGGGCCAGGAAGAAGTTAACGACGCCGCTGGTCACCACGCAGTTGGGGAAGCCGTCCAGGGGCCTGAAAAATCCTGGCCGCCGATGGATACAGTCCCCATCCTTACTGTGCTCCAGGAACAGCTTAAACTGGAACATATTTCCAAGCACACTTCCACCTACCTAGCCAATGGGCAGAGAAATCTGCATTAGAGAACAGACGATATCCATGTAGCCCCTGCCAGGAAACCTTACTGAATTGAACCTGTTATGACAAGAATCACACCCTTTCTCTATCTACCCTTCATACTAGGCCTACACCAAGTCCAAAGGGCAGACAACTCTGCGGTGCTTACCCTCCTGCAAGCTCACTCTTTCCACGTGTCTCACTCCCTTCTGGTATGAGAAGCAGTGTTTGGGTGCAGGTGAGAGGCAGCCTGCACGTGCAAGGGTCCCTATATGGACTTCCTGCAGCCAGCCATCTGTCTCAAGCTCCTTCCTTCCATTCTCTGTTCATGGCTCACCTCTCTGCGCTGCCTGTCCCTGCACTCATGGGAGATGAGTGCATCTCTATGTTGGAGCCTAGGCAAAACAGGACAAGCAAGTATATCTGCTCCTGAACCATCATAATCACCCAGAGGGACACAGCAGTCTGCTGTCCCCTGTTCTTTCTCTCCTCCTTTTAGTAAATGGACTCAGTTTTGATGGACTAAATTAAGATCTAGCTACTATCCCACTAAAGGTGAAAATTTCCCACTTCCCTTGCAAGTTTTGACCATGTGTCTAAGTCCTGGCTGAAAGGATGTGATCTAGAACAGATGCTTGCTACTTTTATAAATGTCACACTCTTAAAAGAAAACTGCTAGTCTTTCAATTCCCCTCTTTCCCCATTTCTTCTGACCATACAGCCGAGGACAACAAAAATGGACGAGCAACGGGGAATGGAGCTGGTCCAGGATGCCTCTGGAAGGAGAGGCCAGCACCAGCTCTCATTACAGGGGCAGGAACTGCACCTTCTATGTCATTTACGCTACTGTGATTGGGTCTCTAGAGACATCTTAGTCAAGCCAGATGCTTTGGGGACTGTCCACTTGGAGTAAGAGATAACCATGGTGCTACTTCTTATCCATTTTCTTTCTTTTTAACAGCTTTTTCTTTGACATATTGAAATTGTATATTTCGAGGTTATACATCTTGATGTCTTGATAGATGTATACATTGCAAAAAGATCACCGCACTCAAGCTAATTAACAGATCCATCATCTCTACATAGTATGGTTATCTCTGCAAATTTCAAGATACAACGCAGTATTATTTACTGTCACATTTTTCCTCTCTTTCCTGTATGTGAATGGATTTTTTATGTTTTTGTTATTTTTTAAACTCTCATTAAAGCTACACGTGCTTTCACAGCTTTGTCCCATTTGCATGTTTGTAAGGGTGTGTGACAGCACCAGAGCCCCACTTGCCTTCTCCCGTCACTGCAGGGAGGAGGTTAGAAGGGATGCATAAACAACATTTCAAAGACGGAACAATGGTGCGTTTGGGGATGGGGGTTGGCATAATTTGCTCAAAGAAAAGTACGAATGGAGGCAGAAGCAGAACTTGCACATCTGACTCCCATGTGAAGGTCTCAGCCCCAGCGGCCCCTCATCTCTCCTGCACTGCCCCCCCGCCTCCCCTGAACACTCCCCTCTTTGCCCTTCTCCTTCCCTTCCCCTCTGGCTTGTCACACAGAAGAGATAGAACCAGCAGCTCTCCCTTACCACGTCCAGTTCGGTCTTCTCTAGGACATCCACCAGCACCTCAATCTTGGTCTTGTCATTGAAGAGAAAGTCATCATCCACCCAGAGAACGTATTTGGTGGTGACCTGAGATATGGCTAGGTTCCTACCAGCAAACCAACCCTGTGAGTAGAGTGAGGTTAGATGGTGGTGGCCTGCCCTGCTACCTATCAGCGTCGCTTGGCAGCTTTCTCAGTTGCCAAGAGCCACGCTGCACTGCACCCCAAACAGTGCTCGGGAACCTCTAGGTTAAAGGGAGGGCATGCCTCAGAGACACTGGGAGAAGGCCAGGGGCTTTCTGGGTCAGACTGAGACTAAGAAAGGTGAGAGAGTCCTTCCTTGGCCCTGTGGCCAATATGGACTGATGGAAGTCTCTTTTCACCGGACAGAGTCTCTGGGGCTCTCAAGACCTTTCCGCTCATGGAGCCTGGAAGCTATTGTGGGGGAAGGGGCACTCTGGTGTGTATCACGTCCACCTCTTCCTTTGTTTGAAGGAAGGTGAATGGAGGAGATGCGTCAGAGAGGGTGAAATGATAGGGATGAGCGGTTTCTCTGCTCCTGTACCTGCAAGCCAGGAAACTAGACTGTCAGACACTGCAAGTCACTTAGAAGGATCCCAATCAATTTCTAAACCATGCATGAGAAAAGGTGGGTTAACCACCCTGTTAATGCAGAAAAGGGAAAGTGACCTGATTTCTCTGTGAATTTGAGGTCAGCAAAAGGATTCAGAGGAGAATCCCACACCCTCCCATGCCAGGATCTTGCTGCCTTGAGAAGTCTACTGAAGCTGGCCCCTCTGGGGTAAGGACCTGACTCTGACTGAGGCCCTCTTGTCCCAGGATTCAGGTGTCTCCCCACCCAGGAGGGACATACCTTGCCGTAGGGCATGGTGTAATACTCCACATAGCTGTCATTAATTTCCAGGGGCTCCTTGCTGTCATCAGCCACGATCACGGTCAAGTCTGGGTAATACTCACGAATGCTCCGGAGCATGGTCTTGAGCTTGAGGGGACGGAGGAAAGTTTTGGTGGCAATGGACACCAGGTTTCTGAGCTTCCTCTCTGAGCAAGAAAGGGTAGACATCAGAGTTCTGTCTTTGGGAAACCTCACTGTCTTGACTTGTGTCGTTCTGAGGGTTTCTCTATATCATGACCTCTCAAGTGTTTGTGGACCTCAGGCCTCTTGTATATAGTTAGTGCTTAATAAGAGTTCGTTAGTTGGATTAGAAAAATATATTTAAACATACCCTATTTGTTTTTCATGGCATCTGGTTCCATCACTTCAAATAGATGGAGGAAAAGTGCAAACAGTCTTGGGCTCCAAAATCACTGCAGACAGTGACTGCGTGAAAGTAAAAGACACTTGCTCCTTGGAAGAAAAGCTATGACAAACCTAGACAGTGTATTAAAAAGCAGAGACTTCACTTTGCCAACAAAGATCTGTATAGTCATGGCTGTGGTTTTTCCAGTAGTCATGTACAGATGTGAGAGTTGGACCATAAAGAAGGTTGAGCACCAAAGAACTGATGCTTTCAAATTGTAGTGTTGGAGAAGACTCTTGAGAGTCCTCCCTTGGACTGTAAGGAGATCAAACCAGTCAATCCTAAAAGAAATCAACTCTGAATATTCATTGGAAGGACTGATGCTGAAGCTCCAATACTTTGGCAATGTGATGCTAAGAGCCAAGTCATTGGAAAAGACCCTGATGCTGGGAAAGATTGAGGGCAGGAGGAGAAGGGAATGACAGAGGATGAGATGGTTGGATGGCATCACCAACTCGATGGATGTGAGTTTGAGCAAGCTCCAGGAGATGGTAAAGGACAGGAAAGCCTGGTGTGTTGCAGTTCATGGGGTTGCAAAGTGTCAAACATAACTTAGCAACTGAAAAACAACGATAATGATTTGTTTAAATTTTGTTTGTGTTCTATTCTAAAGTCTCTTCCCTGGTTGTGTTGGTTCCGTTCTGGTGTTTCCTACTATCTACCTGGACGTTTCATTTTATGCTTGCCTGTCTGTACTGGGCTTGTATCCTGCTTTCATGCTAGGAGCTGAGATGCATAGAGCCTTGCCCATCCATCAAGAGATTCGCTATGTAGAGTCACAGGTCCCAGGAAGAGGAGAAAAGCTCTAAAGGACTTGAGACCTGTCCTGTCATCAGCTGCACTCCTACGGAGAAACTTGCCTGATCTTTATCCTCTGGAAGATGTAAGTGGAAACAGGTCCACTTGGAGATCGGAAGCGGGTAGATCAGGTTGTGTGATTTATAGAAACAGTTAGAGAAAGGACAGCCTTTCTATGGAAATGACCCTTGGGTCAAACAACAGTAGCTGCTGGTGTGTTTAGGAGACCTAGCCACAGAATGGAGCCATGCCAGCTGATAGGCAGGTGGGTCGTCCGGTGGGGTGGGATCAGCTGGAGTAAACACATGCTGACCGTCACACCCCACCAACGGTTTGTGCATGAGTGCAACAGAACCCCACTGCAGAGCCACTTTCTCAGGATGACAGAAGTCAGAGGTCATTCTGTTGCACATTACCCAGCTCCTCCTGAGTCTTTGGGAGTGAGTGGAAGTAAGACAGGAAAACAACAGTACAGTCACTTCAGAAAAAGACTGGCCATGGGCAGAACAAGCCTTGCAAACTAAAGAACGAAGGCCCTTGCGGTCCAAGTCCTGGGGGAAGAAACCAGGATCACAGAAATAAAAGATTAACATTACTTCTGGTCCACTACTGAGTATACCTAGTTGCCACAAGACAAGAAGCTCAACTGTAAATTTTAACCATATCTATTCCTGGGCTTTCTTGCAGAAAATTCTCATGCATTTCTTCCCCTGCACAGAAACACTCTCTATTCCTGACAGCCATCATGCAGCCACCTGATCCATGCTGATCCAAGAAATTTGACGATTTCTGGAAATTATCAGTGATCATGAGACAAACCATCCCTTTTGCTATAAAAGCAACTCACCCATTTTCCCTGCCTTCTCTCTTATGCACAAACTATCTCTGTGAATAAAAGGCTTTGCATGCTGAAGAGTCTTGTGGAAGTGATATTCATTTCTATGGTATGGAATGGTATGGTCTGAGAATCTGGAAAGGGCTCAGTAACAGAAAGAGTCATGTAAATCAGGTTCAAGGGCATGTCGAATGAAAGCTCTACCTTTTCTCTTCTCAGGCCACATGACAAGTTTGGTTCTTTCATTACAGTAAAGAGAGAATCAGGAGCCTGAGCTACCATAGGAGGTAGTCAAGGTGGGAGACTCCTGGCCAGGTGGGTGGTATAGCATTCTGCTTTGAGATTCTTTATTGTTCTAAACACAGAGCAATGATAAAGAAATATGCAAAGACAGAGCCGTGTTCAAAAGCAAATGACATTTCTTCCAAGGAACAGGAATCAAAAGCAGTGAGCAGAGCTGGAGCTGGGTCTGCTGCAATTGGGGTCAGAACAGCAGAGGCTGGGAGGCAGAGTTTGATTGTTAATGGAGTAAAAGTGTCTCATGAAGTATGTGGGTCCACAACCAGGCTTTTTGCTAGAAACCATGGATTGCAGCCAGGCTGCACTCCCTCCAGCTCTCACGACATACAAACCGCTGGGCAAGGAACCTCAAAGAGCCATCATCCCCAAACATACCTCTGGGTTCAGAGATGACACCACCTCACACATCCATGTCCTGTGCCAAGCCACCCTCAGGCCTAGCAACTGGCTCTTTGGTGATGCCCATATCACTAGGGGACAGGGACCCCAAGACTGTTGTATATAATGATGGACTGAGAATCTGGGGCAACTGTAAAGCTGTGAGATGGGAAGGAATCAGGAGAGAGAAAGAGGGAGAGAGGAGAAAACAAAACAAGCTTGTAAAGCCTCATATTCAAGATGAGCCACCAGCAAAAATCCCAAGACATTCAGAGAAAACTAGTTTGAAAGAACAACAGCCGGCAAATCCACCCTGTGCTAGAAGTATCCACTCTAGATAGACAAACGATAGACGAATCTGAAAGGGACTTAAAGTGAGAATTTAAAATCTTTAAGGTGATAAATCACAGAATCACATATATGAAAAAGAAAATATGAAACAGAACAGGCATAAAGAAATGAGAATATTTAGATATGAAACCAACTTAAAATTATTTAAGATATATACAAAGAATCAAAAGGGAGACATGACTTAAGATATTAAAAAAATTTTTAACAAGCGTAAGAGAATTCTATGAACAACTCTATGACAAAAAAATAGACAATTTACATTAACTTTAAGACAACTTTATAAAAACATTTAAAAAATTGACTCAATGTACATATAGATCAGTAACCATTGAAGCAGTAGAACTGTTAGTTTTAAATTTCTTCCCTTTCTCTCACTCTTTCCCATTCACATTCCTGCCCCAACCACCTTTCCCAAAACTTGGACCAAAAAAAAAAAAAAAGACAAAAGGACAGACAAGTTTTAATAAATCCCCAAGAGACATTCCTACTTTATTACAGTTCAATTCATTTCAACAAACAGTGAACAAAGGAAAGGTATCTAACTTGTCTTATGAGACTTGTGTAATATTGATAACAAAACTGAGCAAAGACATTACAGAAAAAGACGGTCTCAGTTTTGAATACAGATATAAGAATCACCTATAAAAATAGCAACAAATTTAATTCAGCATTTAATCAAATAACGCACTGCAATCAAGATGGGCTAATCCCCAAAATGCAAGAACAATTTCAACAGCAGAAAATCAATGTAAGTCACTTCGTGAACCCAGGTAAGGGAGAAAAATTATTTCAGTGGGTGCAGACAATTTCTATGATAAAATTCAATACTTCTTCATATAAATATGAAAACTCTCAGCAAGGAAATAGAAAGTAGAAATAGAAAAATTCTTAGAACAGTAGGAAAGAAGGAAACTTTCTTACCCTGACACCACACTCCTGCCCAGCAAATGAGAATAGTGGCATAACATTGGAATGTTCTTAAAGTCAGGAACAAGCGAAAGTATGTGCTATCGCTGCTATTATTCAACATTGTACTGAAGATTTTGCCAAAATGCATTGAGACAAGAAAAAGAAACAAATGATAAGAATTGTAAACGAATAGATAAAAATCATTATTTGTTTAACAGACTCTATGTGTTAAAAAAAATCACTAATATGTGTGTAAGAAGGATGCCTGTTAAGTCCAACATTCAGAAATCACTAATGTCCTATATACTAACATCAGTTAAAATATAGAACAAAATCCAATTTATAAAAGTAAAATAAAATATAAACTACTTAAGACCAAGTCCAGTAAAATGTACAATTCCTTTACAAATAAGACTACAAAATAAATTACTGAAGAACCTATGAAGAGACTGTGACATGGAGAGTATCACATGGAGAGATAGAGCAGATTCATGGTTGAGAATATTCAACCTCATAAAACTGTCAATTCATCTCTAATTAATCAACAAATGTTAGAAAATTCTAATCAAAATCTCAAGGCATTTTGAAGGATCTTGATGAGCTGATGCTAAAACTCTAATGAAAAAGTAAATGACCAAGAAGAGCTAAGAAAATTTCCCTAAATGAAGTACAGTCATCCTGCAACACAGAATTTATCTGCATTAGATAGAAAACCTGTTATAAAGCATATGGAAATGTTGTAAAATGAGCCCCAGGCTGCAGATCAATGTGCCCCAACAAAGACTGGTTCAAACCCCTACATGCAAGAAGCTGTGTGTGTGAGGGGCTGGCTGTTCAAGCAGGACAAGGCTGGACCACTTGGTCCATGGTGGCGGGACAATAGGCTCTCCATGTGTAAAATATTAGGTCCCTATCACATGCCACGCATAAACATAACTTCTAGGTGGATTAAGTATCTAAATGTGAGAAACAAGCATATGTAACTTTTGGAAAAAAATACAGGAGAATATCTTTATGGCTTCAATGTAGGGAAGAATTTCTTGAATTAAGGCAAAAAAGCAAAAGCTAGAAAAAAACAATGAATCAATTTTATTAAAGGATAAAGTTTGATAACACAAAAGACCCCAGAAGCAAAACCAAAAGACAAGCCATGGACTGAGGAAAGGCCAGAAACTGGAATTTTATGCCATACAATGTGATAAGTTTTATGAAAAGTTCAAAAATGCATTATACCACACTGAATGCTCTGTGTGTGCACATGTGTGTAGGAATAGAAATCTACATATGAAAATGTACAGAAGCCAGGAAAAGAAAGACCATGACTGTTGGCAGAAGGGAGGGAAATAGGACTATGGAGATTTCCATTTTATGGGTAATACTTCACCTTTAAGACAAATCTGAAGCCAAAAAAGCTTTTTTGTGAACTTCTTGTGCTGATTTATTTTTGAGATAGTAATGATGATGTTAAGCACATACTGTAAATTCCTCTCCATAGATATTTAATCCTATTGCTTTTAAATAAGTTATATTTTTAATAGAATCTATCTGAATATGTTACATTTGAATATATAGGAAATATCGTCAAAAATGCCAACTAGCTCAAAATTCCAAATATACTGAAAGTTATACCATGAAAATACTTCTTCCCATCTCTGTCCCCAACATTTTGGTTCCTCCCCAGGAGATTACCAGGTATTACTAACTTCTTGTTTATTTTTCTGTAATCAAGTAGTTACGTCTTCTTGACCCCTTTCTTTTTACAGAAATAGTAGCTTACTTTTCACTCTTTTCTGTACCTTGCTTACATCTTGGAAAGCATTTTGTATCAGTATAAAAAACACCTGTGGCTTATGTTTTCCTCCTCTGTCTTTCTGAATGTCATTGCGTGGCACTTCATTATACCCATGGACCATACTTGATATAAGCCCTGGTGACTCAGACAGTAAAGAATCTGCTTGCAATAAGGGAGACTCAGGTTCGATCCCTGGGTCGAGAAGATCCCCTGGAGAAGGGAATGGCAACTCACTCCAGCACTCTTGCCTGGAGAATCCCACGGGGTCGCAAAGGGTCAGACATGTCTGAGCGACTAACACACACGACCATTTTTAAGGTTTTTGTCATTGCAAATAATGCTGCAATAAACACCCTCAAACAAATGTCTTTTCACACAGATGTAAACATCTATAGGATAACTCATACAAGTGGAATCGCTGACCCAACGTGCGTATACATTTAAAATGTTGACAGACATCGCTAAGTTGCTCCAGAAGGGTGGTGCCAGTTTACATTCCTACTGGCAGTTGGAAAAGACTTTGATGCTGGGAGAGATTGGCGGCAGGAGGAGAAGGGGACGACAGAGGATGAGATGGCTGGATGGCATCACTGACTCGATGGACGCGAGTCTGAGTGAACTGCAGGAGTTGGTGATGGACAGGGAGGCCTGGCGTGCTGCAATTCACGGGGTCGCAGAGAGTCGGACACGACTGAGCGACTGAACTGAACTGAACTGGCACTTTAAAAGAATGTTCCCTCACTCCTCCCCCAGTACTTTTTGATATGGATGTAGTTTTCATTTGCACTTAGTGTGAGACTGAACATATATTTTAATGACTAAAAGTATTCTTGAATTTAACTTTTTGTGAACTGGCTTATTCTTCTCTTATTTGTTCTTGTTTATCGATTCACAACATCACTGACTCAGTGAACACGAGTGAGCAAACTCCGGGAGATAGTGAAGAACAGAAAAGCCTGGCATGCTGCAGTCCATGGGGTCACAGTCAGACATGACACGGCGACTAAACAGCAACCTGCTTTATAGGACTACAGTGAGAATTTACTTATGTATTTGGCCACACTGTGCAGCATGTGGGATCTCAGTTCCCTGACCAGCGGTCAACCCAGTACCCCCCGCCCAGTGCATGGAGTCTTAACCGCTGGACAACCAGGAAAGTCCTCACAAGTGCTCTTAAGTAAAATTAGATCTTTGACTTTGTGTTGAAGGTATTTTTCCCCCAGTTTGTCCTTTGACTTTACATATGGTAGATTTCTGTCCAAAAACATTATTAAAAATTGGGAATACCCTGGCAGTCCAGTGGTTACGACTCCATGCTGTCACTGCCGAGGGACCAGATTCGATCCCTGATCAGAGAACTGAAATCCCACAAGCCGTGTGAGAGGCCATAAAAAACAAAAACAGTTAAAAATTGTTATGTATGTTTCCACTCTTTTATGGCCTTTGGGTTTTGTGTAACATTTAGAAAAATCTTATAATCCAAAGTTATTTTGAAATTCCTTTTTTTTTCTAGCTATTGTTTAGTTACTAACTCTTTGGGACCCCATGAACTATATTATAGCCTGCAAGGCTCCTCTGTCCATGGGATTTCCCAGACAAGAATACTGGAGTGGGTTGCCATTTCTTTTTCCAGGAGATCTGCACAACCCAGAGATCAAACCAGGGTCTCCCGCTTGGCAGGTGATTCTGAGCCACCAGAGGAGCCCTTTTTTGAATACTTATAAAAAATTAGGATTTTCTCTATTGGGAATTTATCTTGATGTGAGCTGTGAGATATCTTCAACTTGTCATTCTCCATATAGCTACACAGTTATCCCACATGATTTCTTGAATAATCCATCTTTTCCACCGCTTTAATTTGAAAAATTACCTTTCAGTTCAGTTCAGTTCAGTCGCTCAGTCGTGTCTGACTCTTTGCGACCCCATGAGTCTCAGCACACCAGGCCTCCCTGTCCATCACCATCTCCCGGAGTTCACTCAGATTCATGTCCATCGAGTCAGTGATGCCATCCAGCCATCTCATCCTCTGTCATCCCCTTCTCCTCCTGCCCCCAATCCCTCCCAGCATCAAAGTCTTTTCCAGTGAGTCAACTCTTCGCATGAGGTGGCCAGATTTCAACTTGTCTATTTCTAGATTTCTAATTTAATGCTTTGATATATCTATTCCTCCTCCAGTACCACTCCATTTTTATAATTATTCTCCAACTCTGTCTCAGAGAGGATCCCTTCTGAATTTCATCAGTAGTCTATAGGACCCACTATGGAGCCCCAGGAGCAAGGGCCTTACCTGGTCCAGGGTCATATAACTTAGGCATAACAGGAAAGCGGATGGTCACTGGAAACTTGGCCACTGAGGAGTTGGACTCCAGACTCACTGGAGGGAGAAATAAGGTCAGAGTTGTGTACTGCGTGTGGGTCCCTCCCTATGCTGCCCAGGAGGCCAACGAGATGCGAGAATGAGAGATTGGTGGGAGAAGATTGAGGACAATGCAGAGTCTATGGCATTTGAGCTTCTGACTCACTGTGTGTCCCTGGGGCAGCCCACTGACTGCCTCTGAAACTCACATTTCTTCCCTGTGCAGCTCTGTAGGGTGAAGTGGGCTTGGAATCAGAGGGGTGGGTTAAGTTTGACTTTGTTATTTATTATCTGAAATACCTTGCGTAAATCATTCATCTCCACCATCTACAAAACCAGGAAAACTCTACCTGCCTCATTTGACCTCTCAGGGTCATTGTGTGATAAGAAACATTTGAACACCTGAAGGTGGAGGGAACTCTCTCCCTGGTCTGTGTTCCCGGGAAATCTGTCCCACAGTTCGTTTTGTGTGTGTGGGGGGGTGTCCTGGGAAGGCATCCTGCGGAGCTGCTCAAAATGGGAAAGAGTGCCTTTAATTTATCCAGAAAGAAATTGGGGCTGCCCTTAGTGACAGCAGTTACTCTCCCAGGAATTCTGGGGCTGGGATGGGAGGAGGAAGACAAAGCTACTGCCCTCCCCACTGCAGGTTTCCTCACACCCCACTTTCCAGTTAGTGCCCAGGACAAGATGCTGGGGCACAGACTGCACCCTCTCTACTGCAGCTGAAATCTTCAGCTCTGCTCGCTGCCGAGAATGAGGAACAGAGCTGGGTACACAGCACAAACGATCTGCCGTCACGGAGAGATGAGCGGGCGTTTGCCTGTCCTGTGGAGTCAATGGCAATGGGCAGATATTACTGGATACAGTAATTGGAAAGTTCAGTGTTTAGAGTTAGAAATAGGAGCCAGGGAGGCAGGCTTCTGGGAGGAGGAAGACTTTGAGGGCTGGTGGTGTTTTTCCGGGTCCTAAGCATTTTGTCATCCAAGGAGAGGCTCTCACCCACATCCACCCTGTTGTGCTGGTACTCTGTGCTGGTGTATGTCACGTGCTGGAGGATGAAATTCAAAACCTTCCGGCTACTGGTCAAAATGGTCATCTGCTTCTGGCCTCTGCCCTGCACCACAGTGTCTGGGGTGTCAGCGAGGGTGTTCAGTGTCCCCAGAGAAGCTTTCAGGGTGACCTAGGGTGGATAAGACAGCAAGACTAAATGCAAAGAACAGCACATACCCAGGATGGCCAGCAGGGGGCAGAGCACATAAGGATGAGAGCATAGATAGTGCCCCTGATATTCAGGGTCTGTCTCTGCAGGAGTTACTGCCTCAGTTTCAGCAAGGAAGAATCTAGTCCTAAGACCTGGTGTGTTCAAGGGAGACCTCTGAAACATTCTTAACTCTTGCTGTGCAGGATACCATGTTTTTTTTACTAGTTTATTTTTATTGTAATTAATTATTTTTGCCTGCGCTGGGTCTTTGTTGCTGTGCGTGGGCTTTCTCCAGGTACAGCAAGTGGGGGCTACTCTTCGATGCTGTGGGTGGGCTTCTCACTGCAGTGGCTCCTCTTGTTGTGGAGCACGGGCTCAGTGGTGCACAGGGCTTAGCTGCCCCGAGGCATGTGGGGTCTTCCAGACCAGGATCAAACCAGTGTCCCCTGTATTGCAAGGCAGATTCTTAACCACTGGGCCACCAGGGAAGCCTCAGGATACCATCCTTAAAGATTTCTTCCTAGCCCTCCTGGCGGCTCCTTGAATTCTGTTTGCTAATTCCTCCTCATCCATCAGACCTCCAAAGAGAGTTTTTCAAGGCTTGGTTCTGAGTCCTTTTCCCTTCTTAACCTGTCTCATTTCAGTTGCTTGCTACTGCTACTGCTAAGTCGCTTCAGTCGTGTCCGACTCTGTGCGACCCCATGGACTGCAGCCTACCAGGCTCTTCTGTCCATGGGATTTTCCAGGCAAGAGTACTGGAGTGGGTTGCCATTGCCTTCTCCTGTAACTGCATAGTGATACACAAATTCAACTTACTGCTCTGGGGGAAAAAGACCATTTAATGAGACATGAAGACAAAGCATAAACCCAACTAAGGGGACACACGCTGTGGACCACAGTACGGCTATAACCAGAGCAAGTGGGGGGACAGGGGAAGGGAGATGGATGGGTAAACTATAGCCTCGGGGGTGGGGGAAGTTGGGCTATTTCAAATTCTAAAAGATGATGCTGTGAAAGTGCTGCACTCAATATGCCAGCAAATTTGGAAAACTCAGCAGTGGCCACAGGACTGGAAAAGGTCAGTTTTCATTCCAATCCCAAAGAAAGGCAATGCCAAAGAATGCTCAAACTACTGCACAATTGCACTCATCTCACACATTAGTTAAGTACTGCTCAAAATTCTCCAACCGAAGCTTCAACAGTACGTGAACTGTGAAATTCCAGATGTTCAAGCTGGTTTTAGAAAAGGCAGAGGAACCAGAGATCCAATTGCCAACACCCGCTGGATCATGGAAAAAGCAAGAGAGTTCCAGAAAAACATCTATTTCTGCTTTATTGACTATGCCAAAGCCTTTGACTATGTGGATCACAATAAACTGTGGAAAATTCTGAAAGAGATGGGAATACCAGACCACCTGACCTGCCTATTGAGAAACCTATATGCAGGTCAGAAAGCAACAGTTAGAACTAGACATGGAACAACAGACTGGTTCCAAATAGGAAAAGAAGTACGTCAAGGCTGTATATTGTCACCCTGCTTATTTAACTTATATGCAGAGTACATCATGAGAAACACTGGGCTGGAAGAACCACAAGCTGAATCAAAGTTGCTGGGAGAAATATCAATAACCTCAGATATGCAGATGACACCACCCTTATGGCAAAAAGTAAAGAGGAACTAAAGAGCCTCTTGATGAAGGCGAAACAGGAGAGTGAAAAAGTTGGCTTAAAGCTCAACATTCAGAAAACTAAGATCATGGCATCTGGTCCCATCACTTCATGGCAAATAGATGGGGAAACAGTGGAAACAGTGGCTGACTTTATTTTTCTGGGCTCCAAAATCAGATAGTGATTGCAGCCATGAAATTAAAAGACACTTACTCCTTGGAAGGAAAGTTATGGCCAATCTAGATAGCATATTCAAAAGCAGAGACATTACTTTGCCAACAAAGGTCCATCTAGTCAAGGCTATGGTTTTTCCAGTAGTCATGTATGGATGTGAGAGTTGGACTATAAAGAAAGCTGAGCGCCAAAGAATTGATGCTTTTGAACTGAGGTGTTGGAGAAGATTCTTGAGAGTCCCTTGGAGTGCAAGGAGATCCAACCAGTCCATCCTAAAGGAGATCAGTCCTGGGTGTTCATTGGAAGGACTGATGTTGAAGCTGAAACTCCAATACTTTGGCCACCTGATGCAAAGAGCTGATATTTGGAAAGACCCTGATACTGGAAAAGATTGAGGGCAGGAGGAAAAGGGGACGATGGAGGATGAGATGGTTGGATGGCGTCACCGACTCAATGGACATGAGTTTGAATAAACTCTGGGAGTTGGTGATGGACAGGGAGGCCTGGCGTGCTGCAGTCCATGGGGTTGCAGAGAGTTGGACACAGCTGAGTGAATGAACTTAACTGAACTGTACCTTTCTCACTAGAGGCATTGGCTTTAATACCATTCATATGCTGATGCTTTGAAGATGCACATCTTTAGCTCCTATCTCTCTGAGATCCAGCTGCCTGACTGATTGCTCTGCTAGGAAATTTCACGATCTTCAAAACTTGAACTATTGATTGTTTTCGATAAACCCGTTTTCCACCCCATCCATGGTTTTCCCTGCCTTGTGAATAGCACCTTTACCCACTCAGCTGTTCAAGTCCCCAACAGAAGTCACTCCTGTCCTGCTGTTTCCCCAAAACCTGGAGTCAATCTATGAGTGAGTCCAGTTGGGTCCACCTTCAACATGTAGCTAAAATCCATTTGCTTCTCTTCATCCCCACTGCTATTCTCTTCCCTTGCCTCCTTGTCTTCTGCAACAGCCAGCTATCTTTAGGAAAAGTAACCTGGATAACTTATATGCAGAGTACATTATGTGAAATGCCAGGCTGGATGAAGCTCAAGCTGGTATCAAGATTGCCAGGAGAAATATCAACAGCCTCTGATATGCAGATGATACCACCTTAATGGCAGACAGTGAAGAGGAATTAAAGAGCCTCTTGATGAAAGTGAAAGAGGAGAGTGAAAAAGCTAGCTTAAAACTCAACATTCAAAAAACAGAGATCATGGCATCTGGTCCCATCCCTTCATGGCAAATAGAGGGGGAAATAATGGAAACAGTGACAGATTTTATTTTCTTGTGCTCCAAAATCACTGCAGATGGTGACTGCAGCCATTAAATTAAAAGACGATTGCTCCTTGGAAGAAAAGTTATGACAGATCTAGACAGCATATGAAAAGGCAGAGACATCACTTTATCTACAAAGGTCTGTATTTTCAAAGCTATTGTTTTTCCATAGTCATGTATGGATGTGAGAGTTGGACTGTGAAGAAGGCTGAGCACTGAAGAATTGATGCTTTTGAACTGTGGTGTTGGAGAAGACTCTTGAGAGTCCCTTGGATTGCAAGGAGATCAAACCAGTCAATCCTAAAGGAAATCAGTCCTGAATATTCACTGGAAGGACTGATGCTGAAGATGACACTCCAATACTTTGGCCACCTGATGCGAAGAGCCAAGTCATTGGAAAAGACCCTGATGCTGGGAAATATTGAAGGCAGGAGGAGAAGGGGACGACAGAGGAAGAGATGGTTGGATTGCATCATCGACTCAACAGACATGAGTTAAGCAAACTCTGGGAGATAGTGAAGAACAGGAAAGTCTGGCGTGCTGCGGTCCACGGGGTCACAAAGAGTTGGACATGACTGAGCCACTGCTCAACAGCAACCTGGATAATGTCATTCCTGCTGAAAATGCTTTAGTCAATCAACAGATACTCTGAGATCCAAACTACAGGTACTGGGAAAAGAGCAGACTGACTTCCTGCCTTCAAAAACCTTATGTTCTAGTGGGGAAGAGTGGCAATAAGCACATCATGACATATATAAAGTACTTCGGGTATGATAAGAGCCATGAGGAAAGTAACACAGTAGAAAGTGACAAAGGTTGGGGAGGGAGGAGGGAGGTGAGGGTACTTGGGAGCGAGGTGGGCAGAGGTGTCCTCTGGAGAACAGAGCAGCTCCATTACTGCCCATTCCGGCCTCTGCCTGGGAAAACTAAAACTACACTTCCCAGACTCCTTTTCAGTTAGGATTCTGGATGCAATTTGCATCCCACCCCTCAGACATACTTGCAGAGACCTTAATTTGGAGCTATGTTAAGCAGCGAAAGAAGGACAGGGCACAGAGCACCCACCTTGCTGTGCTGATCCAAACAGAGGCAACACAGCCCAGCTGTGGCAGCAGCTTCCCCTTGAGCTGAAGCCAGCAGGAGCCTTGGTGGTCACTTCTTTGGAAGTCCTCCCTGGAACTTCAGCCACCCCATGGCTGGAAAATTCATGACTTCTATAGGTACCCTTCCCCTACTCCCCACCACGGACTCATGTCTTATATTTAATCAAGATAGAGGTTCTGTCAAAATCTGAGACCAGCCACCACTGGGGGAAGAAAGCATAGGTAGTGAGCCGAGGACAAGATGCCAAGAGCTAAAGGAAGCTGGGAAGGGGACTCTTGCCTTATAGGTGGGAGCGTCTGGTCCTTCAAACTGGAGACCTGGAGGACACAATGAAAAGGACAATCAACACCATTTGAGAGGATGCCCTCACCTTCCTGTCCGACTCCTACATGTCCCTCCAGAGTCATCTCAAGTGTCCCCTACCCAGGGTGTTTGCTGGCCACCACCCCCCCCGCCTTCCCAGGGCTCCATTAGATGGTGTCCCATGGTCCTCCTCAAACTCTGGTGGTGCTAAAGCCTCTGCTGCCCACCATCAGTTTTGGATGGGTGCTGTGAATTAATCCAGTCCCTTCCAGATATTTCTGATACTGAAGGGAAGAAAGCAATAGATGAATAATGAATCATCCATATATGAGTTTCCCTAAATAGTCAAATTCAGAGAGACAAAAAATATAGAATGGTGGTCACCAGGGGCTGAGGGGGAAAAGGGAGTTAATGTTAAATGGATACAGAGTTTCAGTTGGGAAGGTGAAACATTCTAGAGATTGATGCTGGTTGTAGAACAATGTAAATATACTTAATGCCGCAGAACTGGACACTTAAAAATGGGTAAAATGGTAAATTTTATGTTATGTGTATTTACCCACAATAAAAGAAAAAACTATGTGAAATGGCAAATCCTTTTTAAATGACTATTCAAAAACACTAGCAATTTATCCCAAATGTTTTTTACTTTAGCATCTATCTCTATTCTTATAATATGACTAATTCAAGTTCTAATTCAAACATATCCTCCCTATGCACTCTTAGATAACTTACTAAACTCATCTGTGAAGTTGGTAAAATAATATTTGCCTCACAGAGAAGTGATGCTGAACTAACTAGAAGAGTGTGTAAAAACCACTCGTGGAGGGGAGTTTTAACTGGCATAGACATCCTTTTCCTATGCACTCCGTGGAGACGGGCTCATGCTTTGATGCTGGAGGACACCAGGCAGTCCATTACGCCCTAAGGTTCCTCAAGGCACCTAGGTTTCTGTCCTCTTCTATGTTATCTCAGATCCCCATGGAGGTCACAGCTACTAAGGGTGATTCCCGGTGATGGAAAGAGTGAGACCAACTTTAAATGAAATCATGTCAAGCTTGGTGCATTGTGCTGGATACACAGCACGGATGACTGTTGCCTTCTGCTCCCACCTTTTGCTTGAGAAGGAAGAAGAAGAAAGTTGTTTCAGTCTTCTGAAGGGAGAGGCACCTACCTGGGATGGGAATTGTGTGCAGGGGCATCACTTCCACCCCGTGGATGGGGTACCCAAAGGGGAGGTTGGCCTGAGCCAGCAGGGGCGGTGGGCGAGGCAGCCCTTCTCTGTAGGGAAACAAAACCATTAGCAGCTGCCTTGACACCTGTCCCTGGTTAGTTCTTAAAGTGATGTCTGTACCCAGAGCTTTGTGCTGCCAATGGGCAGGAATCATTCATAGATGGTCCCATTCTGCCCTCCATTCTCTTGCCTCCTTTATTCCTGCTCCTCTCTCCAACCTCTAACTCCACAAAGAATTGAAGCAGATTACAACAAAGCACATTCAAAATCAAAACCACAACTAGCGGGACTTTCCTGGGGGTAAAGAATCTGCCTGTCAGTGCGGGGGACTCGGATTTAACACGTGGTCCACATGCCATAGGGCAACTAACCCCATGTGCCCCAACTACTGATTTCACACTCCCTAGAGCCCATGCCACCGCAATAAGAACCCCGTGCACCGCATGTAGAGAGTAGCCCCTGCTCACCGCAACTAGAGAAAACCCCATGTAGCAATGAAGAACCAATGCAGCCAAAGCAAAACAAAACAAAAAAAGGTGAAAGGGCATTCCTTGGTGGTCCACTGGTTAGCACTCTCAAACTGCCAATGGTCCAGGTTCAACCCCTAGTTGGGAAAATAAATTCCACACGCCACCAAGAATGGCATAATAACAATATGAGCACTCAGCATTTGCAGCTATTACTGAGGCATCATCACTGATGCAATGAACACGAACTTGGGCAAACTTCAGGAGAGGGTGAGGGACAGGGAGGCCTGGTGTGCTGCCGTCTATCGGGTCACAAAGAGTTGGACACGACTATGTGACTGAACAACAAAAATTACTGAGGCAGCAGGCATCCCAGGCAGTAAGTGGCACCACCAGGCTCCTTTCCTGGGAACTACACACAGCATCTCAGCGTCAAGCGACTGTAGCTTTGGCATCTGTGCTTTACCTCAATTTATTTTGTGCATTCCATTAGCAAGATGCGTCCAGAGCTAATTGTTTCTTCACTTTACACCATTTTATTTTATGAAAAATTTCATAGAAACTGCCTACATTCAGATAGCAAGGGAAATTTGTATATTTATAGAAGGATATTGTTGCTGTTTAGCTCGTAAATCATGTCTGACTCCTTTGTGACTTCATGGACTGTAGCCCACCAGGCTCCTCTCTCCATGGGATTTCCCAAGCAAGAATACTGGAGTGGGCTGCCATTTCCTTCTCCAAGGAATCTTCCCAATCCATGGATAGAACCTGGGTCTCCTGAATTGCATGAGGATTCTTTATCGCTGAGTCAGCAGGGAAACCCATGTGTATAGAGGGCTGCGTGTGTGTTAGTTCCTCAATCGTGTCCGACTCTTTGAAACCCCAAGGACTGTATCCAGCCAGGCTCCACCGTCCATGGCATTCTCCAGGCAAGAATACTGGAATGGTTCCCCATTTCCTTCTCCAGGGGATCTTCCCAACCCAAGGATCCAACCCAGATCTCCTGCATTGCAGGCTGATTCTTTACCGTCTGAGCCACCAGGGAAGACTCCTGAGAAGCCAAGGCAGCCCATAGAGAATGGTACCTTTGGTATAAAAGAAATATTCTCAACCACAGATAGGATTAAGAAAGGAAGGAAGAATTAGTAGTAGATAGAAAACTAAACAAATGAAAGAACGAGACAGTTAATTCCAGGCAAACCAAAACATTACGTACAAAAGGAAATGCAATTATAGTACAACAACCTCAGATAAGCAGATGATAGCACTCTAATGGCAGAAAGTGAAGAGAAACTACAGAGTCTCCTGACGAAGGTGAAAGATCAGAAGAGTGAAAAAGCTGGCTTAAAGCCTGACAGTCAGTCCCTTGAAGGAGGGCATGGCAACTCACTCCAGTATTCTTGACTAGAGACTCCCCATGGACAGAGGAGCTGGGTGGGCTACAGTCCACGGGGTCACATAGAGTCAGACATGACTGAGTGACTAAGCGCACATGCGCACGCACACACACACACTTTTTCCTGTAGTCATATACAGATGTGAGAGTTCGACCATAAAGAAGGCTGAGAGCTGAAGAATCGATTCTTTCAAACTGTGGTGCCAGAGAAGACTGCTGAGAATCTCTTGAACTACAAGGATGAAATCAGACCAGTTCATCCTAATGGAAATCAACCCTGAATATTCATTGCAAGGACTGATGCTGAAGCTCTAATACTTTGGTCATCTGATGTGAGGAGCTGACTCACTGGAAAAGACCTTGATGCTGGGAAAGAGTGAAGGCAGGAGAAGGGGACGGCAGAGGATGAGATGGTTAGACAGCATCACCGACTCAACGGACCCAAATCTAAGCAAACTCTAGGAGACAGTGACGGACAGGAGAGCAGTCCACGGGGTCACGAAGAGTCTGACATGACTTAGGACTGAACAGTAAACAACAACATGTGGCTTAACTGGGAGTCATAGTCACTCAGTCATAAAATGGAAATATTAAATGCTGAGTTAACTAAAGATGAGGACTGTGAAAGTGTACAAGAGGAGAAATCAAGAACTGAAGGGGGCTCTATGTTCATCTACTATAACAAGTAAAATGGATAATGTCTAATGTTGAGAAATTTGGAGTTAATGGTATAAGATTTTTACTTAGAAATATGGTGGTAATTCCAGAGGAAACAGCTCGAAATGTTAGATGAGAATAGTGGCCTCTGAGGAGTAGGACTGGGAAGTAGGGAGCGGGGTTGGGCCTTTTAGTATTATTTGCCTTGAAACAGTATACACATATTATGACTTTTAAAAAATGCTTTTAAATTTTTTAAAAAAAGGAAAAGAAAAAAAAACAGGAGACTCCATAGTAGCAGTAAAAGCTAGCAGAGTGTGAAGAAAATTGGGGAACCCACTTCTGTTCTCACTTTGTCAAACCACATTCTATGACCCTAATTTCATCAAAGCCTGCACAGAGGGGAATATTACTGGCAATTATTTGACCACATCCTGAAATGTCCGGGTTTTTTTAAAAAACAGAACAGGGACTTAGCTGGTGGTCCAGTGGCTAAGACTCCTCATTCCCAATGCAGGCAAGGGGTCTGGGTTTGATCCCTGGTCAGGGAATGCTGCAACTAAAAAAAAAAAAGAATCCCACATGTGGCAACTAAGACTCCACGCAGCCAAATAAATAAATATAAATATTAAAAATAAAATAAAAATAAAAAAGCAGAACAAGAACTTAAATTGGGTTTTCCAGGAAGCAGACGCCGAGCAGCTTTTGAGGACATAGTGGTATTGGGTGACAATTCTAAGAAGCGTGGGCAGAGGCAGGGTGAGGGGAAGAAGCCAACAAGGGTGAGTTATGAGTCGATGGGGCTGCTGCGGGCAGTTGGACTCAGGCCTGAACAGAACCCATCTCCGAGTTCTCCTAACCACGAATGAGACAGCTGGGGTATTTATCCACTAACTCCTACCCACCATCAACTGAGGGCCACCCCCAGAGCTGTTCATTCCCAACCGCTGCCCGTTTTTGGCCCGCCCCAAGGAGGCCAGCACGCTTCCACAGCAGAGAGGGTCTCAGTGGGAGGGTGCAGGTGGGTGAGGTCAAGAACTGTCGGTGTGGAAGGGAAGGCCCACGAGGGCAGAGTGGATGTGCAGGGGATCCCGGGGGAGTGCGGACGCTCCCTGCCTCAGGGCTGAAAGGAGCAGAACCTGCCTTTCCTTTGTCCAGAGCTGGTTTCTCAAGAAGGGGCTGGGATGCTCTGTGCCGTGTGTCCTCCAAGAGGGAAAAGGGGAGAGAATTGAGGGGGCAGAGGAAGCTGAGTGAGAGGCACCGTCCACATTAAACAGCCTCCCGTCTAAGGCCCAGGACGGGAACACCCTTCCCTTGCATGGTCTTAGGGAACACACAAGACGGAATTACTGCTTGCTTTTTCCCACTCTGCTGCTCTTTCGAGCTCCTTTCTTCATTGTTGCCGGTGTGTGTTTCGTGAAGGGAAGACAGGACCACCATTTAAAAGGGGACTTCTGTTGCTGTTGTTTTCAGTCACTCAGTTGTGTCTGACTCTTTGCAACGCCATGGACTGCAGCAGGCCAGGCTTCCCTGTGCTTCATCGTTTCCCGGAGCTTGCTCAAACTCATGTCCACCGAGTCGGTGATGCCATCCAACCATCTCACCCTCTGTCATGCCCTTCTCCTCCTGCCTTCAATCTCTCCCAGCATCAAGGTCTTTTCCAATTAGTCAGCTCTTCTCATCAGGTGGCCAAAGTATTGGAGCTTCAGCTTCAGCATCAGTCTTTCCAAAGAATATTCAGGACTGATTCCCTTTAGGATGGACTGGTTTTATCTCCTTGCAGTCCAAGGGACTCTCAAGAGTCTTCTCCAACACCACAGTTCAAAAGCATCAGTTCTTCGGCATTCAGCATTCTTTACAGTCCAACTCTCACAGCCATACGGGACTGCTGGAAAAACCATAGTTTTGACTAAACAGACCTTTGTTGGCAAAGTGATGTCTCTGCTTTTTAATATGTTCTCTAGGTTGGTCATAACTTTTCTTCCAAGGAGCAAGCATCTTTTAATTTAATGGCTGCAGTCACTATCTGCAGTGATTTTGGAGTCCAAGAAAAGAAAGTCTGTCACTGTTTCCATTGTTTCCCCATCTATTTGCCATTAAATGATGGGACCAGATGCCATGATCTTAGTTTTTTGAATGTTAAGTTTTAAAGCAACTTTTTCTCTTTTCTCTTTCACCTTCATCAAGAGGCTCTTTAATTCCTCCTGGCTTTCTGCCATTAGGGTGATGTCATATGCCTATCTGAGGTTATTGGTATTTCTCTCAGCAGTCTTGATTTCAGCTTGTGCGTCATTTTGCATGCTGTACTCTGCCTATAAGTTAAATAAGCAGGGTGACAATATACAGTGTTGACATACTCCTTTCCCGATTTGGAACCAGTTCATTGTTCCATGTCCAGTTCTAACTGTTGCTTCCTGACCTGCATACAAGTTTCTTGGGAGGCAGGAAAGGTGGTCTGGTATTCCCATCTCTTTCAGAATTTTCCACAATTTGTTGTGATCCACACAGTCAAAGGCTTTAGTATACTCAATGAAGCAGAAGTAGATGTTTTCCTGGAATTCTCTTGCTTTTTCTATGATCCAACAGATGTTGGCAATTTGATGTCTGGTTCTCCTGCCTTTTCTAAATTCAGTTTGTACATCTGGTAGTTCTCAGTTCACATACTGTTGAAGCCTAGCTTGAAGAATTTTGAGCATTACTTTGCTGGCATGTGAAATGAGTGCAGTTGTGTGTTAATTTAAACATTCTTTGACATTGCCCTTCTTTGGGACTGGAATGAAAACTGACCTTTTCCAGCCCTGTGGCCACTGCTGAGTCTTCCAAATTTGCTGGCATACTGAGTGTGGCACTTTCACAGCATCATCTTTTAGGATTTGAAATAGCTCAACTGGAACTTCATCACCTCCACTAGCTTTGTTTGTAGTGATGCTTCCTAAGGCCCACTTGACTTCACACTCCCAAGATGTCTGGCTCTAGGTGAGTGATCACACCATTGTGGTTATCTGGGTCATTAAGATCTTTTTTGTACAGTTCTTCTGTGTGTTCTTGGCACCTCTTCTTAATATCTTCTGCTTCTGTTAGGTCCATACCCATTTCTGTCTTTTATTGTGCCCATCTTTGCATGAAATGTTCCCTTGGTATCTCTAATTTTCTTGAAGAGATCTCTAGTCTTTGCCATTCTGTTGTTTTCCTCTATTTCTTTGCATTGTTCACTTAAGAAGGCTTTCTTATCTCTCCTTGCTATTCTTTAGAACTGTGCATTCAGATGGGTGTATCTTTTCTTTTCCCCTTTGCCTTTCACTTCTCATCTTTTCTTAGCTATTTGTAAGGCCTCCTCAGACAACCATTTTGCTTTTTTGCATTTCTTTTTTCTTGGAGATGGTTTTGATCACTGCTTCCTGTACAGTGTTGTGAAACTCTATCCACAGTCCTTCAGGCACCCTGTCAGATCTAATCCCTTGAATCTGTCACTTCCACTGCATAATTGTAAGGGATTTGATTTAGGTCATATCTGAACGGTCTAGTGGTTTTCCCTACTTTCTTCTATTAAAGTCTGAATTTTGCAATAAGGAGTTCATGATCTGAGCTACATCTTCAACTCTGTTAGCCTTTGCCCTGGTTCATTTTGTACTCCAAGGCCAAACCTGCCTGTTACTCTAGATATCTGTTGACTTTGCCTGTTATCCAGGTATCCTACTTTCAAATTCCAGTCCCCTATGATGAAAAGGACATTTTTGGGGGGTGTTAATTCTAGAAGGTTTTGTAGATTTTCACAGAACTGTTTAACTTCAGCTTCTTCAGCATTAGTGGTTGGGGCATAGACTTGAATTGCTGTGATATTGAATGGTTTGCCTTGGAAACAAACAGAGATCATTCTGTCATTTTTGAGATGGCAACCAAGTACTACATTTCTCTTTTGTTGACTATAAGGGCTACTCCATTTCTTCTAAGGAATTCTTGCCCGCTGTAGTAGATACAATGGTCATCTGAATTAAATTCGCCCATTCCTGTCCATTTTAGTTCACTGATTGCTAAAATGTCGATGTTCACTCTTGTTATCTCCTGTTTGATCACATCCAGTTTACCTTGATCCATGGACATAACATTCCAGGTTCCTATGCAATATTGTTCTTTATAGCTTTGAACTTTACTTTCACCACTAGTTACATCCACAACTGGGACTGTTTCTGTTTTGGCTCAGCCTCTTCATTCCTTCTGGAGCTATTTCTCTGTTCTTTTGCCAGTAGCATATTGGACACCTACCAACCTGGGGGGTTCATCTTTCAGTGTCGTATCTTTTTGCCTTTTCATATTGTTCATGGGGTTCTCAAGGCACGAATGCTAAAATGGCTTACCTTTCCCTTCTCCAGTGGACCACATTTTGTCAGAACTCTCCACCATGACCCATCCATCTTGGGTGACCCTGCACAGCGTGGCTCATAGTTTCACTGAGTTAGGCAACGCTGTGATCCGTGTGATCAGTTTGGTTAGTTTTCTGTTTGGTTAGTCTTCTGGTGAGATAGCCAAATTTCTAGGTTGAATACCTGCTAGTTACCCCTTGATGGTGTCAGCTTTGCCTGAAGACTTTCTTCTGTCAAGGCCACGAGGCCAGTACAGCAGTTCCAGGCATAAATTCCAACAACACCCAGAGTAAGAATGTTTATTTATCCTTTTGATCCCAGGGTCGGGAAGATCCCTTGGAGGAGGAAATGGCAACCTGCTCCAGGCCTGGAGAACTTCATGAACAGAGGAGCCTGGTTGGCTACAGTCCACAGGGTCCCAAAAAAACCAGCTGCCAATGCGGGGGGACACATTTTCCATCCCTGATCTGGGAAAATCCCACATGCTTTGGAGCAACTAAGCCCCTGTGCCACTACTGAGCCCATGCCCCTAGAGCCTGAGCTTCACAACAAGAGAAACCACCACAATGAGAAGCCTGTGCACTGCAACTAGACAGCATATCCCCCGCCCTCCACAACCAGAGGAAGCCCACGTGCAGCCACAAAGACCCAGCACAACGAAAATAAATAATTTTTTTTAAATTAAAAAAAATCACAACCAATGAAAAAGAAAAAAATGATTAGGTCATATCAGTCAAGTCAGTTTTTTTTGGAAATACCAAAGTCACGTTGAATTTCCTGGTAGCCAGGGTACAAAGTAATTGACAATCAATATGCTGGATTTATTATCAAAAGGACAAAGCAGACCAACTGAATGGGGTCAAACTTCCTGGCACTGAACTAAAAAATAAAATATGTAACAAACTTTATCTCAGAGTTGATGATGTCTAAATATGTTCAGAGCAAACACAGTGACAATTTTCAGATGGTTTTGTTGTCAAGGACATAACACAACCTTCAGTCAAGGATATAGGACAGCCCAGTGATATTGACTATTCTAGGGACTAAGGTAATACAGTTGAAATGGAGGCTTCAGGGATCCGCTTAAACATGGAAATCATCGAGATTATCTGGAAGAAAGATTAGACTACTTAAGTATTTACGAGAACATGAAAAAGCCAGAATTTAAAAGGTGAAAGAGACAGAAATAGGTAATTAACAGAAGAAGAAATACAAATGGCCAGTAAATATATGGAACACATTCAGCTTCAATATTAGTCACGGAAAGGAAACTTTAAGAAAACAACAAGGCAGGCTCCCCTGGTGGCGCAATAGATAAGAATCCGAGCCGCAAATTCTGAACCTGTCTGAACCTGTAAGTCACAACTACACAAGAGAGTAGCCTGCACTAGCTGTAACTAGAGAAAGCCCCGCACAAAGCAACAAAGTCCCGGCACAGCCCTAAATAAATAAATAATTTTTAAAAAAGAGGACTTCCCTGATGGCCCAGTGGTTAAGAATCTGCAGAGGATATGGGTTCAATCCCTAGTCAGGGAACTAAGAACCCATGCCGTGGGGTAACTAAACTCGAAAGCAGCCACTACCGAGCAGCCACATTATGGAGATGGTGAGTCAAATGAATAAATAAAAACCAGTACCTTTTCCTTAAAGTTTTAAAATTTGATAATAACGAGTGTTGATTAAGTAGAGGGTATATATATATAAACTGGAGAAGGCAATGGCACCCCACTCCAGTACTCTTGCCTGGAAAATCCCATGGAAGGAGGAGCCTGGAAGGCTGCAGTCCATGGGGTCGCTGAGGGTCGGACATGACTGAGCGACTTCACTTTCATGCATTGGAGAAGGAAATGGCAACCCACTCCAGTGTTCTTGCCTTGACAATCCCAGGGACGGGGAGCCTGGTGGGCTGCCGTATATGGGGTCGCACAGAGTTGGACATGACTGAAGTGACTTAGCAGCAGCAGCAGCAGCAGCAGCATATATATAAACAGGGCTTCACGGGTGGCACTAGTGGTAAAGAACCTGCCTGCCAATGCATGAGACTTAAGAGACATGGGTTCCATCCCTGAGCTGGGAAGATCCCCTGAAGGCATGGCAACCCACTCCAGTATTCTTGCCTAGAGAATCCCATGGACAGAGGTGCCTAGCGGGCTTACAGTCCATAGGGTTGCAAAGAGTCAGACATGACTGAAGCGACTTAGCCTGCAAGCATGTATATAAACAAGGCACTACATTTACCAACTCTTCATGAAAGTGTCAATTAATATAGGTCCTCTTGAAGGCAATCTGGCCATATTTACTGAAAGCAGAAATAAGCATATCCTGTGGTTGAGCAATTCAGATGCTATAGGTAGGGGGAGAAACCTGCAGTTGTCAACAGTAGGACATGCATATAAGGAGGTTTGTTTCAGCACTGTCTGAAATGAACATCTTTATACACATCTGAATAAATGAAGGAAAGAATGTAAGTACAATGTAATATCACAAATTATGAAATTGTAATCATGAAAATTTTATAAAAATCACAGTCTCTTTCAATAGCGGAATGGCTTAATAAAATTCAATGCATTCATACTCATAGCTGTATAGTAATTAAAAAGAACAAACTAGATGTATAGATAACTCTTAAAAATATATCAGAGTCTCCTGGTGCTTCTCACTTCCCCTTTTGTGAAGCAGCAACAGGAGACTCAGAGCTGACCCACAAAAATCCCAAGGAAGGAGTCAAAACTGAGAACTGGCAATCACATGGTTTGAAGGAAGCGGGCCGTTTGAGATGAAGAGGCACACACCACTCAGCAAACCAGTGGAAGTTTATAGATCAGACTCTGATTTGATGGGCAGCCAATCAATGAGAAAGACACACACAGCTGGATATAGAGGCTGGAGATAACACTGAAGCATCCCAGTAGCAGACAGGGGCTGTCCACTAGAAAGGAAACCTGTAGTTTTGTTCCTCCAGACCAAGGAGCCATTGCAGAAATCAGAGAAACTGCAGTTTGGTTCTACCACCTCCTGATCACTACAGTATTGTTTTCTTTATTCTTTCATTTTCCCCTTCCCCATTCCTGGTGTGTGTGCACATGCATATTTATTTATTTGTTTGCTTGTTTGTTTATTGTTGAAATGAGGGGATTGTGGGATCTTAGTTCCCCTACCAGAGATGGCACCTAGGCCACTTTAGTAGAAGTATGAAGCCCTAACTACTGGACCACTCAAGGAATTCCCCCATGTTGAATTTTTTAAAACTAAATAGCCAATAGTATGTTTTGATCAACATCAAATGGAAATGGGATGGGGGGATACTGGTTATGAGAAAATATCCCTTTCTCCGTTAGCAGCAGGCTCACTCAGCTCTTGTCTTTATATTCAGTAAGTTATTTTGCTTTCGAAGTTTAACACAACAAGATAAAAGTCGTTGCATACTTTGACCTATCGGAGAATTTTATTTTTTAAATTTCATTGATTTGGCCGCATCGGGTCTTACTTGTGTCACGCAGGATGTTTGTTGTGGCACATGGACACGGACTCGCTAGTTGTGGTGCACGGGCTCAGTAACTGCGGCAAGCGAGCTAAGCTTCTCCGCAGCATGTAGGATCTTAGTTCCCTGACCAGGGATTAAACTCATGTCCCCTGCATTGCAAGGTGGATTCTTAACTGCTGGACCACCAGGGAAGTCCCTCTATTGGAGAATTTTAATGTTTTTCATTTATCATCGTAAAACCAAGGATAATTTTATGATTCTTTTATACATAGCTGTTACAGGTGGAGCAATCTGTATTTAAGGAAGGATGAATCACTAGAAAAGAAATGAATCTTGGATAGTTTTCCACCAAGTCAAACATCTTGTTGTTTGTGTTTATTTATTTATGGTTGTGCTGGGTCTTTGCTGCATTATGGTGCCTGGGCTTAGTTGCCCCATGGCATGTGGAATCTACCTAGACCAGGGATCGAAGGCACGCCCCCTGCATTGACAGACATATTTTTAACCGCTGGGCCATCAGGGGAGTCCAAAAATCTTATCATTTAAATAAACTTCCTGTTTAAAATGGAAAAAAAATCATTGAAGGAAAAAGCAAATTTCAGAGTGATTTGTTCTTATGGTACTAATTACATTTAAAATATACAACTAAGCCCTAGAGCTGCAACTGATGAAGTCTGGGCACCTAGAGCCTGTGCTCTGCAACAAGAGAAGCCACTGCAGTGAGAAGCCTGCCCACCGCAACCAACAGTAACCCCCACTCACTGCTACTAGCAAATCTGGAAGACTCAGCAGTGGCCACAGGACTGGAAATGTCAGTTTTCATTCCAATCCCAAAGGCAATGCCAAAGAAAGTTCAAACTACAGCACAATTGCACTCATCTCACACGTTAGCAGAGTAATGCTCAAAATTCTCCAAGCCAGGCTTCAACAGTACATGAACGGAGAACTACCAGATGTTCAAGCTGGATTTAGAAAAGGCAGAGGAACCAGAGATCCAATTGCCAACATCCGTTGGATCATAGAAAAAGCAAGGGAGTTCCTGAAAAACATCTACTTTTGCTTTATTGACTATGCCAAAGCCTTTGACTGTGTGGATCACAACAAACTGGAAAATTCTTCAAGAGATGGGAATATTAGACCACCTTACCTGCCTCCTGAGAAATCTGTATGCAGGTCAAGCAGCAATAGCTAGAACTGGACATGGAATGGACTGGTTCCAAATTGGAAAAGGAATACGTCAAGGATGTATATTGTCACCCTGCTTATTTAACTTATATGCAGAGTACATCATGAGAAACACTGGGCTGGAAGCACAAGCTGGAATCAAGATTGTTGGGAGAAATATCAATAACCTCAGATACACAGATGACACCACCCTTATGGCAGAAAGTGAAGAAGAACTAAAGAGCCTTTTGATGAAAGTGAAAGAGGAGAGTGAAAAAGTTGGCTTACAACTCTACATTCAAGAAACGAAGATCATGGCATGTGGTCCCATCATTTCATGGCAAATAGATGGGGAAACAAAGGAAACAGTGACAGACTTTCTTTTCTTGGGCTCCAAAATCACTGCAGATAGTGACTGCAGCCATTAAATTAAAAGATGCTTGCTTCTTGGAAGAAAAGTTATGACCAACCTGCTGCTGCTGCTGCTAAGTCACTTCAGTCGTGTCTGACTCTATGCGACCCCATAGACAGCAGCCCACCAGGCTCCCCCGTCCTGGGGTTCTCCAGGCAAGAACACTGGAGTGGGTTGCCATTTCCTTCTCCAATGCATGCATGTGAAAAGTGAAAGTGAAGTTGCTCAGTTGTGTCTGACTCCTAGCTAGACAGCATATTAAAAAGCAGAGACATTACTTTGCCAACAAAGGTTCTTCTAGTCAAAGCTATGGTTTTTCCAGCAATCATGTATGCATGTTAAGAGTTGGACCATAAAGAAAGCTGAGCACCGAAAAATTGATGCTTTTGAACTGTAGTGTTGGAGAAGACTCTTGAGAGTCCCTTGAATTGCAAGGCGATCCAACCAATCCATCCTAAAGGAAATAAATCCTGAATATTCATTGGAAGGACTGATGCTGAAGCTGAAACTCCAATACTTTGGCCACCTGATGTGAAGAACTGACTCATTGGAAAAGACCTTAATGCTAGGAAAGATTGAAGGTAGGAGGAGAAGGGGATGACAGAGGATAAGATGGTTGGATGGCATCACCAATTCAGTGGACCTGAGTTTGAGTAAGCTCTGGGAGGTGGTGATGGACAGGGAAGCCTGGCATGCTGCAGTCCATGTGGTTGCAGAGTCAGACAGGACTGAGCAGCTGAACTGAAACAAACAGAACTGCAAGTAGAGAAAGCCTGCACAAAGCAACAAAGATCCAGTGCAACTAAAAATAAATAAATAAATATATATATATATACAAAACCTGTAGCCTACCAGGCTCCTCTGTCCATGGGATTTTCCAGGCAATAGTATTGGAGTGGATTGCCATTTCCTTCCCCAGGGATCTTCCCGACCCAGGGATCGAACCCAGATCTCCTGCACTGTAGACAGACAGAGTTGGTCTGAGCCACCAGGGAAGTCACAAAACCCCAGTAATATATATTTATATATGTATACACACACATAAATATGTGATTATGTGTGCTTATCTGTGTAACGATATAAAAATTATATGGAATAACGTCTTTTCTATTGCCCAGCTCCCCCACAGCACCCCCAGAAAAATCTCTACTTGCTGTTACCAAAGAGCTGTAGAGTCCCCTATTTCCCTCAGTATGCTGGGACAGACTGAGTTGAGAGAGACAGGTTTCTAGCCTGAAGATGACAAATGAAACTCAGAGGAAGAGAGTGTGTGAAACAGAGAATGTGGAAGCAATATTTGTTAACTGATGTGTTTTGCTACGAACAGGGCTAGGAGGATCTGGCTTAGGCCCTTAAGAGTGTCTTTGTCCAGGCTTCCGGCCTGAGAGCTGGCTGGTCCCACTCAGCTGATATCTACTGGAATGCAGTACCCAAATTCTGATAGCTTGGGTTACACCTGTCCTGACACATTAAGAACCCAGGGCTGAGTCCCATCCATCCCACAAGCTCCAGACCTGCCTCATTCCAGCAAGAAGCCACTGGACGGTCAGCAGTGTGGAAAGGAACAGTGAGACAGCAAGTGGGGTTTGTGCATCTGTGAGTAGTTTATCCAGAGTGTAATTACAACTGAGGTTGGGGGGATGGGGATCCCTCAGACTGGAGGGGGAAATGAGCCCTTGAAGGACTTGGGTGAGGAGAAGGACACTGTTAGCCTCAGGCAGGATCTTTCTTTCTGAGGGGATTGAATAGCAGAAAACTCTTCCCAGAGTTGGGCCTCTTGGATACCCCTAAATTGGTAGCCAGCATACCGGCCACTGAATACGAGTGCCTCAGTGACTTGGCACAGTCCACTGTCCATCAGGAAGCTTGGAAACTGTGTGTGAAAAAGGCTTGTGAGGCAAAATCACCTGCCTAGCACAAAGCGACACCGAGCCACTGATATTCATGTGTAACAGTGGTGTGGGAGAGCCGGCCTGCACCCACACACTGCAGTCAACTGTTGAATTTCCAGGTATTTTGCAAGCCAGCTTTTAAATGCAGTCATTAACAAAAATTAAATTATGGGAACTCAGCTGAAAAGCAGTCAAAACTCACCACTTCCTGATTATTTTACTACATCTTCCTATTATCTCTGCTCTGCAGGTTATTTTCATCTATTGTATCTAAATGGTGGAGATATTTTATAACTGGAATCCAGTGATATCTTGTCCATAGCTTGAAATCAGCCATAGTGTGACTGTTGAGCCACAGAAATTAGCAAATGCTACAAGCCACTATCAAAAGCCCACTGTTAAACACCATCATTGTTCATCCTTCTCCCTTCAACATATATAAACATGTCTCTGCACACACACAATCACAGAAACACCCCCTCCTCCTTTAAACACAGATGTAACACACTGTACAAACCATCTGCATCTTGATTTTTTGACTAAATAAATGAAGGGAGCTCTTTCCCCTTTCTTATTTAATGCCTGAAGCTTCATCCTCCAAATTGCTTTTCTTCCCTCAAGGAGTGAGCCACACCCAAAGCTCCGTCTAGAGTCACACATCACCCCTTGCCTCTTATTCATTTCTTCCTTGATTTGCCCAGCCTTGTGCTAAACCCAGGACAAAGATATCAGTAAAGTCCCTTTCTGGGAAGGGTGAGAACCCAGAACCTATGTCCAATAACTAGAACACAAGGTTATCTGTTCAGTAAAAGAGGGCAGGCCAGCTTGAATGTCACCTTCTTCCTGAATGTTCTTTTTTTAATTCTCAGACATCCCTCCTAAACCCTACCCCTCTGACTGCTATTATCATTGAGCTGGGGATGGAACTCTTGAGTTCCATGCAATTTGCTGAAAACACTCCCAGGGCCACAGACTGCCCATGTGCACTCAATGCTAGGTTCTTCACACCCAGATAATGGTGGCACAGGGAGGCTAACACACTCTATAATCCTATAAGCTCAGTGAGAGATGTTATTTAGACCAGACTGATCTTCGTACCTGACTCAGTGCCTTGCCCTGCGCTGAATCTCCCCACCCAGCTACTTCCTTCCTGGCCTGAGACCCAGTTCACATCAGTTATCATTATCGGACCATTTTTGTTCATACCTGGATTGCCAGGTATAATCCCAAGAGAGCTGGGCATTTCAAACAGGTGAAGGAGGGGAAGGTGAGAACACAGCCAGTCCTTGGCCTTTCCTGTTTGGAATCTGTTCCTTCTGTGACTCCTTCTGCCCAGATTCCTCCAGACGAGCCCACACTCCCAACTAGTACCTCCCCTTATCCCTTCCTGTCCCCATCTTACCGGCTCTGATCTCTTCAAAGCTCCCTTCCCTGCTCTCCCCACTATGCACCTAGGGCCCTCTCCTGAGGGCTCTGTGACTTCTCTCTCTGCAGCTCTGCGCCGTCCCAGACAGAGATGGAGCTGTCTTACGTGTTTCCCCTCCCACCATCCACTAATTCTACAGATGCCTGATAGCCTTGCTCTGTGCCAGGAGCTAACAGTCCCTGAGCACAGGGACCTCACAGACAGTGACACTCCTTTACTACCCTATAATTTCACTGAGGCTGTTCAGGCCTTTCATGAATCACCTTACTAAATGTCAACCTAAGGCGCTATCACCATTCCACTCCGTACCTCTGGCCCCCCCACAGAGGAAGTTAAACTGCTTGCCCAAGGTCGCCGAGACACGGAGGACGCAGCGGGTCTGCCTCCCTTGGCAGCACTGTTAACCACTGAGTCCCACGCTCCTCGCATAGCCGTGGGGGCCCAGGGCTCAAACCCCAGCCAGGACCGCCTGCACACTGCACTGGCTTCCTGACCTCCAACACTCCCTTCTGCTGCTCTTCCGTCTTCCAGGGAGTCTTCCGTTTGTATGGAGTCTGGAGTAGCGGCTCATTCTCAAAATCAAACCTGCAAGGGCGAGAGTCCCCTTTTCCCTTCCTAAATTCAAGACTTAGGCTCAGTCAACTGAGCAGTAAAGCCTGGGGACTGGTCATCAAAGCGGCACATATAATTGTTGCAGCAGTAGAAAATGTTTAGCTTCTTCCCAGCACCTCAGCTGATGTCCCTGCCTTCCCTTTACCTTCCCTCCAGCTTATCCTCCATAGAAAAGCCACAGTGGTATTTTACATATGAAAGTATCTCATAGAATGGGCTGGTGGTGGTAAAGAGCCTACCAACACAGGAGATGTAAGAGAGACACAGGGTCTGGAAGATCCCCTGGAGGAGGGCATGGCAACCCACTCCAGTATTCTTGCCTGGAGAATCCCATGGACAGTGGAGCCTGGCAAGCTACAGTGCATGGGGTCGCAAAGAGTCAGACACAACTGAAGCAACTTAGCATGCACCTGTCTCATAGAATAAGTTGCCAATTTTAAAAACTGTTCAAGGATTTCCCTGGTGGTACAGTGGTTAGGAATCCACCTGCCAATGCCGGGGACATGGGTTGGATCTCTGGTCCGGGAAGATTCCACACGAAGCAGTGCAACTAACCCTGTATACAACTACTGAGCCTGCAAGCTGCAGCTACTGAAGCCCATGCGCTCTGGAGCCCGCACTCCGCAACGAGGAGGCACCACAAGAAGTCAGAGCAACTAATAGCACCTGCTCACCGAAAGCAGAGAACGCCTACATGCAGCAAGGAAGACCCAGTGCAACCAAAATAAATTGTAAGCAAACAAAGAAAACCTGTTCAATTCTTTGCATCACCCAGAAAGCAAAATGCACACTCCACCTACTGGCTTACCATGGCTGTCACCAATGGCCTCTCTGGGCTCATACCTCAAGCCTCCCCTTGACACGCTAGGCCATCACGGTCTTGGCCTGCTTTCCTGTCATGCAGCCATCAGGAAAGGACTATTTTCCTGTCATGTAACCCACTCTGGCTTTGGACATTGTTAATTCTTCCTTCTGGAATGCTCTTTTATGGGGGATCGTGATAGACAATAAAAGAAAACACAAATCAGATTTCAAAGTAACCTTCTTTCATTGTCCCAATAAACTTTATGCCACCAACCATGATATTTTAATTTACCTCCCATAGCACTGATAAAAATCTACTATTTAGGTTATTTATGTTTTGTTTCTTTTTGGCGATACTGCACGGCATGTAGGATGTGGTCTTAGTTCCCAAACCAGGGGTCACACATGTGCCCCCTAAAATGGAAGCGTGGAGTTTTAATCACTGGAGCATCAAGGAAGTCCCTCTTACTGTATCCTGTACTGCTCATGAAGAACTATAAGAATAATAATGTTAATAATAAACCAAGCAAAACGGTAATATTTTTGCAGAGCTTCTATACATCAGGCCCTGTATGAGTTGCTAGCACTTTGCATGTGAACAGTTTGTCTTACAAATAATCTATAACAGTAATAAACTGTTATTACTGTATTAAACTCTGTTATTACTGTAATAAACCATTACAGTTTTTCATATGAAGATACAGAAGTCTGTGACATTAAGCAACTTGCCATCCAGCCTATTCCAGAGTTCAAGTCCTTAAACAGTATTATTTATTACAATACGCTTGCCATTGTAACTCACAAATGATTCCTAGGGGAAAAAGAGAAAACCTGCCCAGCCATTCTGTGCTCCCCTGGGTCTTGATTTCCCAACCTGGTCATCCTACCACCTATGGATATGGTAAAGTACCAACATCTTTCCTACGTACTCCCTCTTAACATAACCCAGCCAGAATCCATTTCTCCTGTTTTCAAACAACAATCCTGGTTAACACATCCCAAAAGTTTAACTCTGGGCTTTGCACACAGCAGAGGAACAGTACATTCTCAACAGATAAATGAATCAGATAGTATAACGTGGTGAGACTAAAGGCTCTGATGGCCTGGGTGCATGGAGGTTGTGCCACCAACATTGCACTGATGTTTCAGGCTTTTCCTTCCTTTGCTCTTTCTTTATTATGAAATGCTTGAGACATGTCAGGTGTCTTGGGGTTTTTTTGGTTTGTGCGCTTGTTATTGGCCTCACAACGTAGCTTGTAGCCTCTTCGTTCCCCAGCCAGGGATCAAACCCAGGCCCCAGCAATGAAAGTCCCCCACTAGACTGCCAGGGAATTTCCAAGTTTTATAAATCTTCACTGAAGGACTATTTCCCCAGTTCTCTTTACTTGGCTTATTCTTAGGAGTTCCTTCCAGGGACCCTGCAAGAGTGGGAGAGTGCCTTTCTTCTCTCCCTGGCCCTACACCCTCAGGAGAGAGCGGGGAGAGCTTCCACAGCACCTCGGGGCCCAAGAGCCCTCGTGATCTGCATTACCTTCTCTGAAAGTGTTCAAATTCAGCTTGTCTCCTCATTTTCACCGCAGGGAGGTCAGTCTGGCTATAAGCATTTTCAAAGTAATAGCTTTGCTGACGTTTCCAGGCTTCACATTTGCACTGGTTTTTCGGGAAGAGCCTAGAACAAAATGAGGACTAAGATCACAGACTGGGTGGGCTGGTGGGTGAGGCAGGCACTTGAAGTCTAACCCACTGTGCTGTTCCCCACAGACTCTCCTTTCCTCACAGCCACCATCCAGGTTGGGTTGAGACTCTAGAATCCCAGCAGTAGCCATTCCCAAAGACACAGCGAGGGGAAGGGATAAGAAGGCCCCCTCTCAAAACCAACTTATGGTGACCAAAGCAGACATGTGGCAGGAGGAGGGATAGGAACTTGGGATTAATATATACACACTACTGTATATAAAACAGATAACCAACAAAGACCTACTATATAGCATAGGGAAATCTACACAATATTATGTAATAACCCACATGGGTAAAGAACCTGAAAAAGAATGAATATATGTATACATATATATATATATATAGATATATATATATACACACATGTATAACTGAATCGCTTTGCTGTACACCTGAAACTAACCCATCGTTGAAGGTCATTATGCTCCAATAAATTGTTTTAAATAATAAAAAATAAATTTTGTAATCCAAAGAAAAAAAACCCACCCCTCTCTTAAATCATCTCCTGCACCAAACTTCTACTTAAGATCCCACAAGCCATGTGGCTTGTGCGATCTTAGTTCTCTGATCAGGGATTGAACCCAGGCTCAGCAGTGAAATCTCCAAGTCCTAACCACTGGGCTGCCAGGAAATTCCCTAACCTTCTTTATGTGTGTGTGTGTGTGTTTTTTTAATAATTTTCATTTATTTATTTTTGGTTGCTGCTGGGTCTTCATTGCTGTGCGGCGAACGGGAGGTAACTGTAGTTGCCGAGCAGGGGCTTCTCACTGCAGTGGCTTCTCTTGTTGCAGCGCACAGGCTCATTGGTTGTGGCTCACAGGCTCTAGTGCACTGGCTCAGTAATTGTGGCACAGGCTTAGTTGCTCAGTGGCATGTGGGATCTTCCTAGAACCAGGGATCAAACCCTTGTCTCCTGCATTGGCAAGCAGATTCTTTACCACTGAGCCACCAGGGAAGCCCTCTCTAAACTTCTTTAAACTTTAAACTGAGAGTCACAATGGCATCTCAGTCCCACCCACTTGAAGAGGAGGCCAAAGGGACAGAAAGGCAATGTCTTTCCTGTAGTTTGGGTTAAATGGGCCCTCCAAAATCACCAGGGACTTTGCTGGGTGTTGTAGGGAACAGAGTCTCTGCCCTGCAGACCAAGAGCTTTTCTGGTCCTGTAGTTTGGAATCACATTCACAATCAGCACAGGTGCAGGAAGGTAGGGAACTGGCTGTAAGGTGGGCACAATAGGACACTCAGCCACAGGAGGAGGGAGGGGGAGGTCAGACCAAGGGGGAATAACTGGCTGTCTTACCAGATTCCATCGTGGGTAAAGAGACTCTTGACATGTTCCTCAGGGAGAAGCTTCAGCATTCCGGCATCCACACTAGGCTGAAGGAGTGGTGTTTTGTAGATGCTGAATTCTGAATATAAGTACACACTTCTGAACATAAATAATACAATGCCCAGGGCCAAGAATAAGATGGACATCTTGAGGATCCACAGATATCTAGAGCTGTTAGGACACAAAAGAGCAAATGCTGTGTAAATCTTTTTTCCTTGATTACATGAAACATAAAAAGACCTGATTATATAATATAGATGGGAACAGTTAACTGGAAGGAAAAGGTCAATTAAACCTATATCTTCTACTACTTACCAAGACTGATTTCTGATAAACAAAAGAGAAAAGAATTAAGTTGCAACAGACACTCAGAAAAATCACAAATAAAAGAACGTGCTAAAGCCCAAGGAGGGAGAGTGGAAGAGTAAGGCTTGCAATATTAATGTCAACATAGTTGAATTTGAGGCAAAAAATAAATAAATAAATAAATGGGGCTAAAAGGATCACTTACTGTGATCACATGAGTGACCTACAAAACAGATGTAGATCATGTAGTGGTCATGAACTGTGTCCACTGGATAAGAGCATTATCAAGCAAAGAATGGCAGAATATGGGAGGAGAAAGATTACAAATTCAAAGGTCATGGATTCTAAAATTCTCATGTCTAACACTCTCACATCTCATTCCCTAACAAATCAAGTCTCAGAAATATGTAAAGCAAGAAAGCAACTAATTTTTTTTTAATTGATGTATTTCATTTATTTTGGGTTGCACTAGGTCTTCATTGCTGCAGGAAGGCTTCTCTAGTTGCGGCGAGTGAGGGCTACTCTTCATCACAGTGTGTGAGTCTCTCATTGCGGCGGCTTCTTTTGTTTCAGGGCATGGGCTTTAGAGCTAGGGCTCAGTAGCTGCGGGTCCTGGACTCTGCAGCACAGTCTCACAGTTGTGCACGGGCTTAGTCGCTCTGTGGCGTGTGGAATCTTCCCGGACCGGGGTTGAAACCACGTTCCCTGCGTTGGCAGGCAGATCCCTATCCACTGTACCACCAGGGAAGTCTGCAGCTAAATTTTAGATCTCATATTCTGTTAAAGAGCTTTTAGGACGTTTACAAAAGTTGGCCACTTATTTGAACACAAAGAAAACCATAATAAAGTAGAAATCATTCAGCTTATACGCTCCACACACTGACAAGTGCAATCCAAACGTAACTGATCGGGGCTTCCCTGGTGGCTCAGTGGTAAAGAATCTGCCTGCTAATGTAGGAGACGCGGGTTCGAGCCCTGGTCAGGGAAGATTCCATATGCTGTGGAGCAATTAAGCCCCTGCACCACAACTAGTGAGTCTGCGCTCTAGAATCCAAGAGCCACAGCCACCGAAGCCCGCGTGCTCTAGAGCCTTTGCTCCTGCAACAAGAGAAGCCGCCACAATGAGAAGCCCACGCTCTGCCAGGAACGGTGGCCCCTGCTCACTGCAACTAGAGAAAAGCCCGCGAAGCGAAAAAGCCTCAGCACAGCCAAATACAAACAACTAAATAATTTAAATATAACCTCTAATAATAGTAAGCCCCCTCTTCCACAACATGGAAAAAAAGATTTTAAGCTTTCCAAAGCAACAGTTTGAGTCAAGGACAACATCAGAACAAAAATATAAAGCTAATGAAGATACTACATACCAAACTATGAAATACACTAAAATTATGCTGAGTGGAAATTTTGAATTTAAATACAAATTTCGGATCACGAGACCTAAAGTTAATAAATTAAACAATCAAATAAGGTTGAAAAGGGATAGCAAAATGAATCTAAGAAAAGCAGAAACAAGAACCTAATAACGACGCAAATGGAAAGTGGCAAATTAGAAAACATCTAAAATGGAATAATTATTAAACCCAAGCACAGAGGAGACAACTTTTGAGATATCTGCCTACTTAATAACCTCCCTGCTCTAAGACTCTTCTCCTCCCTGACCCACAGAGGTCACACCTATGAGCTGGTTGTATCACATGATTCTCCCCTGACCATTGGCTGATTGGACCAAAGGCGAACACCTCTGTGGTGGGCCAATCAGCCAGAATTTCTTTCCCAGGAATTGGTAAGCAGAGATCAGCTAAATCTGGCCCCCTGAACTGAGAATAGAGGAAAGGAGAGGAGGAAGAGAAGATAGAATAAGGTAAGAGACACAAGGAGAAGCCTAGACCTTAAATACCTAGATGAAAGAGATGATCTAAACAGATCCATTAAAGTGAAAAGAAAAAAAAAACAAGGAAGTTGTCAAAGGCCTCAACAAAATCTGAAATCCCTATTTCATAAGTAAACAATTCCACGTCAATTTACAAAAACCAGTTTTATAGTGATGCCAGTATAAGTACTGAAGAATAATGCTGTAAGTATGCTGAACAAATATTAACAAGTAGAGTATAATGGTATCCTAAATGATTCATCACTAATAAATGAAGTTCTTCTAGGAGAGCAAGGATGACTCAATCCTATAGTGTGGCTGAACCACTCTGACTTTATCCTAGGCCCACAATCCTATCTCTTTTCTGTTTTTTTTTTTTTAAAGAATAAGAGTGTCATCAAGTTCATTACACAATTTTCAACCTAACAGAAAGAAACAAATCAGGAACAACAGAAGGATGTGGTCTTGGTCTTTGTGAAGGTTTGGTTCTTTTCCTTCTGCTAGCTGGAGAAGGCAATGGCACCGCACTCCAGTACTCTTGCCTGGAAAATCCCATGGACGGAGGAGCTTGGTAGGCTACAGTCCATGGGGTTGCTAGGAGTCGGACACGACTGAGCGACTTCACTTTCACTCTTCACTTGCGTGCATTGGAGAAGGAAATGGCAACCCACTCCAGTGTTCTTGCCTGGAGAATCCCAGGAACGGGGGATCCTGGTGGGCTGACGTCTATGGGGTTGCACAGAGTCGGACACGACTGAAGCAACGCAGCAGCAGCAGCAGCAGCAGGAAATGAAACTGTGTGTCATTTAATGAAAACAAAACAAAATGAGGAGGAAAAAAATTCTCTGGGTAAATGACTTTCCTTGTATTCCATATAATTTTTTCTCCTTAAACTGTTACCTGCTCCCCTTTCTGCAAGATGGAGCTTTACCCTACTCACAAGAAACGTGCCTAAGCCAGGGGAGTTTCCTATTAAGTTTTCCCCTGGCCTTCATCTGACATGAAAACTGGAAGAATGCCTTTTGCTGATGTGAATGGTTAATGGTCATGAGAACCTCCCCCTAACATACACAAAGGGAGTGAAAAACACCCATTTCCCTTTGATATGGACGTGATTCTCCCTAGTAGTCAGATTTTATTTTCAGCTTTGGTCCTTTAAATCTTCTGTACCCTTTTCTGCACCTTTGAATGCCTCTGGATCGTCTCCCAGCTCCTGCCCATGTGCAAGTCACCCACAATAAACTTCAGAATTGCTCTTCATGCAGTTGCCTGTTTTGTTTTCAGGTCTCAAAGTTCCTTCTCAGTTAGGAGGATATTATTCAATATCTCTGCCTTCCAATAATTATACAATTTATTAATAAATTTCACCACATGGAAATTCAGGTCAGGAGGACACCCAATATGATTATATTGACAGATGATTTATAAATCATTTAATAAAATTATCCAGTCTTTTTTAAAAATTTATTTACTTTTTAATTGAAGGATAATTGATAAGTGATCAGAATTTTGTTGGTTTCTGCCAAACATCAACGTGAATCAGCCAGTGCAGAGGACTCAGTTTGATCCCTGGTCAGCGAATTAAGATCCCACATAGTGCTGGGCAACTAAGCCCATGTACCACAACTACTGAGCCTGCACGACACAACTAGAGAAAGCCCACACACTGCAACAAAGACCCAGCACAGTCAAAAGAAAAAAAAGAAAAAGAAACTAAAAATATAGCTACCATACGATCCAGCAATCCCACTCCTGGGCATTTATCTACACAAAACTATAATTCAAAAATATATATGCACCATGTTCACAGTAGCATTATTTACAATAGCTAAGACATGGAAGCAACCTAACTGTCCATGAATGGATAAAGGTCTGGTACACCTTTATCCAGTAGAATATTACTCAGCCATGAAAAGAAAATAATGCCTTTTGCAGCAAATTGGATGGACCTAGAAATTATCATTAGAGAAGGCAATGGCAACCCACTCCAGTACTTTTGCCTGGAAAATCCCATGGACAGAGGAGCCTGGTGGGCTGCAGTCCATGGGGTCGCTAAGAGTCAGACATGACTGAGCGACTTCACTTTCACTCTTCACTTGCATGCATTGGAGAAGGAAATGGCAACCCACTCCAGTCTTCCTGCCTGGAGAATCCCAGGGACAGGGGAACCTGGTGGGCTGCCCTCTATGGGGTTGCACAGAGTCAGACACGACTGAAGCAACTTAGCAGCAGCAGTAGCAGCAGAAATTATCATACTAAGCAAAGTCAAAAAGAGAAAGACAAATAAAATATTATATCAGTTATACATATAATCTAAAATACAACACAAATGAACATATCTACAAAACAGAAAAAGGCACAGAGAATAAACGTGGTTGCCAAGGGAGGGAGGGTGAGACAGGGAAGAACCGGGAGTTTGGGATTAGCAGATATACACCATTAGAATGGATAAACAACAAGGTCCTACCCTATAGCACTGGGAACTATGTTCTATATCTTGTGACAAACCATAATGGAAAAAATAGGAAAAAGTATATATATATATAAATATGTATAACTGAATCCCGTTGCTGCACAGCAGAAACTGACACACAGTAAATCAACCATGCTCCAATAAATTTTTTTTAAAGGGAAGAACCTGGAAGAAATGATACCACACTAATAATTATGAGCCACATCTAACATCTGGATCTTGGTTTACACAGAGCATTCCCCTCTAAAGAAAATCAGAGCCCCTTGCAGAAATGGCTGATTCCGGCTTTGGGTAAGGAAAACTCAAAGCAAGTCTAGAATATCCTGTGATGCCAGAAGGGAAGGGGGCTATCTAAGAAGACCACAGTTGTATCCATGAAAGAGGAGCCAGTTTAAAGGGTCTTCTACCAGCCATATTTGAGATAGTTGATACATCAACAAGAACAATGACTATAATTAACTATAACATATTAAATAAAATAAAACCCATAAAGTTAATGATACTCCAAGGGAAAAATGCAAGGGGTGATCAGGGTACTTAAAAAAAAACTTTTTAACTATAGAAAAAAGTCCAAAGTACATACAAAAAATAAAAAGAACAATAAAATGAATTTTATTATACCCATTACCTGCCTTTTACCCCTGGACAAAATGGATTGATCTGTTTCTTCACCTATTCCCTCACTTCTCAAATCATTTTGAAGAAAATCTTGACATCTTATCATTTCATCAGTAAATATTCTATCTTTGAAGGGTAATGTGGCAGTTTTGTACTCAAATGTACCAAGCTGGAATTCCCTTCCCTGTGTAATGCCAGGTTAGGGATGGCCACAGAGAAATTTGCATGCGATTCAGAGGCAGTGCTGATGCTGGCAAGTTCCATCTACTTGGTCCTCTTTCCCTAAATTCTGTGTCCAGCCCTCCTTCCCAACCACTGGCCCTGCTGACCAGCTACCTCAGGTTCACTATACGAACTTTCCCTGAGAACTCACAGTAGTGGTAACCATGAGGAACAAACAACCTTTCATAGACTTCTCTCCAGCAACTCTCTTTGTGGCTGTACTCCAGAAAACAGATGTTTCTGAATTCTTCCCAGTTCCAGCTCATTCACCTGTGACGAGTCACCTGACTGGTGACTTTTCTCTAATTTTTTTTTGGGAACTCTTCCCAAAATTGTGTTAATCCCTATAATAAATTTCTTATTGTGCAATCCTCATTGAAGTTCTGCTTCTTTGCTTAAAGCTTGGGGGATTCAGATAAAAGTTCTTACACACAGAGACACCCAATACCATTATCAGCTACAAATCTAACAATCAGTCTTTATTACCATCAAATGTGCACAGAGTTCCCTTCTGTCTTTTTTTTTTTTTTGGTACAGACTGAAATAAGTCAGAAGGAGAAAAACAAATACCATATATTAAGGCATATATATGGAATCTAGAAAAATGATACTGATGAACTTATTTGCAGGGCAGGAAGAGACTCAGACATAGAAAACAGACTTGTGGACACAGAGTGGAAGAAGAGGATGGGACAAACTGAGAGAGTAGTATTTGACATATATAGACAACCATGCATAAAATAAATAGCTAGTGGGAAGCTGCTATATAGCACAGAGAGTTCAGCCTGGTGCTCTGTGAACCTAGAGGGGTGCAGTGGGTGTGGTGGGGTGGGAGGCAGGCTGAAGAAGGAGGGGATATGTGTATAAAGTTGATTCATGTGGCTGTACACAGAAAATAGAATCAAAGCAGAACCTAAAAAGAGCCACACAATGTTTGATATGTTTCATCAGTTCCTTTTAATATATACATTCCTCTGTATCTCTTCCTAGCAACATACTTGTTTAAGGAACCACATTGTTTATCCTACATAATTTGGATTTTCCACATCTGGACTGTGCTGATGTCACCCCTGCCCCGCCGCCCCCACGCCCCGGGCCATGTTCTTTTGTTCCCTGAAATTTCTATAAATCTGTAGTTAGATCAAGAGGCTTGATCAGATCCAGGTTTGATTTCTGAGAAAATCCCTTCATAGGTGATGGTGTGCGCCCCTCCATCAGAGAGGCTAGGCACAGCGTTTCTTTTGCGGAATATTAGTAGGCATTTGATGACTGCCCAGATCACTGGTTCTGAGTATTCTGGGGCTCAGGATCTGCATTCTTTAAAAAATATTGTTGTTGATGTAGACCATTTTTAAAGTTTTTATTTAATTTGTTACAATATTTCTTCTGCTTTATGTTTTGGGTTTTTAAAGCCATGAAGCATGTGGGATCTTAAAGCCTCCACCAGGGATCACATGCCCTGCACTGAAAGGCGAAATCTTAACCACTGGACCATCAGGGAAGTCCCTGGACCTCTTCGTAATCTTAAAAATTACTGAGGACTCCCCCAAAGAACTTTTGTTTTTGTGGGTTATATCTGTCAATGTTTACCATTTTGGAAATTAAATTTGAGAAGTTTTTAAAAGTATGTATTAATTTAGAAATAACATAATAAGCCCATTAAAAGCTAACACAAATAACATATTTTTATGAAAAATAATTACATTTTTCCAAACAAAAAGTAGTGAGAAAAATGGTATCATTTTACATTTTTGCCTATCTCTGTGAAATTTAGCTTAATAGATAAAATGAATTCTTATATTGTTTCTGCATTCAATCTGTTACGTTGTTTGGTTGAAACATGAGGAAAATACAGCCCCACACAGATATATAAGTGGAACAAAGATAATTGTGGATATTCATCTTTGATACCATACCCAAAACCAAATATTAGCAGTTTAAAGGTTAGCAGCAACATGGAATCTGAAACCATATCAAAGAACTTTTTTCATTGGTATGATTTTTACTTTGAATGGATCTTTTACCTACACTTGATTTTATAACACCATGCATCATTCATATGGAAAATATCGGTTCACTGAGCTATGCTGAGCCCCCACATGCATTTTTAATGCAATGCAGAGAATTCATTCATTAATATCTACACCAGTCTCATCAGAAAGGTCTCTAAATAATAAAACTTTCAAACTCTGCAGTAGAAATAAGTTTTACAAAGTTCTAATTTTTTGGAAAGCTTGAATTTTATGATTGGTAACAAATACTACCAGTTGTTTTCTTCAAATGGACAAGATCACTTGGTTCATTTTTTTAAAAAGATATCTACCAAAAACAGAAGTCTGAATAACCAGCTTATTCTTCATTTTTATTCATTCTTTAAACAAAAAATATTTCAATTAAAAAGCAGCTAGTTCAACTCGATGACATAAATCAAAGCAAGATCCTCTATGATCCACCTCCTAGAGTAATGGAAGTAAAAACAAAAATAAACAAGTGGGACCTAATTAAACCTAAAAGCTTTTGAACAGCAAAGGAAACTATAAACAAGGTGAAGACAACTTTCAGAATGGGAGAAAATAACAGCAAATGAAACAACTGACAAAGGATTAATTTCCAAAATATACAAGCAGCCCATACAAGTCAATACCAGAAAAACAAACAACTCAATCAAAAAGTGGGAAAAAGACCAAACAGACGTTTCTCCAAAGACATATAGATGGCTAACAAACACATGAAAACATGTTCAATGCTGCTCATTATTAGAGAAATGCAAATCAAAACTACAATGAGATAGCACCTCACACCAGTCAGAACGGTTATAATCAAAAAGTCTACAAACAATAAATGAGGGAGAGGGTGTGGAGAAAAGGGAATTCTCTTGCACTGTTGGTGGGAATATAAACTGATACAGCCACTATGGAAGACAGTGTGGAGATTACTTTAAAAATCTAGGAATAAAACCACCATTTGACCCAGCAATCCCACCACTAGGCATATACCCTGAGGACACCAAAACTGAAAAAGACAATGTACCCCAATGTTCACTGCAACGTTATTTACAATAGCTAGAACATGGAAGCGACCTAGATGTCCATCAACAAATGAATAGATAAAGAAGCTGTGGTACATATATGCAATGGAATATTCCTCAGCCATAAAAAGGAATGCATTAGAGTCGGTTCTAATGAGGTGGATGAACCTAGAGCCTATTTATACAGCGTGAAGTACATCAGAAAGAGAAAGATAAATATTGTACACTAACACATATATGTGGAATCTAGAAAAATAGTACTGATGAATTTATTAGAAGGGCAGCAATGGAGAAACAGACAGAGAGAACAGACTTATGGACATGGTGGGGATGGGGAGGAGGGAGTGGGTGAGATAGAGAGTGTAACATGGAAACTTACATTACCATATGTAAAATAGATAAGCAATGGGAATTTGCTATATGACTCAGAACTCAAACAGGGGCTCTGTAACAACTTAGAGGGTGGGGTGGGGAGGGAGGCTCAATAGAGAGGGGACATACGTACACCTGTGGCTGATTCATATTGATATTTGGCAGAAAACAACAAAATTCTGCAAAGCAATTATCCTTCAGTTAAAAAATAAAATTTTTAAAAGTGGTTATAAAAAAAAAAGGCAGTTAGTTCAGCTCCCTGCTCAAATTGCACAAGCACTTTTTCTTGAGGCAACAACTGCACTTCAGGCTGTAGTAGGGATGTTTTACTGTTCATCAAAAAATATATTTTAAATTGTTTATTTTTTCTTCATGCCACATGCAGGATCTTCATTCCCCAACCAGGGATTGAACCCTCACCCCCTGCAATGGAACTACAAAGCCTTAACCACTGGACTGCCAGGTCAGTCCAAAATTGGTATTAAAAAAAAAAAAATCAGTTGATTTAACCATTTCATCAAGGATATTCTGAAGTTTCCCCTGGGTGTGATGGGAAGAATGCAACTCCCACCAGTTCAAGCGAAGGTACCAGGAGCAGTTTCCCATCATTGCCCCTGCATCATCAGTGTCCAAGTCAGCATAGTGAAAAAGGCAACTCGCATCTTAAATACGGTTCTGACCTTACAGACTCCCTGAGGAGGTCACTGGGGCCCTCAGGAGTCTCGGCTCACAATTGAAGAAGCCCTGCTCTAGCCGTTTCTTCTACAGGGATGTCAGGGTTCTCTCCCTGATTTTAGAAGCTCTTGATGTTCCTGTAACAGAGCAGGAAGAGCACAGCCCTTAGCAGGTAGCCATTGCTGCCTCTTATTACTCTGCCCCCTGTTACTAGGCATCAGGTCTTGCTCAGCCATTGCTCCGTGCCTCAGTGGGCCCTGCCCACAGCAACCAACCATCAGTGAGTGACTGTTAGTTATCTTGCTCAGCTATTGGTCAGGGCTGCAGTGTGCCCTGCCCACTGGTACCTGTCAATCACTGTGGAGGTGACTGGGTCAACAGGGGTGGTGTGGTGGTCGTCAGGTGGAGAGTGACGTAAGAGGCAGATTCAGGCCTTCTCCTGGAGGCCCTCCAGCTTACCCAGACTTGGGCCAGAAGGTGAGCTGGACAGCCCAGGGAACAGACTGGGGACTATGTCCTGTAGGGCTTCAGAGCTCTCACTAAGACCCCTTCCACTAGCCTTGGCTCAGCCCTGGAAGCAGCAGTGAACCTCTCCCCCACCTCTGTCTCTGGAACCTAATAGCAGTGGCCATCTGTGTAAGTTGCAGTCTGAGAGACCTAGTCTCCCCATTTGGGTGGCCTGAGCAAACTGAGGGCCAGCTGGGTTGGATGCCTGGCTCCCTCAGGGGTGATAGCTGGGCAGGATGTGGGAACCTGGCCCTGAAAGAGCTGCCAACTGAGATCTGCCTCCTCTTAAGCCAGGACTGGGGCTTTGGGGTGAAAGTTGTGCCTTGGGACTTTGTCCTTTCTTGTCAGGATGGACAGTAACATTTATCTGGTAGAGATTTACAGGAACATGGTTACCTGACCATGACCGGACCTCAAGAACAAAGGATGTGACAAGAAGTCTGCAACAACTAACCACGCCCATCCTTCACCTTTTGCTTTTAAAGGGACTTGCTGAAAGCTTTCAGTAACTTTGGGGATCTTAGGGCATGAGCCACTCATCTCCTTCTACGAATCTGTAATAAACCTTTCTCTATTCCAAACTCTAATGTTGGATATTGATGGGCCTCACTGCGCATCAGACATATGGACTTGCAATTTCAGTAACAATAGCTTTGACTATATGGACCTTTGGTAAAGTGATGTCTATGCTTTTTAAAACGCTGTCTAGGTTGGTCACAGCTTTTCTTTCAATGAGTAAGTGTCTTAGATTCATGACTGCAGTCACAGTTCGAAGTGATTCTGGAGCCCAAGAAAATAATATCTGTCACTGCTTCCACTTTCCCCCCCATCTATTTGCATGAAGTGATGGGACCAGATGCTATGATATTAGTTTTCTGAATGTTGAATTTTAAGCCAACTTTTTCACTTTTCTCTTTCACTCTCATAAGGGGCTCTTTAGTTACTCTTCACTTTCTGCCGTTAGAGTGGTATCATCTGCATATCTGACGTTTTGATATTTCCCCCAGCAATCTTGATTCCAGCTTGTGATTCACCCAGCCCAGCATTTTGCATGATGTACTCTACATAAAAGTTAAATAAGCAGAGTGACAATATACAGTCTTGATGTACTCCTTTCCTAATTTTGAACCAGTCTGCTGTTCCATGGATGGTTCTAACTGTTACTTCTTGACCAGCATACAGGTTTCTCAGGAGGCAGGTAATGTGGCCTGGTATTCCCATCTCTTTAAGAACTTTTCAGTTTGTTGTGATTCACACAGTCAAAGGGTTTAGGGTAGTCAATAAAGCAGAAGTAGGTTTTTTTGGAATTCCCTTTTTTTCTATGATCCAACAGATGTTCTCAATTTGGTCTCTGGTTCCTTTGCTTTTTTGTTTTTTTAATTTTTTTCAATATTTATTTATTTGGCTGTTCCCAGCCTTAGCTGCAGCATGTGGGATCAAGTTCCCTGACCAGGGATTGAACCCTGACCTCCTGCATTGGGAGCACAGAGTCTTAGCCGCTGGACCACCAGGGAATTCCCTCCTTTGCCTTTTCTAACCCCAGCTTGTACATCTGGAAGTTCTCAGTTCATGTACTGCTGAAGCCTAGCTTGAAGGATTCTGAGCATTACCTTGCTAGTATGTAAAATGAGTGCAACTGTGTGGTGGTCTGAACATTCTTTGGTATTGCCTTTCTTTGGGATTGGAATGAAAACTGACCTTTTTCAGTCCTGTGGCCACTGCTGAGTTTTCCAAATTTTCTTACGTATTGAGTACAGCACTTTCACAGCATCATCTTTTAGGATTTGAAATACCTCAGCTGGAATTCCATCACCTCCACTAGCTTTGTTTATAGTAATGCTCTCTAAGGCCCACTTGACATCACACTCCAGGATGTCTGGCTCTAGGGAGTGACCAGACCATCATGATTATCCAGGTCATTAAGACCTTTTTGTATAGTTCTTCTGTGTATCCTTACCACCTCCTCTTAATCGCTTCTGCTTCTGTTAGGTCCTTGTTGTTTCTGTCCTTTATTGTGCCCATCTTTGCATGAAATGTTCCCTTGTTATCTCCCAATTTTCTCAGAGAGATCTCCAGTCTTTTCCATTCTATTGTTTTTCTCTATTTCTTTGCACTGTTCACTTAAGAAGGTTTTCTTATCTCTTTGCTGTTCTCTGGAACTCTGCATTCACTTGGATATATCCTCCCCTTTCTCCTTTGCCTTTTGCTTCCCAAACAAAAATTTGGAGAATATAAAAAGAGACAGAAATGTTAGAAATAAAAAATAACAGTACTGAAAACTTAAGTGGATGAATTCAACAGAGAATTTGACAAGACTGGAAGATAGGTCAGACTATAACTACCAAGGAAGGGGACAGATAAATTAGGAACTGGGATTAATAGATACACACTGTTATATATAAAATAGGTAAACAGCAAGGATTTACTGTATAGCACAAGGAACTATATTCAGTATCTTGTTTTATCCTATAGTGGAAAAGAATTGAAAAAGAATAGATACATATGCATGCTAGTGCTAGCGCTAAGCTGCTTCAGTCGTGTCTGACTCTTTGTAACCCCGTGGACAATAGCCCGCCAGGCTCCTCTGTCCATGGGATTCTCCAGGCAAGAAGACTGGAGTAATTGCCATTTCTTACTCCAGGAGATCTTCCCAACCCAGGGATTGAACCGCATCTCCTGTGTCTTCTGCATTAGCAGCTGGGTTCTTTCCCACTAGAGCCAACTGGGAGGCCCATTACAGGCCCTTCATAACCTAATATCCAAGCTACCATTTTCTAAGCTAATCTGCATCTACTACCTCCAAACACATTCACAGAGTTTGCTATGACATTCTTAGTATACCAGTTTATCTACCTTGGGATTTCTCTGATAGCTCAGTCAGTAAAGAATCTGCCTGCAATGCAGGAGACCCCAGTTTGATTTCTGGGTCAGGAAGATCCACTGGAGAATGGATAGGCTACCCACTCCAGTATTCTTGGGCTTCCCTTGTGGCTCAGCCTGTAAAGAATCTGCCTGCAATACAGGAGACCTGGGTTCAGTCTCTGGGTTGGAAAGATCCCCTGGAGGAAGGAAAGGCTACCCAACTCCAGTATTCTGACCTGGAGAATTCCATGAACTGTATAGTCCATGGGGTTGCAAAGATTGGGTCATGACTGAGCGACTTTCACTTCACTTCACTTATCTACCTTATTGGTTTTCCAGCTCTACTTTTTTATGTATGTATATGTATTCAGTTCAGTTCAGTTGCACAGTCATGTCCGACTCTTTGCGACCCCATGAATCGCAGCACGCCAGGCCTCCCTGTCCATCACCAACTCCCAGAGTTCACTCAGACTCACGTCCATCGAGTCAGTGATGCCATCCAGCCATCTCATCCTCTGTCGTCCCCTTCTCCTCCTGCCCCCAATCCCTCCCAGCATCAGAGTCTTTCCAATGAGTCAACTCTTCTCATGAGGTGGCCAAAGTACTGGAGTTTCAGCTTTAGCATCATTCCTTCCAAAGAAATCCCAGGGCTGATCTCCTTCAGAATGGACTGGTTGGATCTCCTTGCAGTCTAAGGGACTCTCAAGAGTCTTCTCCAACACCACAGTTCAAAAGCATCAATTCTTCGGCACTCAGCCTTCTTCACAGTCCAACTCTCACATCCATACATGACCACAGGAAAAACCATAGCCTTGACTAGACGGACCTTAGTCGGCAAAGTAATGTCCATTTTGCTGTATACCTGAAACATTGTAAATCAGCTATACTTCAATAAAAAACAAAATAAAATAACTGGCAAAATGGATAATATAGGAACAAAAGATTTCAAATTACTAAAAGAATCAAAGACACAGAGGAAACAGTAGGTATTCGAGTACTGGAGAAGAGAGACCGGGACAGAGGAATACTTGAAGAAAAATGACTGAAAATTTTCAGAATTAATGAAGGAGCTTTTGTGAAGTTCTGCTTAAGCCACAAGGAAGAAAATTAAACATAAATACGCATCAAAAAGCATTATAGTAAAAAGTAAAACACAAGGAGAATCAGGGCTAGAGTCATGCTTGGGTATCAGTTCCTGCCTGAGTGCAGTGGAGTCCTCCAAAATTAACTGCTGACCTTGGTCACTGGCTGTGGCCCTCATGACACAGTCACCAGCTGAGTGACATGCATCAGACTGACCTACACAACTGTTAGACCCATGCATGTCCGCAAATCAGGGGGAGGTTTAGGAGACCTCTGTTACAGGAGTAAGAGCTGTAGAAGCTATCTAGGGACCTGCATTCTAGTCTTGGCACTGCCTCTGACCTTCTCAGTGACTTACTCTGGTTCCATGAAAAAACTCGTCTTTTCCACTTGATAGCTTTGGTGGCTTTTTAGAGATTTATTTGAAAAGCGGGGTAACTACTATGTCACTCTTTTGCATGAGTGAACAACTTACACTGTAATGGGGGAGATGGGCTGTGAAGATGATAAACATAGCTTTCTAATCGTAGTGAAGGAATGAAAATGGTTGCCTTCTCTCCCCAGTCACGCAAAACTGGTGAGGCATTACTACTTAAAGAGGAACCAGAGCTTCTGCCCAACTGTCAACCTTGATAAAAGGTGGATCTCAGTCAGTGAGCAGACAGAGGTAAACGCTGCCAAGAAAAAGACTGGGGTCAGTCCTAGCATGCATGCGTGCGACTGGGCTACTCGGAAGTTCTGGGGAAGGGGAAGTTCCCAAAGCAGCCCATCATGACGGCCAAATTCTTCAGCAGAAAAGCTGAGGAGATTTAAGGTGTGGGTGGGGCTTTTGTCCTGGTAGCTTGAAGCCATATGGTGGGAGAGGCATAAAGTTAAACAAGTGCTTTTCAAAAAATAAAATAAAATACAAGAAGATAATCTTAAAAGCAGCCATAAGAGATTACCTTTAAAAGAAGTTGCTAATTTTCCAACAGAATATATGGGAAGCCAGAGATACTGAAATATCTTTGATATCACCAGGACTATTCAAAAATGAAGGTGCCCAAAAAGGTGTTTCTAGACAAGCAACATTTGAGGGAACTGATCACCAGCATACTTGTACTAAAATAACTACTAAAGGTAGATTACTCCAGAAGGAAGATTATAAAGAAATAAGGAAGAGAGATAAAACTGAAAAGTGGGTAAGTCTAGATGTTACTGACTATATAAAATAATAAAGAAAATCATAAAACACAACAGAACCAAAAAAGGGTAAAGTAACGACACGTAAGTCAGGAAAGGAGCAAACAGACTAAAAGTATTCCAAGGTCTTTACATTTCCCTGGGAAGAAGATTAAAAAAATCAAGTAAGGACTTCCCTGGTGGTCCAACGGTTAAGACTCTGCTCTTAAAATGTAGGCAGCATAAGTTTGATCACTGGTTGGGGAACTAATAACCCACATGCCATGTAACACAGCCAAAAAATGAAAATAAATAAAATAAGAATTAAATAATTTTTAAAAACAACATTTTAGACTTTGATAGGTCAAGAATCTTATAATCTATAGTGTAACTATTGCAGAAATAAAATACAAATAATAAAGCTAATAGACAGGAAAATGGGATAATAAAAAAAAAAAATCAATTCCAAAAGTGCAAGAAGAGAGAAAAGAATATAGACCAGGCAGAACAAATAGAAAGCACTCACTGAGATGTTAGATTTAAACCAACTATATCAATAATTGTTGCTATTCAGTCACTAAGTCGTGTCCAACTCTTTGTGACCCCCATGGACTGCAGCACACCAGGTTTCTCTGTCCTCCACTACTCCCCAAGTTTGCTCAAATTCATGTTCATTGAGTCAGTGATGCTATCCAACATCTCATCCAATAATTACATAAATTGATTAAATGCTCCAATTAAAACCTAAGGTAATCAGACTAGATGGAAAAAAGAAATCCAAATATATGTGGTTTGCAAGAGATACATCGAAACAAAATGATATAGAAATGTTGAGGGTAAAAAGGAAGATAAATACACCAAGTGTAACCAAGATAAAGAAATTGCTCTCTATATTAATATTAAAGGAAGTTGACTTAATTAATATCAAGTGGAGCCTACTTCATTTGACATTAATATAGAGATATCAAGCAAAACCCCAGATAGAGGAATACCTCAAGTTATAAAATACTCAGCTCACAGAAAGAGATAACAATTCTTTATTCTAATAACATACCCTTAAAATATTTAAGGCAAAATACTGAAAGAATTACAAGGAGAAACAGACATATTCACAATCATGGTGAGAGAGATTTTAACCTGATCAACAAAGCAATCAAAAAATTAATAAGCATTTAGATGATTTGAAGCAGATAATCAGCAAATTTGATATAAATGGACTATATAAAACCCTACATATAATGACTGCAAAATATGAACTTCTTCCAAACATACACGGAACATTTATAAAAACTGAACATATGCTGGGTCATAAAACAAGTGTCCAAAATTTCAAAGAATTTCAGTAATATAGAGTATATTTTCTAACCCTGATCCAATTAAGTTGGCAGTGAACAATAAAAAGATAACTAGAAAATCCTTGCTTTTAAAAATTCAGAAATGCACTTCTAAATAACCATGGGTCAAAGAAAACATCACGATGGAAATCAACTTTCATTTGAATTACATGACAGTGAAAATACCACAAATCAACACCACTGGAAAGCAGCTAAAAAGCAATACTCACAAAGAAATTTATGCCTTTGAATATCTCTATTAGAAAAGAAGAAAATCTAAGAGTCAGGAAGTCAAGCATCTACCTCAGAAATTAGAAAAACATCAGTTAAATTAGGCTCAAAATTAGAAAAATATCAGTAAATTAGGCTCTAAATAAAGTAGGAAGAAGAAAATAATAAATATGAGAGCAGAAAATAATGTAATAGGGAACATATACTTTAAAGTATCAGCGAAGCCAAAAGCTGTTTTACTTTAAAAGTTAAAGTGTTAGTTCAACTCTTTGTGACCCCCATGTACTGTAGGCCACCAGACTCCTCTGTCCATGGGATTCTCCAGGCAAGAATACTGGAGTGGGTTGCCATTCCTTTCTCCAGGGGATCTTCCCTGGATCGAACCTGGGTCTCCTGCATTGCAGGTGGATTCTTTACCATCTGAGCCACCAGGGAAGCCTTTATAAAAGTAATAAGCTCATTGGAAGGAATTAAGATAAAAACAGGAGCAGGTACAAATCACCAAAGTCAGGAATGTCGGGAGCATCACTTGAAACTTAAGACTATTAAGGAAGTAATAAGAGAATATAAATGAGTAATTTTGGACACTAAACTTGAAAATTTAGAGAAAATAAGCAAGTTCTTAGAGAAGAATACAGCTTTTAAAAACTGACACAAGGAAAAATAGAAAATTCTGAATAATTCTATAAGCCAAATTTTCATATTCAGTTGACTTCCTATTCTTCCAAAGACTAGTAAAAAAACTACAACTTAGGAAACAGCATAAACATTTCACCAAAACCTTACAAAGGTATAAGAAAGAAAGAGGGACTTTCCTGGTGGTCCTGTGGCTAAGACTTTAAGCTCCCAATGCAGGAGGCCCAAGTTTGATCCCTGGTGGGGGAATGAGATTCTACACGCCACAACTAAGAGCTCTAATGTCACAACTAAGGCCCAGAGCAGCCAAATAAATAAAAACAAATATTTTTTAAAAAATTAAAGAAAAAATCACAGCCAGTCTCATTCATGAAAATAAACACCAAAGTCCCTGGTGGCCTTTGGATGGTCTCAGCTTCCAAGCAGTCACACCTTTGTGTAGCCCTTTCCACCCTGGCCAATAACAGCACAGAGTGGAAGAAGCCCCTTCTCACATGAGTCTGGGTGGCCAATATGAAAACAACATAGGTCACTTCTGAGACTGCTAATGAAAGACTCTGTGACTATCACCTTGGTGACACATTCTCAGAGGATCTGCTCTGGAAAAGCCCACTGCTATGCTGTGAGTTGCCCATGCGGAGCCACGTGGAGAGGAACTAAAGTCCCCAGCCAACAGGCACTTCAGTGAGCTAGGAAGTGGATCCAGCCATCAGCCCCAGTAGAGTCTTCAACTCATCACAGTTATTTCATTAAAATGTGTTATGTTTCCATTGGATAGGCTTATGATTATTATTTTTAGTGGCTTTATGTATTTTTATAATTTTCACAGCTTTAATTTTTAATACGGTGATAGGAATAGATACAACCCACCTAAACAAAAGTTCTCTGGGGTCCTCAATAATTTCTAAGCATTGAAAGGGTCCTGAGACCAAAAAGATCAAGAACTGCTGATCTAAGTTCTAAGCAATTACTGTGGTTCTTGATAATATAGATGAGCTTTTACAAGGACTTATAGTACAATACAAGGAATATAGCCAGTATTTTATAATAAATATAAATGGAATATAATCTTTAAAATTCGTCAGTCACTATAGAAAAGACCCCTGATGCTGGGAAAGATCGAAGGCAGGAGGAGAAGCGGATGACAAAGGACAAGATGGTTGGGTGGCATCACCAACTCAATGGACATGAGTCCAGCAAGCTCTGGGAGGTAATGAAGGACAGGAAAGCCTGGCATGCCGCAGTCCCTGGGGTGCGAAAGAGTCAGACACCACTGAGGAACTGAACAACAAAATGTTGCACACTTGAAACTTATTGTACATCAACTATACCTCAATAAAAATTTTAATAAGACAATAATAATACAGATGAGCTTCAAAATAGCACATTACTTATCCTTTAATAAAAGTTATGTTAAAATCTGAAGAACTTACAGGCACAGGCACAGCTGGTTCCCAATACATACCTGGCTCAGCTATACAGATTCACAGGAGTAAACGTGCAATCAGAATAAGTATTCCGAATTGCTCAAGCCCATTTCTTCATTTAAGCAACAGACGTAAAATAGACACTAATAGCACAATGATTTTAAAACACACCCAAGCATCTGGTTACTTCTATCATTAGTGGTGACCACTTGAGTTTTTCATTTGTGTTTAAAATTTAAAATAGCAAAAACAGTGCAAACTGCCAAGTATATCTTATTTGGTATGAATTTACCAAAACTAAGATCATGGCATCTGGTCCCATCACTTCATAAGAAATAGATGGGGAAACAATGGAAACAGTGTCAGATTTTATTTTGGGGGCTCCAAAATCACTGCAGATGGTGATTGCAGCCACGAAATTAAAAGACTCTTACTCCTTGGAAGGAAAGTTATGACCAACCTAGATAGCATATTCAAAAGCAGAGACATTACTTTGCCAGCAAAGGTCCATCTAGTCAAGGCTATGGTTTTTCCAGTGGTCATGTATGGATGTGAGAGTTGGACTGTGAAGAAAGCTGAGCGCTGAAGAATCAATGCTTTTGAACTGTCGTGTTGGAGAAGACTCTTGAGAGTCCCTTGGACTGCAAGGAGATCCAACCAGTCCATTCTAAAGGAGATCAGTCCTGGGTGTTCTTTGGATGCTAAAGCTGAAACTCCAGTACTTTGGCCACCTCATGCGAAGAGTTGACTCATTGGAAAAGACTCTGATGCTGGGAGGGATTGGGGGCAGGAGGAGAAAGGGACGACAGAGGATGAGATGGCTGGATGGCATCACCGACTCAATGGACAAGAGTTTGGGTGAACTCCGGGAGCTGGTGATGGACAGGGAGGCCTGGCGTGCTGCAATTCATGGGGTTGCAGAGTCGGACACAACTGAACGACTGAACTGAACTGAATTAATTCATATATAAATTATTTTACCCAATTTGAATATCTTAAAAAATTGCTGTTTATTTTTAATTGTCTGCAAATGAAAAGAAAGCAAGACAATAGTAATTATCATTGGTATTATATTATTACTGAAGATAATTCTGTAGAGAAGGGTATTAAAAAATGATCAACTGATGATGTCAAATATGCTAGAGTCATAACTTCTCCAAGAGGTCAGGACAGTTGTATTCCCTGTACCTGGTATAATGCCTCTCACATGGTAAGATTATCAAACTTTTGTGGAATGAAATGCTATGAATAAATCAAAAAAGTACTGACTATCCTCAGAGTTAGATTCCAACCTGCTCCTTTCAATGTAGCCCTTGGACAACCTTTATTCTCCATTTCCACCACTGTAGTTTGGGCATGACAGTTCAAAGAGAGCTGAGGTGAACGCTAGTGGTACAATCTAGAACAGGGCCTATTCATAACAAGTAAGTGCTCCACAGTGGATGAAAGGAATTTACCGGCCAACATTTCCTGAGTTTTACCACATGCTACTATAGCGATTGTATAGGTAGGTAGGGTGTGTTGGAGTGAACTATCCTATCACAGAGGGACAAAAATCAGAAATTTCTATTTCAGAGTCAGGTCTTTTTCTAATAAAAAAACTAAAAAGGCAAAGAAAAGGTTAAAAGAAATAGTTTCTTCTGAGGAAGAAACTTTTAGTTCCCCAAGGCGACAGGAGTCAGCAACCTTACTATTACAGAGAGATAAACATAGCAAAAATACCAGGCAAAACCCAGACCTTTTGTTCACAGTTCCAGCGGTCCATATGTGAAGGGAAAGTCAAGTCTGTTGAGGACTTGCCAGCTTTAAATTCCTTGGCACCAGTTGGGAGCCTGGTGCCAGGGCTCCTTCTCACTCATCAAGGAATGTGGGATGAGGGAAGTCTCTGGCTAAGGAAGGGGAGAGGTCTTTCTGCGATGAAAGGGCTACCTCCTCCCTCCCTCAGCCACAAAAGTGAACGTGAAAGTGTTAGTCACTCAGTTGTGTCCGATTTCTTGCGACCCCCATGGACGAGGCTCCTCTGTCCGTGGGATTCCCCAGGCAAGAATATCAGAGTGGGTAGCTATTCCTTTCTCCAGGGGGTTTTCCCCACCCAGAGATCGAACCTGGGTCTCCAGCATTGAAAGCTGATCCTTTACCATCTGAGCCACCAGGGAAGCCCTTACAAACTGTGCTTCACGTTAATGCCGGTAAAACATCCCACCAACACGTTTCTGCATTGCCGGGAGACGCCTTCCTTGTTAGCATTAAATGATCGTTTGAGTTTTGAAAATTACAAAGAAAGTAAACTTTGGGGATAAAAAAGCACAAATTATATTTCTGATCCTTCTTCCTCGTTTATAAAATCTAAAGGAGCCCTCCAAGTTTATTCCCACCGCCCCCCCCCNCTCCCCCCGCCCCCCCCCCCCCCTGTTAATCATTACGCTATTTCTTAGAGGATTTAGCACCCGCAGCCACAAAACAAACACTCTGCCTGAGACTGTCGCCTGGATCTGAGAACCGGCTTTTCAAAATCTCTGACTCCTAAACCCCAGGCTGTTTTCTGAAGCTGCGTAAGGGACGCAGCCGCAGTTTCCGACTACACAGAGCTGGCGGTTTCCGCGCCGGGGTCCCACACTCCGGGGACCCACACCTCCAAGCCCTGTTCAGAGCCTTCGGGTTCCAGGCCGCTCCCGCACGCTCGGCAACACCGCGCTACGCACTCCAGGCTCGAGAAGCAACCTCCAAGTCAAATTTTCCATTTCCACCTCTAAAACCAGTGTTCCCCAGAGCTCAGGGGTCGAGAACAAGCAAGGGTTCTCATCAGCGTCCCCAGGCACTGTCTCCTAGCTGCCCCGCCTAGGAGGGGGCGGACTGGACTTAATTTAGAGACCGGCTGCCCACTCCCTTGACCCTGGCGTCCGCGGGCCGGGCACTTGGCCGCTCTCCGAAGGCGCGTCTGGCTGGCCAAGACTGAGCTCTGCTCCGGAGACACTCACCCGAACGAAGTCATCACGAATCCCGCCGCCTCGGACGCCCTGGGCTGGTGGAGCCGGGCAGCCTCCCAGCAGATTGTCCAGCCCTAGGCACCAACCCGGGGTAGAGAAAGCCGCGAGAGGTTGGGTCGAACCCGCCCACTTCACCACCAACCCCCGCCCATCTCTTGGGTCTTGTCCTGAGCACAGCTTGGCGCCAGCATCTCTGCGGTCTTTGGGGGACAAATGAACCTTTTAGGATCTTAGATCCCCGATCACGGATGGAAGTCAATGTCCCTTCCAACGGAAGCTCCAAAGTCCTAAACACTGGCTGCTGCTGCTGCTGCTAAGTCGCTTCAGTCGTGTCCGACTCTGCGACTCCATAGACGGCTGCCCACCAGGCTCCTCCATCCCTGGGGATTCTCCAGGCAAGAACACTGGAGTGGGCTGCCATTTCCTTCTCCAATGCACGAAAGTGAGAAGTGAAAGTGAAGTCGCTCAGTCGTGTCCAACTCTTAGCGACCCCATGGACTGAAGCCTACCAGGCTGCTCCGTCCATGCGATTTTCCAGGCAAAAGAGTACTGGAGTGGATGCCATTGCCTTCTCCGCCTAACCACTGGACCACCAAGGCATTCCCGAGGTGACAGTAATGACATAGTCCCTGCCTGTGATATATTAGGCACAAACGCTTATTTACGTGGTACCATTTATTCGTCACAACAGCCCTAAGAGACCAGTGCAGTTATTAGCCCCACTTTTAGGACGGGGAAGCTGGGGCGAAGTAGGGTGATCAGTTGAATGGAAGAGCTGGGATTTGAACGGAGTCTGGGTGACTCGGAAGCCCCTGACGAGTGGTGCAGTTTCTGTCCCTTGGACGCGGAGCCCCCAAGCCGGCCAGACTTCATCTTGTTGGCCCGAGTTGATAAAAAAAAGGTGGGGGGGTCGCCTCTCCGTGGAGAACCACGTGGACTCAATGATTTTTGCCCGTGGCACCCGCACTTCCCTTCTCCTGCCAAGGTCACCTGCCCCGGGCTGTCGGAGCCCGTCCTCGCACCGCGTCTCTCCCAATCTCTCACTCCCGATCTCCGTGACACTTCTCGTTGGGTAAACGGAGCTCCCTCTCCACGAGAAAGAATAAAGTCCCCGCGCCCATCTCTAGCCTCCCTACGACCGTGGCCTCTCACTTTCCGCCCTGTTGAAACGGTACGCATCCACTCGTCCCCGAGCCTCACAACCTCCTCCGCAGCTCACATTTGAATTCGCGGAGATCCGTCTTGCCCCACCTCCACCGCGCTCCGCACTCCACACCCCCGCCCCACTGGAACTGTTCTGGCGAAAGGTCGCGGGAGGAAAACTGCAGTTGGTCAAGTCCCTCCAACACTCTTGTACAGCCACGTAATGCCTGTGTCTGGAAGTCTGGTGGATTTCAGGTGAAATTAGCATTTGCCCATCCCTTTTCAGACAGGTGTGGTGCTGGGCGGCTCCTTCTAGTTCACCTCAAGTGTGACTGTATTTTAGTATGATCCAGTATTTAAATCACGAACGTAACCTTGTTTTAAACTAGACAAAACAATGGCATTAATAATGCCATTGCAAAATGACCGATTTTCTGTCCACATAAGTTCCCAAAAGGAATTTAAGACAGACATAAACCCAGACAATCAGTGAAACCCAAAAAGTCTGGGAAGAGATCTACAACCAGAGAGATCTACAGCCTTGGTGTAGCTGAGTCCCAAAGTCAGCTCAGAGCTTCTCAGCAGCCAGCAAAAAGGAGAAACCCTGCTGGAGGGAGTTCTAGAGGGGCTCTTGCAGATAACTTTCCCACCAACGTTGCAGGAAGGAGGCTCCTTCCAGGGCCCGAAAATGGGCTCTTGTCTAACACTTGGAAGTGAATTGTCAGAGGAGACAGTACATACTGACAAAGCAAGAGACTTTATTGGAAAGGGGAGCCCAGGCGGAGAGCAGTATGGTAAGGGAACACAGAACTGCTCTGCCTGGCAGCTCAACTCGCACTCAGCTTGCAGTCTTGGCTCTTGGTAAGGGGGTTAGTTTCCGGGTTGTCTTTGGCCAATCATTCTGACTCAGAATCCTTCTTGTTGGCTCAGGCATTGCTCAGCCAAGAAGGGCGCCAGAAAGGCTTCTGGGAGGTGGTAGGGCACATAGTGTCTCCTATTACCTTTGTGGAACTCTTCTGGTTGGTGGTGGCTTATTAGTTCCCCGTTCCTTTCTAGAACCTCCTATCTTAAAATACCTCATGCATATTGTTACTATGGTGCCCGGCCAGGGTGGGTGGTTTCAGTCAGTTTGCCTCAGTTAGCAGAAATAGCTGTAAACCGGAGACAAGAGTAATCAGCGAGACATTGTAGATCTTGCAGGTACAGGAAGTAAAAACACCCCATTGTTTACCAAGAGCTTTCACATACATTGTACTCCTTAATTCTACTCAACTCTCATAATGTACCGCTTTGCGGTTGTGAAGACCCAGCCTGGGAGAGATTTCATGACTTGTTCAAACTTTCGTTGCCAGCATCTGAGTAAAGACTTGCACCCTGGCGCTGTATCTCTAAGGTCAGTGCGCTGTACCGCACATGATCCCTAGTTGTATCTAAGAGGGGAGCTCTTCTGACTTAGACATGAAAGTGAAAGTGTTAGTTGCTCAGTCATGTCCGACTTTTTGCGAGCCCATGGACTGTAGTCTGCCGGGCTCCTCTGTCCATAAAATTCTCCAGGCAAGAACACTGGAGTGGGTTGCCATTTCCTTCCCCAGGGGATCTTCCCAACCTAGGGATCGAACCCAGGTCTTCTGCATTGCAGGCAGATTCTTCATCACCTAAGCCACCAAGCCCAACTTGGAGATGGACTAGGTTTATTTAGCCATGACTCTTTCCTCACAGAAATATTATGGAAACTGAGCAGGACCCTGTGGAATCCTCCTGGGCACAAAAGCCTTTTTGGGTCCCCCATTTCTTTCTTTTCTTTTAAATTTGTAATTATTTTATTTTATTGGAGTATAGTTCATCAGGTCCCTTGTTTCTTATTTGCAGGATAAAGTCTTCAGCCTCTTGATCTTCCCTCAGTACCAAAGGACAGATTCAAACAAGGAAATAGGGAATGCAAAAACAAAGGAGGAACAATCAAACTATAGTGCTGGATGAGCAAGGTCCTGGTTCCTCCTCAGGGAATATATTTAACAATTACCTTTGAGTTCTACGGGAACTAAGGCCCCACCCAAGTGAAGGTGCTGATGGTGACTGCAGCCATGAAATAAAAAGACGCTTACTCCTTGGAAGAAAAGTTCTGATCAACCTAGAGGGCATATTATAAAGCAGAGACATTACTTTGCCAACAAATGTTCATCTAGTCAAGGCTATGGTTTTTCCAGTAGTCATGTATGGATGTGAGAGTTGGACTATAAAAGAAAGCTGAGCACCGAAGAATTGATGCTTTTGAACTGTGGTGTTGGAGAAGACTCTTGAAAGTCTCTTGAACTGCAAGGAAATCCAACCAGTCCTTCCTAAAGGAGATTAGTCTTGAATGTTCATTGGAAGGACTGATGCTGAAGCTGAAACTCCAACACTTTGGCCACCTGATGTGAAGAACTGACTTATTGGAAAAGACCCTGATTCTGGGAAAGACTGAAGGCAGGAGGAGAAGGGGATGACAGAGGATGAGATGGTTGGGTGGCATCACTGACTCGATGGACGTGAGTCTAAGTGAACTCCGGGAGTTGGTGATGGACAGGGAGGCCTGGCGTGCTGTAATTCATGGGGTCGCAAAGAGTTGGACACGACTGAGCGACTGAACTGAACTGAACTGAACAGTGAAGGTGGTAACTTCAGAGTGAACCCAAGATTCTGATGTCCTCCAGGGTTCTTGACCTTCTCCTATCAATAGAAATTGATAAAAGATCAGACAAGAAATTCAGGCAAGGCTTTGTTGGGGTCCCTGCTGCAGTAGGGGAGAATCTAAAACAAATAACAAATTACCTTGTTCCTTCCATATAAGGAACGACCTGGTTCCTTATTTTGGGGTTAGGGTAGGGGTATGTCTAGGCGCAAGCCTGAGGGATGGCTTAGGTGGTTTGCCTACCTCTTTGGCAGTGTTGAGTGCAAGGCATGCACATTACCCTACTTTTGCTTCCAGTTCTTCAGAAGTGGCAGTTAGGTGTTTTGGTTTGCTTTTTTTTTTTTGTCTTTTTGTGTCTTGTTGTCCATAACCTCCCCCAAGCATGCATGCTGTTAGTTTTATTCTCTTATAATTTAGTTTCTTTGTATTTTGTTGCTTGAGACATTTGCCCAGGTGTAAGCCCTGCAGCAAAGGGTCCCAGGTCCCAAGTCCCAGCCTCTCAATTCCTACAACACCAACCTGTTACTTCACCACCAGCCAATCAGAAGTAAGTCACAAACTCTGCAGCCTTCACTCCAAATTTTGCCTATAAAAATTTTTCCCTGAACACCTTTGGGAAGTTCAGGGTTTTTGAGCACGAGTTGCTCTTTCTCCTTGCTTGGCCTTGAAATAAATGTTTCTTCTCTCCAAACTCCAAAGTCTCAGTTTGGCCTCATTGTGCATTGGACACAAGAACTTCTGTTCAGTAACATTGAGACCTGTGATTTTGGTTCCAGCGTACATTCTCTGTGGTTGGCAGGAAGGGAAAGTTACCTAAGTAAGGATGTTTGCTCTTTTTCAGCTTAATTTAGCCAGGGGCTTAAACACCAGTTCCCCATGGCAAAGTCTGGCTGTGGTCCCTTGGGTGTCTAGACCCAGAGCCAAGCAGTGTTTGCTGCTCCCCTGAGAGGTGAGGAAAGAGCTCCTCCAGTCTACCTGGAGCCCTGACAGGTGACCAGGTCTGAGCACATTTTACTCCACGCTGTCTGGGCTAGCCTGAGGGTAGCCTCTCCCAGGATGACATGAGGCTTTCTCATGGTGGCGGGGGTTGCTATTTTACCACCATGACAAGACCTCCACTTCTCCCTATCTGTAGGCCCATTTCTGGCAGTCACTTTGATAAATTAGCAAGTTCTTAAGTCATTTGGACTTCCTCTGTGCTTGGTTATTCCAGCCACTTCCAGTGCCCAATCTATGTACCACCATCACTGGTGACACTGGGCCAAAGGCCAAACTCTTTTTTTTTTTTTTCTTTTTTAGTGAAATGTGGGTGATTTATAATCTTGTGATAATCACTGTTGTACAGAAAATTGACGCCGTTATATACACAAACTCTTTCTTTTTGACAATCGAGCTCTTATCTATTTGGGTCTGAGATGCATCCAGAAGATCCTGGTGCCATATCTAAGCCTCCTGAAAAATGTTCTTGGAAGGTTGATTAAACCAACTCTGCATCCTGGTCCAGTGAGTCAGCCAAGAGGAGGGGTGCTCAGGGGAGAAGTCAAATGATTTCTTTTTCCCAGTTGAAATATAGTTGATGTACAGTATTATGTTAGTTTCAGGTGCACCACTTCATAGTGATTTGACATCTGCATACATTATGAAATGCTCACCGCAGTAAGTGTAGAAATTATCTGTCCTGCATACAAGGATATTACAGTGTTATTGGCCACATTCCTTGGCCATATTCCCTGGCTTATTTATTTATAACTGGAGATTCTCTGTTCACCTATTTCACACACACCCCTGAAACCCTCCCCTCTGGCAATCACCCATTTGTTCTCTGTACCTATGACCCTGGTTTTGTTTTCCTTGCCTGTTTGTTTTATTTTTTAGATTCTAGAAATTAGTGAGATCATATGGTGTGTGTAGTTATCTGTAGTCCTGAGTAGGTATCTGAGATCTCCCAGGGGCTCACAGGTATGTTGAGTGTCCTCATCTGCTTTCTTTCACAACTTGACTCATGAGTAGTGAATCCAGGAGTCAAGCCCTGGTACCTTGACTGCTGTGGGGGTAGAAAGTATTATAGGGCAGAGGTGCTTCCATGTGGGCTGGAGATGAGCCTTTGGGGACCCATCTTTCCAGACCTTAATTAGGACTTGAGTCCCTGGAGCATATAGTGTGTGGCCTTTAGACTCTTTTGGATCCTTGTTGACACCCCATAAGCATATTTCTTCTTGGAATTCCCCAATGGCCATGGTGTAAGATCGGAGGTTCTGAGCCTCTGGATCTAGGAAGAGGTCATTGATATAAACAAAAGGTCTCCCATATAGCATCTCATGATGGCTAAGACTGACCTGTTCCTTAGGGGCACTATGGGTGTGGAGGAGAGCTATTGAAGCCTCCTTGCACCAGAGGGAGATCTCCTTGGTTATCTTTTTTTAATCTCTGATTTTAAGATTTGGTTCGTTCTTTCTACTTTTTCTGACGATTGAGGCCTCCAGGCACAATGGAGCTAATAAGTAATGCCCAATGCTTTAGAGACCCTGTGGGTGACTTTAGAAGTAAATGATGTCCCATTATCACTTTGTAGTGACCTGGGCAGGCCAAATCTTGGAATGATTTCATGGAGCAGTTTTTTTTACCACCTCCTTGAACTTCTCAGTCCTGGTGGGAAAACCTTCAGTCCATCCTGTGAAGGTATCTATCATGACTGGTAGGTATTTATACCCTTGAGAAACTGGCATCTGGGTGAAGTCCATCTGCCAGTCCTCTCCTGGATAGGTCCCATTCTGTTGGATGGGCTGGGCCAGCTGGGCTCTCCAAGCTCCTTGGGGTTAATTGGCAAGTGAGAGAAGAGGAGACCACTTGCCTTACAGTTGTTGGGAGGCCTGTTCCTCTGAAGGAACTTTCTAGTAATCTTTGGAGGTCCTTGTCACCCAAATGAGTGGTGGCATATAAGGAGTTAACCAACTTCCATTGGAAGTTCCCAGGCAGAAAAAAGGAGTCCCTCCTTTTGGAACTTCCCCATATGATCTTCTTAAAAGCCCTCACTCTTAGCTTTAAGAATCTCACCTTCAGTACATGGAGGAGTTTCTGGCAAATTAGTCTACAGAACTAGGGTGGTAACCCCTATTAGGTCATTGTTCTGTAATGTTGCTCTCTTAGCTGCCTGATCAGTTGTCTGGTTCCCTCATGCCACTTCTGTGCTCCCTTCTTGCTGTCCTTTACAGTGGGAGACTGAATGGACTGCCATGGACAGACAAATGGACTGCCTCCAAGAGCCTAAGGATTTGATCACCATACTTAATTGGGAACTCTCAGGTGGTCAAGTGGCCTCTTTCTTTCCAAACAGCAGCATGTGCATGTAGCACCAGAAAGGCACACTTGGAGTCAGTGTAAATGGCTCCTCTTTTTTCTTTTCCCAGCTCTAAAGCTCAAGTCAGGGTTATGAGCTCAGCTAATTGGGCCTGGTGGTAAAGGTTTAGCCTCTATGGTCTTGAAGTTAGAGACTACTGCATATCCGGCTCTCCTTTTTTCCATCCAAGACAAAGCTGCTCCCATCAGTGTACCAGATTTCCTCAGGATTGGTCAGAGGATCTTCTGACAATCCCTCTTGGGGTTTTGTCCAATGGTCCAAAGTTCCTAAGGAAGAGTGAAAGAAGAGAGAGCCCTCTGGGGTAGGCAGAGGCTCACAAGGGGATACAGTCAAGCCTGGATTTTTTGAGGATTCTTTGGTCAGACTTGATACCTGAGGATTCTTTGATCAGACATCCTTAAATGGCCTTTCCCATTCAGGAGTTGTTTCATTTGGTGACTGGTAAAAATAGTTTGTCCTCAAGAGAAAGTCTTAAAGCATCTTCTATCAGTACTGCAATAGCTGCAACTTTTCGAAGGCAGGGAGGCTAGCCTTGGGCTGTTGGGTCAAGCCTCTTGGGTAAGTAACCTACTGACTGGGGCACAGGTCTCAAGCTTTGAGTTAACACTCCCAAGACTATTCCTTTTCATGGACATATAGTTGGAACGCGTTTTCTGGGTCTGGAAATCTTAAGGCAAGTGCTTGGGTTAAGGATTGTTTTAGTGTAGTCTCTGTCTCCTTTTGAGGAGATCCCCACATCAGTGGGACTGAGTCATCCCATCTCTTTAAGCTTTCATATAATGGCTGGGTGATTAGGCCATAGTTGGGTACCCAGATTCTATAAACCCGGTTAGCCCCAGGAAAGCTCACAATTGTTTTTGAGTCATGGGGGAAGGCAACTTGACATATCCATGTATACCAGTTTGAATCTACTAATCTCAGACTCCCAGTCCAACCCTCTCCCAGTCCCTTCCCCCTTGGCAACTACCTGTCTATTCTCTGATTCTGTTTCATAGATAAATTCATTTGTGTCGTATTTTAGTTTCCACATATAAGTGATATCATATGGTATTTGCCTTTCTCTTTCTGACCAAGTTAATATTGAATTTAGTGGAATCAGACGTGCAAGCTCCATATTCAAGGATCAAATCTTATTTTTGGGGGGTGGAATGAATTATGGGTTCCAACACTTTACTCCCCTGTACTAGAGTTTTACATCACATGCTTGCCATGGCCACAAGGTGAACCAAGCTGAAACTTGGGTTCAGCCAAAACATTCGCTTTACCCTGGGGGATGTTAACAGAGGCTGAAATATGCATGGATTGCCTTTTTCTCCCTAGTTCCAGCAAACTCTCCTTAGAAGAACATACCCCAGGTAGCAGATGGCCTTTCAGCCTTGACTCCAGAAGAAACTCCAGGAAGGGGATTCAAACTGAACCCATGGCTGACAAGCAGTCTAAAGCTTGCTGAGCCCAGTCTAGGTCTGCTGAAATCTAGTTTATCTTTGGACCCACAAGCATGAGAATAAATGCTTGTAAGCATTGCTGGGATGGCTTTTACACAGCAGTATTGTGACAAAAGTCAACTAAGACATATTTTTTATTAATAAATCCAGTATATTTGAATCCTAAGCTTTAAGAAAAACTCTGATTAATATTTAAACTCCTTATGCTGAGGGGCAACTAAGCCCATGTGCAGCAACCGCAGAGCCCACGCTTTAGGGCCCAGGTGCCTCAACTACAGAAGCTTGCATGCTCTAGATCCTGTGCTCTGCAACAAGAAAAGCCACCACAATGAGAAGCACAGGAAGTGCAACTACAGAGTAGCCCTTGCTTGCCACAATTTGAGAAAGCCACCCCACCCCACCCGCGCAGCAATAAGACCAGCAGAAGTAAGGCCATTGGTCATCTCTTTGCCAGAAGCCAGGGGAATCTGCTCCTCAGTCAAAAATAAATAAATAAAACTTATTTAAACTTCCTTAAACAATCATATGCATCCACCCATGTCAGCTTTACTGCTGACTCAGTCCAAAGGGTTTGACTGGAGAATTATTTACAGAGATGTGGGTAGGGTTAAGAAATCAAAATGAGATGGTAAAACCCTTGGGCAGTTAGCAGCAACGAGAAGTTGTTACCATCTTAGGCTGAGGGGCACGAGGTGGGGAGAGGGATATCTGAAGTACCTCCCACTCCAAAGGATATCGGATGGCATTGTCCACCTGTAATCGGACTCCCCTAGAAAAACTGCTTATTTGTATCAGTCCTGTAGTTAACTCAGAGGCCCCCATGGAGATCCAAATGGCCAGGCCAGAGTGGGTAGAGTTTGTTTGCAGTTTTTTATGAGCACTTTACAAAGGTGCTTCACTCAACCAGGTGAAACTGCATAAGCTTCTGGTTACCTGTAATATCATAGGGTTTATTGGGTACCTGATAGCAGACCCAGGCATGGGAGGAGCATATGCACCAAATGAAGCGGTGAACTGGGCCTGTCATCTGGTAGACCAGCTACACCACCACCACCAACATATGAGTTACACCTGTCATCTCTGAGAGCTTCCCTGGTGTCTCAGACAGTAAAGAATCCACCTGCAGTGTGGGAGACCTGGGTTCAACCCCTGGGTTGGGAAGATCCCCTGGAGGAGGGCATGGCAACCCACTCCAATATTCTTGCCTGGAGAATTCCCATAGACAGAGGAGCCTGGTGGGCTACAGTCCATGGGGTAGCAAAGAGTCAATTACAACTGAGTAATTGAACACACTTATCTTTGAATCACCTGCAAAATAATATTCTTCTCTTAGCTTGATTCTGGCTATTGGTAGAAGAAGGTGGAGAATTTAAGAGTCTCTACATATCACAGGGACAAGATGGTGCAAAAGAAATTGAGACCCAGAGAGGTGACCTGACCTTCTCAAGGACACACAGGGAAGGGCACGGCTGGAGCTTTAGTCAGAACTGGATCTCTTGCATCTTGGGTTAGGTTTCTGTCACCTCCACCCTGCTGATGCTGATAGCCCCAGTGATCACTGTGGAGTCTTATAAGTGCCTCTTTGTCCTTTACTCCACATCCAGTGTGTCACCTACAGATGTAATCTAATAGCTGGGCACACTCCAGGGTCATATTGAGATTAAGATTGTGACTTTTTTTTCAGCCTCAGGTAACACCTGGCTAAAAGGGCTTAAGAAGCAAGGCCATTGGTCGGTCATCTCTTTGCCAGAAGCCAGGAAAGCCTGCTTCTCAGAATTTTCAGTGACTCACCAGTGACACAGAAGTCCCAAATGCATGCTCCTCCACTGTTCCTACGAGTACTGTCTTCATGGTGGAAAGACGAAAGCAGCAGCTCCTCTAATGGGGAGAGTGGAGCAGGTGCCCCCCACTTACATTACTCTTACACCAGAGGCCCCAGCATCCTCCCCGTAAGCTTCTTCCCAGCCCCAGGCCAAGCCTTTTTCCTAAGAGGGGATGTTCCAAGGATTAGGTATTAGTCAGAGTTCTCCAGAGAAACAAAACCAAAAGACCCCTAGGGTATCTACATATCTATATCTAAATAGACAGATTTATTATGAGGGATTGGCTCATGTGATTATGGAGACTAAGATGTCCCAAGATCTGTAATCAGAAAGCTGGAGATTCAAGACGGAATAGTTCAGGTCAGTGACTGAGTCTGAAAGACCAAGAAAAAGGATTTCCCAAGTGTGAAGATAGTCAGAGAGAGAATTCTCTCTCACTCAGCCTTTTTCTTCTATTCTGGACTTGAACAGACCAGATGAGGGCCACCCACACTGGGGAGGGCAATCTGTTGTTTTTTTACCTACTGATTCAGATGTTAATCTTGAACAGAAACACCTCCACAGACACATGCAGAATAATACTTTAACCAAATGTCTGGGCAACCCATGGCTTAGTCATGCTGATGCAAAAAAGTCAACCAGTACAGTCTCTAAACAATTCCGGACCTTCTCCTTTTTTTTTTTTTGATTCTTTTTTTTTTTTAATTCCAGACCTTCTGATCCAAGGCTAGAACTGGTGGTGCTTGCTTTCACAGCAACAATGTTGAGGGAATCTAGTGATGACTGAGTTGATTCTAGTGAAATGTATGGGACTAAATATCCAGAGGGGCACACAGATCCAAAATACTGATGCTCCATCGCAAGAGAAGGAACTCTGAGCATACTGCACCAGCTGTGGAAAAGATGGGGGAGTCAATTTCTTCTCTAAGTTCATTATGAGTCAAGAGGGGGACCTGGTGGTGTCCCTCCTCCTCCCTATAATGCAAGTCTCCCCTGTTTCCTGGGTCCTTCCATGCCCCCTTTTCCAGGCCTTGCCCTATCGGTCACCTCCTCTGCCTCTTATATCTCCAACTTCTCCCTCTCTACTGGACCCTTATAGGCAACATTTAACATGTTTGTGCCTCTTTCATTAAAAAAGAAGAATCCTCAGATTGGTCTTCAGCTACTAGTCTCCTTCCTCCCTTCACAGCTAGATCTCTGAAATGTTGTGTCTACTCATTACCACCATTCTTCCACCTGCCACACATGCCTCAATCTCCTCGTTGTGGATTCCACTCCACAATATCACAAAATTAGCTTTTGTTAATATCACCAGTGGCCTTCATGTTGCTAAGCCTAATGTATGCTTTTCAGCTTTCATCTTTCTCGATCTCCCAGCAGTGTCCTCACAATTCTAAGTCTAGAGAATTGGGTTATTTACACCTCCTTTTTTCAACTGCTGATGAACATACCATATGTAGTAGATTGCATTATTGTTCCCAATTATTCACCCTTCCTTATGCCTTTTGTAGTGTGACTTTGCATTTCCTCTGTGCCGCTGCCATCACTATGGGAGAAAAAATGCCCTTGTTCCAGAAAAATGAAACATACATGAGAAGAGTATTTCCAGATGACCCACCGACCCATAAGCATGAGTGTGATGACTAATATGCACTGCTGCATGCCACTGGATGCAATCTCAAAAATGACAGAATGATCTCTGTTCATTTCCAAGGCAAACCATTCAATATCACGGTAATCCAAGTCTATGCCCCAACCAGTAACGCTGAAGAAGCTGAAGTTGAACAGTTCTGTGAAGACCTACAAGACCTTTTAGAACTAACACCCAAAAAAGATGTCCTTTTCATTATAGGGGACTGGAATGCAAAAGTAGGAAGTCAAGAAACACCTGGAGTAACAGGCAAATTTGGCCTTGGAATGCGGAATGAAGCAGGGCAAAGACTAATAGAGTTT
>SJYQ01003460.1:251235-288308 GCA_006410935.1 Redunca redunca | reverse complement strand
ACTAAGGTCCGTCTAGTCAAGGCTATGGTTTTTCCAGTAGTCATGTATGGATGTGAGAGTTGGACTATAAAGAAAGCTGAATGCCGAAGGACTGACGCTTTTGAACTGTGGTGTTGGAGAAGACTCTTGAGAGTCCCTTGGACTGCAAGGAGATCCAACCAGTCCATTCTGAAGGAGATCAGCCCTGGGATTTCTTTGGAAGGAATGATGCTAAAGCTGAAACTCCAGTACTTTGGCCACCTCATGCGAAGAGTTGACTCATTGGCAAAGACTCTGATGCTGGGAGGGATTGGGGGCAGGAGGAGAAGGGGACGACAGAGGATGAGATGGCTGGATGGCATCACTGACTGGATGGACGTGAGTCTGAGTGAACTCCGGGAGTTGGTGATGGACAGGGAGGCCTGGCGTGCTGCGATTCGTGGGGTCACAAAGAGTCAGACACGACTGAGTGACTGAACTGAACTGAATAAGAAATCCAGAGAAAGGTAATCCAGAACTGGAATGATGGCTTTACATCATCAGGAATCCAGATTCCTCTGGCGCCCAGTCTGCTATTCCTAGGGTGAGTTTTCATCCTTCCCCTCACATCATGGCTGCTAAAGTTCGAGCCATCAGTTCCACATTCCTGGGACTGGGGAAGGAAGGACCAAGTATACAAAGCGGAAACTACCCGTGGAGTTTGCCCCCCTTAACAAGCCAGTGTCTTCCACTGACATCTTATTGGCCAAAATTGCGTCACATGACCATCCCTAACTTTAAGATAGGCTGGAAAATGTGGAGTTTTTTTTTCAGCCGAACTTATTGACATCCTGAATACAACTGAGGTTCTACTATGAAGAAAAAAGGGGTGGAATGGATATTGGAAAGCACCCCACAGTTCCTATCACACCCAGAGAAGACTGCCATTTGAACTTGGATATGCATGCAACACCCAAGAAGAGGAACCTACCCTAATTGCCCTAATGGAAGATGCCTATTTTTAGTTCAAGGCAGGGCTTGAATTTGAGCCATTTATTGAACCTCATCCTTTTCCTATAAGGCCAACTAAGTAAATTTCTTTGATTAATAGCTGTCACTGACTGTACTGCTTACCTGTGAAAACTCCCAGGTGACAAATTAATGTAAACCTGATTCAGAACAAGTGTTTGCTTCTCTATTTTTACTGGAGTATAGTTGATTTGCAATGTTGTGTTAGTTTCTGCTGAACATCAAAGTAAATCAGTTATGTTGTTGTTCAGTGGCTAGGTCATGTTGACTCTTTGGGTCCCCATGGACTGTAGCACACAAGGCTCCTCTGTCCTCCACTGTCTCATGGAGTTTGCTGAGATCATGTCCATGATGCTATCCAACCATCTCATCCTCTGCCGCTCCCTTCTCCTCCTCCTTTTGCCTTCATCTTTCCCAGCATCAGAGTGTTTTCCAGTGAGCTGGCTCTTCACATCAGGTGGTCAAAGTATTGGAGCTTCAGCTTCAGCAACAATCCTTCCAATGAATATTCAGGACTGATTTCCTTTAGGATGGACTGGTTGGACCTCCTTGCAGTCCAAGGACTCTCAAGAGTCTTCTCCAGCACCACAACTCAAAAGCATCAATTCTTCAGCACTCAGCCTTCTTTATGGTCCAACTCTCACATCCATACATGACTACTGGAAAAACCATAGCTCTGACTATACGGTCCTTTGTCAACAAAGTGATGTCTCTGCTTTTAATATGCTGTCTAGGTGTGTCATAGCTTTCCTTCCAAGGAACAAGCATCTTTTAATTTCATGGCTGCAGTCACCATCTGCAGTGATTTTGGAGCCCAGGAAAATAAAATCTGTCACTGCTTCCACTTTCCCCCTTCTATTTGCCATAGAGTGATGGGACCAGATGCCACGATCTTGGTTTTCTGAATGTTGAGTTTTAAGCCAGCTTTTCACCCTCCTTTTTCACCCTCATCAAGAGGCTCTTTAGGTCCTCTTCACTTTCTGCCATTAGGGTGTTATCATCTGCATATCTGAGGTTGTTGATATTTCTCCTGGCAGTCTTGATTCCAGCTTCTGATTCATCCAGTCTATCATTTCACATGATGTACTCTGCATATAATTTAAATAAGCAGGGTGACAATATACAGCCTTGTCGTACTCCTTTCCCAATCTGAACCATTCAGTTGTTCCATGTATGCTTATGTACATGGACATATATGCACATACACATATATTTATAACCAAAAGGTAGAGACTACATGTCCTTTTTTTTTTAATGTCACACACACACACACACACACACACACACACTTACAAAACGGATGCTTTACTGTGCCTTCAAAAATATCCAAAAAGTCAGTATCTTATAGACCACATTCTATAACCACAGTACAGTGCAGTTAGAATTACACACACACATACACAGGCCAGGAAACCTTATTAATTTGGAAACTGACACATACTTCTAAATAGTGTGTGCCTTGAAGAGGAAATCTCAATGGAAATCTCTAAATATTTAGAAATGAACTATGGTGTGGTTCTGGTTTTTACCAATAAGCTGAACTAAATGTGGAGGGAAAATACCATAAAACGGAAAGATTGTGAACAAATCTAGGGGTTGAGGAGTAGGTGGAAGGTATAAGATAGTAGTTTTAGCTCAAGGCTCACTACTGTGGGTATATAAACTCACACCTATGGTGACTCAGAGCTTGTCCAGATTTCCTCAGGATAAAATCAGGGCAGCACAGGCAAGTGAAAGGCTAAGTAAAACAGGTCAACCCACCCGGATAGTGACTTTTCTCCCTAAGCCTCCAGGAGACTGGTTCAGCTTGTAATTCAGTGAAGTCATGACGGTGCATTTCAGCGTCAGCACTCCTCCTGTTCACCAGGACCTTCACATACCAAAACCCAAAGTCATGGGGGATGGGGAAAAGGTCATTCAAGCAAATTATTATGTGTAATAGTAAGAGGGCTGCTTCATCCATGAAGCATGCTTCTCCAATCCATGCTTCCAGGCTGAGGGGAAGAAAATAGCATATATTGGCCACAGGTTTAAAGCATATGCTCATTCACTTCAGTCGCTCCGTCGTGTCTGACTCCTTGCGACCCCATAAATTGCAGCATGTCCATCACCAACTCCCGGAGTTCACTCAGATTCATGTCCATCGAGTCAGTGATGCCATCCAGCCATCTCATCCTCTGTCGTCTCCTTCTCATTAGATAGAGGCAAAAAGGGGCCCTGACTTGAGCCAAGCACTTCAGAGGCCCTGCTCTGTTTCTCCTGCGAGGGGTATGGGGTCCTCATGATAGGAGGAGTCTGGGCCAAGGGGATGTATCAACCCAGAGCCCACACATACCCAAGCCACTCTCTAGGTGCCCAGGACCCTGGAATTCCATGCCCACTTCCTGAATCTGCACAGGCCTCTCCTCCAGCCCTGTGTCACCACCGTCAGCATATACATCCCTAGGCTTATGAAGTGGCCAAGGGTTAGCTCTTTGCAGAATGAGCAGAGAGCACATGAGATGTGAAGGCTTGGTTCATGCAAATTTATGAAAATCTATGGAAAGATGAAGGAAGTGGTTGGAAGGGGAAGGGGCTAGGCCCTGGGATGCAAGACCACGAGATGCAAGACCATGCTAGACCATGGGAGTTGGCTTGCCTTGCAATTCAGAGATTGCAAAACTCTTAAGTTCAAAGTTGAGTTTCCTCCACTAGTTTGTACTTCTTAATCCTCTTTACCTATTTTCCCCCCTCCCTCACCCTTCCCCCTGTAGTAACCACTAATTTGTCTCAGTATCTGTGTCTTTCTTATATTAATATTTGTTTGTTTTGCTTTTTAGATTCAACATATAAGTGAAAACATACAGTATTTCTCTTGCTGTGTCTGACTTAGTTCATAATACCCACCAGGTCCGTCCATGTCATTGCAAATGGCAAGATTTCATTCATTTATATCATTAGTATTTCAGTGTATTACTATACAACTGGGCTCATTTCACATGCTAGTAAGGTTATACTCAAAATTCTTCAAGCTAGGCTTTAGCAGTATGTGAACTGAGAACTTCCAGATGTACAAGCTGGGTTTAGAAAAGGTATAGGAACCAGAGATCAAATTGTCAACATCTGTTAGATCATGGAGAAAGCAAGGGGATTCCAGAAAAACATCTACTTCTGCTTCATTGACTACGCTAAATCCGTTGACTGCATGGATCACAACAAACTGTGGAAAATTCATAAAGAGATGGGAATACCAGACCACCTTACCTGTCTCCTGAGAAACCTGTATGTAGGTCAAGAAGCAACAGTTAGAAGCAGAGATGGAACAACTGAATGGTTCAGATTGGGAAAGGAGTACGACAAGGCTGTATATTGTCACCCTGCTTATTTAAATTATATGCAGAGTACATCATGTGAAATGATAGACTGGATGAATCAGAAGCTGGAATCAAGACTGCCAGGAGAAATATCAACAACCTCAGATATGCAGATGATAACACCCTAATGGCAGAAAGTGAAGAGGACCTAAAGAGCCTCTTGATGAGGGTGAAAAAGGAGGGTGAAAAGCTGGCTTAAAACTCAACATTCAGAAAACCAAGATCGTGGCATCTGGTCCCATCACTCTATGGCAAATAGAAGGGGGAAAGTGGAAGCAGTGACAGATTTTATTTTCCTGGGCTCCAAAATCACTGCAGATGGTGACTGCAGCCATGAAATTAAAAGATGCTTGTTCCTTGGAAGGAAAGCTATGACACACCTAGACAGCATATTAAAAGCAGAGACATCACTTTGTTGACAAAGGACCGTATAGTCAGAGCTATGGTTTTTCCAGTAGTCATGTATGGATGTGAGAGTTGGACCATAAAGAAGGCTGAGTGCTGAAGAATTGATGCTTTTGAGTTGTGGTGCTGGAGAAGACTCTTGAGAGTCCTTGGACTGCAAGGAGGTCCAACCAGTCCATCCTAAAGGAAATCAGTCCTGAATATTCATTGGAAGGATTGTTGCTGAAGCTGAAGCTCCAATACTTTGACCACCTGATGTGAAGAGCCAGCTCACTGGAAAACACTCTGATGCTGGGAAAGATGAAGGCAAAAGGAGGAGGAGAAGGGAGCGGCAGAGGATGAGATGGTTGGATAGCATCATGGACATGATCTCAGCAAACTCCATGAGACAGTGGAGGACAGAGGAGCCTTGTGTGCTACAGTCCATGGGGACCCAAAGAGTCAACATGACCTAGCCACTGAACAACAACATAACTGATTTACTTTGATGTTCAGCAGAAACTAACACAACATTGCAAATCAACTATACTCCAGTAAAAATAGAGAAGCAAACACTTGTTCTGAATCAGGTTTACATTAATTTGTCACCTGGGAGTTTTCACAGGTAAGCAGTACAGTCAGTGACAGCTATTAATCAAAGAAATTTACTTAGTTGGCCTTATAGGAAAAGGATGAGGTTCAATAAATGGCTCAAATTCAAGCCCTGCCTTGAACTAAAAATAGGCATCTTCCATTAGGGCAATTAGGGTAGGTTCCTCTTCTTGGGTGTTGCATGCATATCCAAGTTCAAATGGCAGTCTTCTCTGGGTGTGATAGGAACTGTGGGGTGCTTTCCAATATCCATTCCACCCCTTTTTTCTTCATAGTAGAACCTCAGTTGTATTCAGGATGTCAATAAGTTCGGCTGAAAAAAAAACTGCACATTTTCCAGCCTATCTTAAAGTTAGGGATGGTCATGTGACGCAATTTTGGCCAATAAGATGTCAGTGGAAGACACTGGCTTGTTAAGGGGGGCAAACTCCACGGGTAGTTTCCGCTTTGTATACTTGGTCCTTCCTTCCCCAGTCCCAGGAATGTGGAACTGATGGCTCGAACTTTAGCAGCCATGATGTGAGGGGAAGGATGAAAACTCACCCTAGGAATAGCAGACTGGGCGCCAGAGGAATCTGGATTCCTGATGATGTAAAGCCATCATTCCAGTTCTGGATTACCTTTCTCTGGATTTCTTATTCAGTTCAGTTCAGTCACTCAGTCGTGTCTGACTCTTTGTGACCCCACGAATCGCAGCACGCCAGGCCTCCCTGTCCATCACCAACTCCCGGAGTTCACTCAGACTCACGTCCATCCAGTCAGTGATGCCATCCAGCCATCTCATCCTCTGTCGTCCCCTTCTCCTCCTGCCCCCAATCCCTCCCAGCATCAGAGTCTTTGCCAATGAGTCAACTCTTCGCATGAGGTGGCCAAAGTACTGGAGTTTCAGCTTTAGCATCATTCCTTCCAAAGAAATCCCAGGGCTGATCTCCTTCAGAATGGACTGGTTGGATCTCCTTGCAGTCCAAGGGACTCTCAAGAGTCTTCTCCAACACCACAGTTCAAAAGCGTCAGTCCTTCGGCATTCAGCTTTCTTTATAGTCCAACTCTCACATCCATACATGACTACTGGAAAAACCATAGCCTTGACTAGACGGACCTTAGTTGGCAAAGTAATGTCTCTGCTTTTTAATATGCTATCAATGTTGGTCATAGCTTTTCTTCCAAGGAGCAAGCATCTTTTAACTTCATGGCTGCAGTCACCATCTGCAGTGATTTTGGAGCCCAGAAAAATAAAGTCGGCCACTGTTTCCACTGTTTCCCCATCTATCTGCCATGAAGTGATGGGACTGGATGCTATAGTTTTCTGAATGTTGAGTTTTAAGCCAACTTTTTCACTCTCCTCTTTCACTTTCTTCAAGAGGCTCTTTAGTTCTTCTTCACTTTCTTCTGTAAGGGTGGTGTTATCTACGTATCTGAGTTTATTGAGATTTCTCCCAGCAGTCTTGATTCCAGGTTGTGCTTCATCCAGCCTGGCATTTCTCTTGATTTACTCTGCATATAAGTGAAATAAGCAGGGTGATAATATACAGCCTTGACATACTCCTTTCCCAATTTCCCGACATACAAGATGAGGGAGTAGAAGGACGTGCGCTCATCTTCTGCAAGAACTCCAAAATTGCAATTCACTGCTGAATAACCATCAACCAGAGAATGTGGATCCCACCAAAAAATATATATATATTGTCATACTTACTTCACCACAAAAAGTGTCCCCTGATTGCCATTCCACATTTTATGAGAGGCATCATGGTAATGGATGATGCATTCTATGCAAGGGGTTCTGGCAGGAGTGCTGAGGGCAGGCAGGCAGGCAAATTTGTACCCAAATGTATCTTACCCCCATGTGGACAAAGCCCTGCCCTCCATTATGGGGAAGGGTTGAGTGAAGTCCATCCACCTTGCCTCTAGGTAGCCAGCTGATTCCCAGGGAATTTGGGGAGGTTAGTATAGTCTGCTTTGGCAAGTTGGGCACTCAGCAGTGGCAGAAACCAATTCACCCTTGGGAAGGGAAGAATATATCTCCATTATGGCTGCTCTGTACCAGGGCCCACTGAGCAAGCACTAAGGTGGCTAGGCAGGGAAAACAACCTCATGCTGGCTGTTTACATTGATCCTAGTTAGGACCTTCCAGAGCAGAAAGGGTCTGCTGTAATCAACCTGCCTCTGAGTGGCATGGTGGTCTCCTGGAAATGGGAGACAGCTTAGCCATTGTTTCTGCTGCTGACCAGTCAGACACTCAAAGACAGCAGCAGCAGGTAGATGAGCCTTGAAGTTGGGAGCCCATGCACAGGGCCATGCTTAGCTGCACCCCTGCCATTATAGCTATACTGCTCATGGGCATATTGGCATGCACTGGGCCGTGCTGGAGGGTGGGGAAGGAGAGGCTGGCTGACATCCATTGAATGAGTTGGCATATCCAGCTGGCTGTTGCACACCTCTGAGATGGATGCCCTTTTAAGGTTACTGATGGAAAACATAAATATATGCACACTGATGCCCAGTCCCATGGCCGTTCACACATATCTCTAGACCTCCTCTCTCTAGTCTTTCAATTTTTCTCCTTCCAGACCATCCACCCAAGCTATTCTGTATCATCTGGAAGTTCAGTGAGAGGGCAGACCCTTCCCAAGCCTCTGCTTTCATCACTTTTGCTAATGTACCATTGCACAAAGCAAACAACCTGGCCCAACCTAGATTAAAGGGTGAAAAACAAGATCTATTTTTTGATGGAAAGATTGGCAGTCACAATGAAAGGGGTGTGAATATAGCAATTTGTGGCCAAAACTGCAATCTACCATAGGGCTTTAGGACAAAGAAAAATCAAAGGTGTGGCTATCACACTCTTTTTAAAAGACCTTTGAGAGCATAAAGGCAGTGCCTATAAATTCATTCAGCTAGACAAAAGTGTTCCTGGAATGATTAACTATAAACCAACAGAAGCCTGATATGTCTGTTCTTAAAAATTTGATATTAAGAGAGAGCATAAAAGAAATATTTGCATGGCTTTTAGCCCATAAAGTTGTCAGAAATAAAATACATAGGAAACATTCATTTGTGGTAGAATTGTTGGCAAGGTGTCCCCAACTTGGACTGAAAGAGACAGGAGATGTAAAAGGATTCTGATGCCCCCACGTTTCTACTGTGAAAGGAAAATCAAAATGGACTCTGTACTGCTGAGAGCACTCTCAACAATTGAGCCAGGAAGCCACTAGGGAAGTACGACATGTGCACATCTCAGCCTGGATGGAATCTAGCCTTTTGACCTGATGAAGTCATGCTGAACATGTGCCAGAAGCTCAAGATAATTATCAGACCCTTACCCTAAAATAACTTCTGATTCCTTGAGGACAAATATTTTCATCAAATATTTGCGTCAGAGTCCGTCACAATTCTTACCAGGTAACTTTTAACAACCCAGGGGCTTGGAACTTTCTTTTGGAGTTACTCAAATCTGTGCCTCTCCAGTTGCAATTCTTAAGATCCCAAATAAATAAATAAATCTTTGCTTATTCGCAGCTCCTGCATTATTATTATTATTTTAGTTGACACTGAGGACAAGAAGAAGGCTAACAAATCTCCACCAACACAGAGGGCACATTTTTAATGTCTGCTTCCAAAGTGACCAAGCAGGAGAATAAGAAAGGAAGGATTTTGTGAATACTGAGGTAGATCTTAACAGGAAGGTTGCTAAGGTGGTAAACACTCCGCTGAGAATGTCATGGTGCCATGATGGTCCCATCTCTACACTCACACTATTTGTCTTCTTGGGAACTGTGAGCACAGTTGACCACTCCCTCTTTCTAGGTACCCATTCTTTTTTTGGTTTCCACCCTACTACATCTTTCAGGTTTCCCTCCTACATCCTGACAGCTGCTTTCCAGTCTCTCTCTTTTTNGGAGGTGTGTCATAGAGGATCCTGCTGTGATTTATCTCAGGGAGTGTTTTGCCTATGTTCTCCTCTAGGAGTTTTATAGTTTCTGGTCTTACATTTAGATCTTTAATCCATTTTGAGTTTATTTTTGTGTATAGAAAAGTGTTAGAAAGTGTTAGAAAGTGTTCTAGTTTCATTCCATTACAAGTGATTGACCAGTTTTCCGGGCACCACATGTTAAAGAGATTGTCTATTCTCCATTGTATATTATTGCCTCCTTTGTCAAAGATAAGGTGTCCATAGGTGTGTGAATTTATCTCTGGGCTTTCTATTTTGTTCCATTGATCTATATTCTCCTTTGTGCCAGTACCATGCTGTCTTAATGACTGTGGCTTTGTAGTAGAGCCTGTAGTCAGGCAGGTTGATTCCTCCAGTTCCATTCTTCTTTCTCAAGATTGCTTTGGCTATCTGAGGTTTTTTTGTATTTCCATACAAATTGTGAAATTATTTGTTCTAGCTCCGTGAAAAATACCATTGGTAGCTTGATAGGGACTCCATTGAATCTGTAGATTGCTTTGGGTAGTATACTCATTTTCACTATATTGATTCTTCTGATCCATGAACATGGTCTATTTCTGCATCTATTTGTGTCCTCTTTGATTTCTTTCATCAGTGTTTTATAGTTTTTTGTGTATGTCTTTAATTTCTTTAAGTAGATATATTTTAAGTATTTTATTCTTTTAATTGAAATGTTGAGTGGAATTGTTTCCTTAATTTCTCTTTCTGTTTCCTCATTGTTAACATATAGGGATGCAATAGATTTCTGCATGTTAATTTTATATCCTGCAACTTTACTATATTCATTGATTAGCTCTAGTAATTTTCTGGAGGACTCTTCAGGGTTTCTATGCAGAGGATCTTGTCATCTGCAAACAGTGAGAGTTTTATTTCTTTTCCCATCTGGATTCCTTTTTTATTTTTCCTTTCTGACTGCTGTAGCCAAACCTTCCAAAACTATGTTGAATAGTAGTGGTGAGAGTGAGCACCCTTGTCTTGTTCCTGACTTTAGGGGAAATGCTTCCAATTTTTCATTATTGAGGATAATGTTTGCTGTGAGTTTGTCATATATAGTTTTTATTATGTTGAGGTATGTTCCTTCTATTCCTGCTTTCTGGAGACTTTTCATCATAAATGGATGTTGAATTTTGTCAAAGGCTTTCTCTGCATCTATTGAGATAATCATATGGTTTTTATCTTTCAATTTGTTAATGCAGTGTATTACATTGATTGGTTTGTGGATATTAAAGAATCCTTGCATCCCTGGGATAAAGCCCACTTGGTCATGATGTATGATCTTTTTAATATGTTGTTGGATTCTGTTTGCAAGAATTTTGTTAAGGATTTTTGCATCTATATTCATCAGTGATATTAGCCTGTAGTTTTCTTTTTTTGTGGCATCTTTGTCTGGTTTTGGTATTAGCGTGATAGTGGCCTCATAGAATGAGTATGGAAGTTTACCTTCCTCTGCAAGTTTCTGGAAGAGGTTGAGTAGGGTAGGTGTTAGCTCTTCTCTAAATTTTTGGTAGAATTCAGCTGTGAAACCATCTGATCTTGGGCTTTTGTGTGCTGGAAGATTTCTGATTACAGTTTCAATTTCCATGCTTCTGATGGGTCTGTTAAGATTTTCTATTTCTTCCTGGTTCAGTTTTGGAAAGTTGTACTTTTCTAAGAATTTGTCCATTTCTTCCAAGTTGTCCATTTTATTGGCATATAATTCCTGATAGTAGTCTCTTATGATCCTTTGTATTTCTGTGTTGTCTGTTGTGGTCTCTCCCTTTTCATTTTTAATTTTGTTGATTTGATTCTTCTCCCTTTGTTTCTTGATGAGTCTGGCTAATGATTTGTTAATTTTATTTATCTTCTCAAAAAACCAGCTTTGGGGTTTGTTGATTTTTGCTATGGTCTCCTTTGTTTCTTTTGCATTCATTTCTGCCCTAATTTTTAGGATTTCTTTCCTTATACTAACCCTGGGGTTCTTCATTTCTTCCTTTCAAGTTGCTTTAGGTTCAGAGTTAGGTTATTTATTTGATTTTTTTCTTGTTTCTTGAGGTAAGCCTGTATTGCTATGAACCTTCCCCTTAGCACTGCTTTTACAGTGTCCCACAGGTTTGGGGTTGCTGCATTTTCATTTTCATTCATTTCTATTCACATTTTTTTTTCTTTTTTGATTTCTTCTGAGATTTGTTGGTTATTCAGCAGCGAGTTGTTCAGCCTCCATATGTTGGAATTTTAATAGTTTTTTTCCTGTAATTGAGATCTAATCTTACTGCATTGTGGTCAGAAAAGATGCTTGGGGTGACTTCAAGTTTTTTGAAATTACCAAGGCTAGATTTATGGCCCAAGATGTGATTTATCCTGGAGAAGGTTCCATGTGCACTTGAGAAAAAGATGAAATTCATTGTTTTGTGGTGAAATGTCCTATAGATATCAATTAGGTCTAACTGTTCTATTGTATCCTTTAAAGTTTGTGTTTCCTTGTCAATTTTCTATTTAGTTGATCTATCCACAGGTGTGAGTGGGATATTAAAGTCTCCCACTATTATTCTGCTATTGTTAACTTCCCCTTTCACACTTGTTAGCATTTTTTTTACATATTGTGGTGCTCTTATGTTGGCTGCATATATATTTATAATTGTTATATCTTCTTCTTGGATTGATCCTTTGATCATTATATAGTGTCCTTCTTCCCTGGAGAATCCCATGGATGGAGGAGCCTGGTAGGCTACAGTCCACGAGGTTGCTAAGAGTCGGACACGACTGAGTGACTTCACTTTCACTTTTCACTTTCATGCTTTGGAGAAGGAACTGGAAACCCACTCCAGTGTTCTTGCCTGGAGAATCCCAGGGATGGGGGAGCCTGTTGGGCTGCCATCTATGGGGTCGCACAGAGTCGGACATGACTGACGTGACTTAGCAGCAGCAGCAGCAGTGTCCTTCTTTGTCTCTTTTCACAGCCTTTGTTTTAAAGTCTATTTTACCTAATATGAGTATTGCTACTCCTGCTTTCATTTGCTCACTATTTGCATGGAATATTTTTTTCCAGCTCTTCACTATCAGTCTACATGTGTCCCTTGTTTTGAGGTGTTTCTCTTGTAGACAACACATATAAGGGTCTTGTTTTTGTATCTATTCAGCCAGTCTTTGTCTTTTGGTTGGGGCATTCAACCCATTTAAATTTAAGGTAATTATTGATAAGTATGATCTCGTTGCTAGTACTTTGTTGTTGTGGGTCCTATTTTATATATCCTTTCTGTGTTTCCTGTCTAGAGAAGATCCTTTAGCGTTTGTTGGAGAGCTGGTTTGGTGGTGCTGAATTCTCTCAGCTTTTGCTTGTCTGTAAAGCTTTTGATTTCTTCTTCATATGTGAATGAGATCCTTGCTGGGTACAGTAATCTGGAATGTAGGTTATTTTCTTTCATCACTTTAAGTATGTCCTGCCATTCCCTCCTGGCCTTAAGAGTTTCTATTGAAAGATCAGCTGTTATCCTTATGGGAATCCCCTTGTGTGTTATTTGTTGTTTTTCCCTTGCTGCTTTTAATATTTATTCTTTTTGTTTGATCTTTGTTAATTTGATTAATATGTGTCTTGGGGTGTTTCGCCTTGGGTTTATCCTGTTTGGGACTCTCTGGGTTTCTTGGACTTGGGCAACTATCTCCTTTCCCATTTTAGGGAAGTTTTCAACATTATCTCAAGTATTTTCTCACAGTCTTTCTGTCTTCTTCCTCTAGGACTCCTATGATTTGAATGTTGGGGTGTTTAACATTGTCCCAGAACTCTCTGAGGTTGTCCTCATTTCCTTTAATTCTTTTTTCTTTTTTCCTCTCTGTTTCATTTATTTCTACCATTCTATCTTCTACCTCACTAATCCTATCTTCTGCCTCCGTTATTCTACTGTTGGTTCCCTCCAGAGTGTTTATCTCATTTATTGCACTATTCATTATACATTGACTCTTTTTTATTTCTTCTAGGTCCTTGTCAAACCTTTCTTGCATCTTCTCAATCCTTGTCTCCAAGCTATTTATCTGTAATTCCATTTTGTTTTCAAGATTTTGTATCATTTGTCTGGGGAAGCCTTACAAATAGCTGTGAAAGGAAGAGAAGCGAAAAGCCAAGNGCCTCATGAGAAATCTGTATGCAGGTCAGGAAGCAACAGTTAGAACTGGACATGGAACAACAGACTGGTTCCAAATAGGAAAAGGAGTCCGTCAAGGCTGTATATTGTCACCCTGCTTACTTAACTTCTATGCAGAGTACATTATGAGAAACGCTGGACTGGAAGAAACACGAGCTGGAATCGAGACTGCCAGGAGAAATATCAATAACCTCAGATATGCAGATGACACCACCCTTATGGCAGAAAGTGAAGAGGAACTAAAAAGCCTCTTGATGAAAGTGAAAGTGGAGAGTGAAAAAGTTGGCTTAAAGCTCAACATTCAGAAAACGAAGATCATGGCATCCGGTCCTATCACTCCATGGGAAATAGATGGAGAAACAGTGGAAACAGTGTCAGACTTTATTTGGGGGGGCTTCAAAATCACTGCAGATGGTGACTGCACCCATGAAATTAAAAGACGCTTACTCCTTTGAAGAAAAGTTATGACCAACCTAGATAGCATATTCAAAAGCAGAGACATTACTCTGCCGACTAAGTTCCATCCAGTCAAGGCTATGGTTTTTCCAGTAGACATGTATGGATGTGAGAGTTGGACTGTGAAGAAGGCTGAGAGCTGAAGAATTGATGCTTTTGAACTGTGGTGTTGGAGAAGACTCTTGAGAGTCCCTTGGACTGTGGGGAGATCCAACCAGTCCATTCTGAAGGAGATCAGCCCTGGGATTTCTTTGGAAGGAATGATGCTAAACCTGAAGCTCCAGTACTTTGGCCACCTCATGAGAAGAGTTGATTCACTGGAAAGGACTCTGATGCTGGGAAGGATTGGGAGCAGGAGGAGAAGGGGACGACCGAGGATTAGATGGCTGGATGGCATCACGGACTCAATGGACGTGAGTCTGAGTGAACTCCAGGAGTTGATAATGGACAGGGAGGCCTGGCATGCTGCGATTCATGGGGTCGCAAAGATCGGACACGACTGAGCGACTGAACTGAACTGAACTGAACTCACTATCATTATTTGGAATTCTTTATCAGGTAGATTCCCTATCTCTTCCTCTTTTGTTTGGTTTGGTGAGCATTTATGATTTTCCTTTACCTGCTGAGTGTTTATTTCTCTGCCTTTGCATCTTGTTTATATTGCTGTGTTTGGGGTGGCCTTTCTGTATTCTGTCAGTTTGTGGTTCCTCTTTTTTGTGAAGGTTCCTTGCTGTGGTGAGGTTGGATGGGTGGCTTGTCAAGGTTTCCTGTTTAGGGAAGCTTGTGTCAGTGTTCTGGAGGGTGGAGCTGGATTTCTTCTCTCTGGAGTGCAATGAAGTGTCCAGTACTGAGTTTTGAGATGTCAGTGTGTTTGGTGTGACTTTGGACAGCCTGTATATTGAAGCTCAGGGCTATATTCCTGTGTTGCTGGAGAATTTGCATGGTATGTCTTGCTCTGGAACTTGTTGGCCCTTGGATGGTGCTTGGTTTCAGTGTAGGTATGGAGGCTTTTGATGAGCTCCTATTGATTAATGTTCCCTGGAGTCAGAAGTTCTCTGGTGTTCTCAGGATTTGGACTTAATCCTCCTGCCTCTGGTTTCCAGTCTTATTCTTACACTAGCCTCAAGACTTCTCCATCTATACAGCACCAATGATAAAACATCTAGGTTAATGATGAAAAGTTTCTCCACAGTGAGGTATCCCCAGAGAGATACATAGAGTTACATGGAGAAGAGAAGAGGAAAGAGGGAGATAAAGGTGACCAGGAGGAGAAGAGGGGGAATCAGAAGGGGAGAGAGCAAGATAGCCAGTAATCACTTCCCTATGTGCTTTCCACAATCTGGATCCCTCAGAAATGTTCATGGAGTTACACAGAGAAGAGATTTGGAAGGGAGGAGACAGAGGTGGCCAGGATAAAAGGGGGGATCAAAAGGAGACAGATCTAGCCAGTAATCAGTTCCCTAACTAAGATCATGGCATCCGGTCCCATCACTTCATGGGAAATCGATGGGGAAATACTGGAAACAATGTCAGACTTTATTTTGGGGGGCTCCAAAATCACTGCAGATGGTGATTGCAGCCATGAAATTAAAAGACACTTACTACTTGGAAGGAAAGTTATGACCAACCTAGACAGCATATTCAAAAGCAGAGATGTTACTTTGCCAACAAAGATCTGTCTAGTTAAGGCTATGGTTTTTCCAGTGGTCATGTATGGACGTGAAAGTTGGACTGTGAAGAAAGCTGAGAGCCGAAGAATTGATGCTTTTGAAGTATGGTGTTGGAGAAGACTCTTGAAAGTCCCTTGGACTGTGGGGAGATCCAACCAGTCCATTCTGAAGGAGATCAGCCCTGGAATTTCTTTGGAGGGAATGATGCTAAAGCTGAAACTCCAGTACTTTGGCCACCTCATGCGAAGAGTTGACTCATTGGAAAAGACCCTGATGCTGGGAGGGATTGGGGGCAGGAGGAGAAGGGGATGACAGTTGATGAGATGGCTGGATGGCATCACCAACTCGATGGACGTGAGTTTGAGTAAACTCTGGGAGTTGGTGATGGACAGGGAGGCCTGGCGTGCTGCGATTCATGGGGTCACAAAGAGTCAGACATGACTGAGCAACTGGAATGAACTGAACTGAAGTGTTCTCCACAGCTTGGAACATACAAAGAGATTAACAGAGTTGGGTAGAGAAGAGAAGGGGGAGGGAAGAGATAGAGGCGACCTGGTGGAGAAAAAGGAGAGTCAAAAGGGGGAGACAGCAATCAAGCCAGTAATTTCACTCCCAGGTAAAAATGGGTACTGAAGATTGGGTTCTTAAAGATATAAAAGTGAAAACAAATACCAAAAGGCAAAGATTAAAAATCTAGAGTAGAGGTTAGATTCTCAAAACTACAATCTTAAAAAAAAACAAAACAAAGTCACAAAAATTAAAAAGTATATATATATATGAAGTTTGTTTTAAAATAGGCTCTTTTTTTGCAAGGTAACAGTAGGTTATAAAAATGAAAATTAAAGGAGTAATAGAGGACTTAAAATTTTAAAAAAAATTTAATGATAATAGTAAAATTATATCTAGGACTTTCTCTGGAGCTGTTGTGGACAGTGTGGGGTCAGTTCATTTTCAGATAGAACCTTGGTCCGGCTTATACTTCTCAAGAGCTATAGGTCCCTTCCTGTGTAATCGGTGCTAACTATAGGGTTTTAATCTATTGCACCTGTCACTTCCAAAGCAGTTCCCTCTGTTTATTTTAGCTTCTTCTGTTTGCTGTCTCTTCAGTATCTAATTTCCACCCTGACACAAGGGGGCAGTGGTGGTCACTTTTTTTTAGGCTCACTTATTCAGTCGTGCTGTGGGGAGGGAGGAACATTGCAAACAAATATCACTGGCATGTGTAGGGAGTGCTCACAGTGTCTCTGCCACACTGGGCTTACCCTCCCTCCACCCCCACCACCCCACNGGCCCTGGGTTGCATGCACTTGCCAGGTCTAAGCCACTCAGGTTCAGGTTCTCGGGTACTCCACAAAGGCACAGACTTGGTTGGGCCTGCGTTTTGTGCCCTTCTCAGATCCAAGTAGCTCAGGTGACCAGGTGCTTGGCGAAAGCTGTCGCCCCCAGTTGGAGGCTGCCTCTTATCACCTCCCCCAACCCAGCCGCTTGGTTTTCTGGGTGTACAACGGCCATGCTTTCTCAAGTGTGCCATGTGTCTCTTCTGGGGAGCTGATCTCTGGCTGTGACCCTCCCAGCGGAAGTCAACCATCCAGAATCCCAAGAAGTCTTGGTTAGGAATGAAGCCTGCTTGCAGTTTGGTAGTGGATGCCTCTCTGGGGCCACAATTGTCCCCTTCTGGCTCTGGCTGCCATCACCTGCATGTCTCCAGTGGGCGATGAGCCGGTCTGCAGCTGGCTAGCTCTGCTCAGTCCTTTGTTCTGTGAGCGGGCCTGGCGGTGTCTTAGGTTAGGGCTTTTTGCGGGATAGCTATCCCACAGTCTGGGTTGCTAACCCAAGTTAGTTCACTCAGATTGCCCTTGGGGCATTAAGGCCTGGTCCTTACCCTAAGCAATGCAATCTGCGCCTCCCTGTCCAGTGCCCGCTTGCTAGTGGCAGATGCGAGCGTCTGGGCTGCTTCTTCACTGGGAGTTGCCATTAGGCACCTAATCTGTGGGGTTTATTTATTTATTTATTTTTCCTCCTGGTTATGTTGCCCTCTGAGATTCCAAGGCTTGCCACAGACCCACCGGTGAGAGTGTTTCCTGGTGTTTGAAAACTTCTCTCTTTTTAAGACTCCCTTCCCACGATGCACCTCCATACCTACCTCTTTTGTCTCTTTATCTCTTATATTTTGTCCTACCTCCTTTCGAAGACAGTGGGCTGCCTTTCTGGGTGCCTGATGTCCTCTGCCAGCATTCAGAAGTTGTTTTGTGGAATCTGCTCAGCATTCAAATGTTCTCTCCATGAATTTTTGGGGGAGAAAGTGGTCTCCCCATCCTATTCCTCTGCCATCTTAGGATTGCCCCCCAGAAAGAGAAGTTAAAGAAACAATCTTATTTACCACTGCATTAAAAAAAAAAAAGCTAGGAATAAACCTACATAAGGAAATACAAGACCTGTCTCACAAAATTATAAAACAATGATGAAAGAAATTGAAGGTGACAGAAACATACCAATGACATTTTTCACAGAACTAGAATAAATAATTTTAAAGTTATATGGAAACACAAAACACTGCAAATAGTCAAAGAAATCCTGAGCGGGGGGGGAGGGGGGACTGAGCTGGAGGAATCAGACTCCCTGACATCACAATATACTATACAAGTATATTAACCAAAAAAGTATGATACTGGTACAAAAACAGACACATCTATGGAACAGAATAGAGCACCCAAAAATAAACCCACATACTTGCAGTCAATTAATCTATAACAAAGGAAGTAAGAATATACAACGGAGAAAAGACGGGGAATATCACCTATATTTTATAGTAACTATAAATGAAATATAACCTTTAAAATTGTGAATCACTATACTGTACACCTGTAGCATATAATATTGTACATCAATTATACTTCCATTTTTAAAAATGAATAATAACTAAATGATAAAATCATGTCTGGGTATCCACTGGGCAATTCCCTTTAAAACCACTCTTTAAAAACACGGTGTCTGCAGTAACAAGAGTTGGTTGATTTGCCAGCAGAACTGGGTTCCATAGGAGCTAATTCTGATAATTTAAAATAAAAGGCTGCTAAGTCACTTCAGTCGTGTCCGACCCTGTGAGACCCCATAGATGGCAGCCTACCAGGCTCCTCTGTCCACGGGATTCTCCAGGTAAGAGTACTGGAGTGGGTTGCCATTGCCTAGCATACCAAAAAAATTTAATTAAAAAAAAAGCTGGTGTCTGGGACAAGACATAGGGCTGTCTTACTTACTCATGGCAAACAATTGGAAGAAAATCACTCATACTTGCCTTGCTTATGGATTTGCTGACATCCTTAGTATTTATCTGGAGAATATTTCCAACAACTGGGAGAGGAGTGGGCCCAGGTGGCAGCTTCCCTTTGGCATGTCTCTGATTCCACAGAAAAAGGAAAATCAAAAAAGAAAGACAGATCACCAGAACTACGAAGAGTTCCATTGGTATGCTTTGCATGAGGGCAACTGAAAGCTTAAAATCTAAAGACTTTTTTAAAATACTAAATGCAACCTTATCACCAAACATGCAATGAGTCTTTGAACTTTTGAATAAATATTGCTTTATCATCAGTGCACTTTGGCCTGTCAGTAGATATTTAAACAAAAACTTAGCCTTAATACTGATAAATACCTAACTTTTTGATGGAAATCCCAACTAAAAAATAACTCAATTCCTCAGAGATGACCACATATTAGTAGTGAAATTGAAGATATCAGATTTTCAAAAGGCTGGAATTCATGATCACGACAAACGATGAAAGAGATTATCTATCTCTGTGTCAAAATCCATCATCATATGAGCAGAAAAAAGAAGCACTTTCTTAGAGCCTTTTCTCAGAAGATCTATGGAAAGTCCACATCAAGACAGAAGAAGGAGGCAGGGCAAATAAAGAAAGGAATAGGGAGCTGGTCTTATCTTAGAAAAGAATAGAGGGATTCCAATGGTTTTTCAAGAGCTCTTTTCTTTGTGCCAGGAGTTCTGACACCATTTACTCCCAGAGGGAATGCAGGCCGGCAGAGAGTAGATAGAAAAGAGGAATAACAAATACTGAAGAATCCTCAAGTCAAGGAAAGAAATCACTCAAAGACATAAGTGGAAGGCACTTGACTGCTTATCACCCACTCCCTTCTTTACATAATCATTTCCAATAAAGATCACATAACTTGAGCAAATATTGCACATTCACACTTGGGTGAGGAAATACACTCTAGAAAATGTCTAAAGACTCACAGATATGAACAAAATTTCAAGACTCAAAAGCTATTTGAGGAACTTCAATAGCATAACAAACATCTAACTTAAAAATCAGAGAACTAATCCCTGAAGAATTAAAAACAGAAAAAAATGTTAAATAGAAGATCATCAGATAAATTTAACCAAATAAAAAATTAATGGAAAGATGAAAAGCTTTTGGTAGTTAAGAATGTGGTTGCAAAAATATTTTTAATAAACAGATATGCTGAGTAATAAAATAGCTTTGCCTGCAGGTTGACTTATTTTATCAGGAAGATTTGGGGGGACAAGGGTTTCCACAAGAATAGAGTACAAAATAATAATGATAAAAACTGTAAACAAAGTTGAATGATATGGACAATAATTCTAGAAATTCTAGCAACTTTATCACAGGAGTTTCAAGGAGAGAGAAAAATAATCAAATGTATTAATAAGCAAAGGAAATGGAATAAATTTTTCCTATAATGATGAAAGATCGAAAGTATCCACCAAGTTTTAAGCAGGATTAAAGTGAAAAGACCCACACTCTCAAAATCTTGCAAAATGTGAGAACATCAAGGCAAACAAAACAAAACAAAAAACCTAAAATGCTCTAGAAAGTTAAAAGGAAATTATAAAGAATCAGACTCAATTTAGAATAAATCTTCCCATACACAATGCTTATAAATGATAGATAATAGTCAAGTAAAGCCTTCAAAAATCAATAGGAAATAATTTTTTAAATTATTGTTTTACTCCGGATAAACTAGAATTTAAGTATAAGATCAAAATATAGATATTTGGGGGGCTTCCCTGGAAGTCCAATGGTTAAGACCATGCTTCCACTGCAGAGGGGCATGAATTCAATCCCTGGTCCAGAAACTAAGATCCCCCCTGTGTCATGGTATGGCCACAAATAAAACAAATAAATAAATATAATATAAAAAAATTTTGGACATGCAAACATTCAAACATTTTATAATATTGAAACCATTTCTCAAATAATTACCTGAAGAAAAAGTCCAACAAATAAAAATATATCCCAAAAAGGGAGAATGTGAGACACAAAAATAATGAGGTGCAAAAGGCAAGTAAAACTATCGAGTCTAAATATGACTGATAAGCAGTAGCAAAGCTTAAAGAAATTATCATTAGTTTTCATAAGGAAAGGGAAGCTAAAATTCTAGATGTTTTCAACAAAATCTGCAAACTGATACAGAATGTAGGGAGTTGCCAATATTTTGAGAGCTGTTGGTTTTACTCTCGTGTGTGTGTGTGTGTGTGTGTGTGTGTGTGTGTGTGCACATCTGTGCTCAGTCATGTCCGACTGTAGCCCACCAGGCTCCTCGGTCCATGGGATTCTCCAGGTAAGAATACTGGAGTGGGTTGCCATTTCCTCCTCCAGGGGATCTTCCCAACCCAGGGATTGAGTCCAAGTCTCTTGTGTCTCCTGCATTGACAGTCAGGTTCTTTACCACTTGCACCACCTGAGAGGCTACCAGTACTAATTCTCATCTCTGATTATATGAACAGATAAAAGCAATTACAATATAAAATTTGCTAACTAAAACTTAAGTTATACCACTTAAAATGAAACACCTTTCCTTTTAATAGGGAAAAGCAAAATGAAATAAAGAAAACTTGATCTGTCCAGTTAAAGACAATATAAAATCATGAGGTCTATGAAGCATGAGATAAAAATCATCAAATGAAGCACTATGACTTCTCATTTCCTTCAAAAATCGCATGGGTTTTTAAAAGACGCACCTCCTGAATATACTGTTCAATGACCAGTAGAGACCAAATAAATAGAAAGACTAAAGTGAATCGTGTACAAAAATAAAGTGCAAAATACCAATGACGAAAATTGCAAAGTGGTATAAACAATAGTTGTAATAGGTTAGCCAAAAAGCTTGTTCAAGTTTTCCCATAACCCCTTTGGCAAAGCCCAAACAAACTTCTTGGCCAACCTAATAGAATGTTCTTCATTGCTAGCAAGTACAGCAATAACTTTTATTTTGGATAAATTTGAATACTTACTTAGGATTTGTTGTTCACTCACTCAGTTGTGTTTAACTCTTTGTGACCCCATGGACTGCAGCACGCCAGGCTTCCCAGTCCCTCACTCTCTCTCATGGTTTGCTTAAATTCATGTCCATTGAGTCAGTGATGCCATCCAAACATCTCATCCTGTGTTGCCCCCTTCTCCTCCTGCCCTCAATCTTTCCCAACATCAGAGTCTTTTCCAGGGAGCCAGCTCTTACCAGCAGGTGGCCAAATGTTTGGAGCTTCAGCTTCAGCATCAGTCTTTCCAATGAATATTCAGGGTTGATATCTTTTAGGATTGACTGGTTTGTTCTCCTTGCCATCCAAGGGACTCTCAAGAGTCTTCTCCAACACCACAGTTCGAAAGCATCAATTCTTTGGCATTCAGCTGTTATGGTCCAACTCTCACATCTGTACATGACTACTGGAAAAACCATAGCTTTGACTAGACGGATCTTTGTTGGTGAAGTGACATCTCTGCTTTTTAATATGCTGTCTAGGTTTGTCATACCTTTTCTTCCAAGGAGCATGTTTCTTTTGATTTTATGGCTGCAGCCCCATTCCACAGTAATTTTGAAGCCCAAGAAAATAATGTCTGTTACTGTTCAACATTTAGCTAATTAATTTAGTTTTAATAAATGTTCTTTAATATTTAAGTAGTATAATTTCATACTATAGCTATATCAATATATTGGCCAAAAAGTTGCTTCAGGTATGGAAAAACTCAAACCAACTTTTTGACCAACCCAATACAATTAGTATATAACCAGTACCACAAGATTGATTGAAGAAATATTTTACTGACTCTTCTGTGCCAGGTATTTTCTACCACCCAGTTAGTTCACTTGATCTTCAAAAGATGCTTTGAATAGAAATCTTTCAGCTAAATTACCTTGAAATGATTCAGGCACCTCTCTGCCCAGTTAATAAATGAGAAAACTGGACTACCTAGGTAGTCTTAGGTTCAGATGTGAATCTAGGACATCTGACACATCATATACACCAATTATAACTTTAAAAAAGAAGAAAGTGAAAGTGAAGTTGCTCAGCTGTGTCCGACTCTTTGTGACCCCATGGACTGTAGCCCACCAGACTCCTCCATCCATGGAATTTTCCAGTCAAGAATACTGGAGTGGGTTGCCATTTCCTTCTCCAGGGGATCTTCCTGACCCAGGGATTGAACCCAGGTCTCCCGCATTGTAGGCAGACACTTTTACCATCTGAGGCACCAGGGAAGCCCTAAAAAAAGAAGAATGAGTGCTCATACAACAGCAGCCTGGAGGGAATGAAGTCCCTCTCTTAAGAGCCATAAAACCCAATGCAGGACACCCAATGTTACTTGGTCATCTCCATGGCTGGTGATACAGCAGGAGGAGTCAGCCTCAGAGGAAATCAGTAGGCAGGTCCTCAGCAACCAGAGCTTCCCTCCACAGCTTCTGCAGCAGAAGAGGAGCATGGTTCATGATGGAGGCTGGGAAACCATCCACATCTAATAACATCCCCAGTCTGAAAAGGCCACCATGTCCATATTACACAGACAAGAACATAATACATTTAGATCAGCGCCTAAATGTAATAAAATCAAAATTCAACTTTATACCACATAAAAGAACCAAATTGGAAAGCAGTCTTCCATTAAAACACTATTAAAATTTTTTTGTTTTGCCATATTGCATTTATTTATTTTCATAATATATATTTATTTATTTTACTTAGAGGCTAATTACTTTACAGTATTGAATTGGTTTTGCCATATATCAACATGAATCCGCCATGGGTGTACATGTGTTCCTCATCCTGAACCCCTCTCCCAACTTCCTCCCCATACCATCCCTCTGGGTCATCCCAGTGCACCAGCCCCAAGCATCCTGCATCCTGCATCGAACCTAGACTGGCGATTCGTTTCTTATATGATATTATACATGTTTGGTTTTTTTGGCCATTCTCCCAAATCATCCAACCCTCACCCTCTCCCACAGAGTCCAAAAGACTTCTATACATCTGTGTCTCTTTTGCTGTCTCTCATACAGGATTATCATTACCATCTTTCTAAATTCCATTTATATGTGTTAGTATACTGTATTGGTGTTTTTCTTTCTGGCTTACTTCACTCTGTATAATAGGCTCCAATTTCATCCACCTCATTAGAACTGATTCAAATGTGTTCTTTTTAACAGCTGTAATACTTCATTGTATATATGTACCACAGCTTCCTTATCCATTCATCTGCTGATGGACATCTAGGTTGTTTTCATGTCCTGGCTATTTTAAACAGTGCTGCAATGAATATTGGGGTACATGTGTCTCTTTCAATTCTGGTTTCCTCAGTGTATATGCCCAGCAGTGGGATTGCTGGGTCGTATGGCAGTTCTAGTTCCAGTTTTTTAAGGAATCTCCACACTGTTCTCCATAGTGGCTGTACTAGTTTGCATTCCCACCAACAATGTAAGAGGGTTCCCTTTTCTCCACACCCTCTCCAGCATTTATTGCTTGTAGACTTTTGAATAGTAGCCATTCTGACTGGCGTGAAATGGTAACTCATTGTGGTTTTGATTTGCATTTCTCTGATAATGAGTGATGTTGAGCATCTTTTCATGTGTTGGTTAGCCATCTGTATGTCTTTTTTGGAGAAACGTCTGTTTAGTTCTTTGGCCCATTTCTTGATTGGGTCATTTATTTTTCTGGAGTTGAGTGGCAGGAATTGCTTGTATATTTTTGAGATTAATTCTTTGTCAGCTGCTTCATTTGCTATTATTTTCTCCCATTCTGAAGGCTGTCTTTTCACCTTGCTTGTTGCCTTTGTTGTGCAGAAGCTTTTAATCTAATTAGGTCCCATTTGTTTATTTTTGCTTTTATTTCCAGTATTCTGCGAGGTAGGTCATAGAGGATCCTGCTGTGATTTATCTCAGGGAGTGTTTTGCCTATGTTCTCCTCTAGGAGTTTTATAGTTTCTGGTCTTACATTTAGATCTTTAATCCATTTTGAGTTTATTCTTGTGTATGGTGTTAGAAAGTGTTCTAGTTTCATTCTTTTACAAGTGGTTGACCAGTTTTCCCAGCACCACTTGTTAAAGAGATTGTCTTTAATCCATTGTATATTCTTGCCTCTTTTGTCAAACTTAAGGTGTCCATAGGTGTGTGGATTTATCTCTGGGCTTTCTATTTTGTCCCATTGATCTTTATTTCTGTCTCTGTGCCAGTACTATGCTGTCTTGATGACTGTGGCTTTGTAGTAGAGCCTGTAGTCAGGCAGGTTGATTCCTCCAGTTCCATCTTCTTTCTCAAGATTGCTTTTGCTATTCAAGGTTTTTTGTATTTCCATAAAAATTGTGAAATTATTTGTTCTAGCTCTGTGAAAAATACTGTTGGTAGCTTGATAGGGATTGCATTGAATCTATAGATTGCTTTGGGTAGTATACTCATTTTCACTATATTGATTCTTCCAATCCATGAACACAGTATATTTCTCCATTTATTAGTGTCCTCTTTGATTTCTTTCACTAGTGTTTTACAGTTTTCTATATATAGGTCTTTTGTTTCCTTAGGTAGACATATTCCTAAAGATTTTATTCTTTTCATTGCAATGGTGAATGGAATTGTTTCCTTAATTTCTCTTTCTATTTTCTCATTATTAGTGTATAAGAATGCAAGGGATTTCTGTGCATTGATTTTATATCCTCCAACTTGACTATATTCATTGAATAGCTCTAGTAATTTTCTGGTGGAGTCTTTAGGGTTTTCTATGTAGAGGATGATGTCATCTGCAAACAGTGAGCGTTTTACTTCTTTTCCAATTTGAATTCCTTTTATTTCTTTTTCTGCTCTGACAGCTGTGGCCAAAACTTCCAAAACTATGTTGAGTAGTAGTGGTGAAAGGGGGTACCCTTGTCTTGTTCCTGACTTTAGAGGAAATGCTTTAAATTTTTCACCATTGAGGATAATGTTTGCTGTGGGTTTGTCATATATAGTTTTTATTATGTTGAGCTATGTTCATTCTATTCCTGCTTCCTGGAGAGTTTTCATCATAAATGGATGTTGAATTTTGTCAAAGGCTTTCTCTGCATCTATTGAGATAATTATATGGCTTTTATTTTTCAATTAGTTAATGTGGTATATTACATTGATTGATTTGCAGATATTGAAGAATCCTTGCATCCCTGGGATAAAGTCCACTTGGTCATGATGTATGATGTTTTTAATGTGTTGTTGGATTCTGATTGCTAAAATTTTGTTGAGGATTTTTGCATCTATGGTCATCAGTGATATTGGCCTGTAGTTTTCCTTTTTTGTGGCATCTTTGTCTGGTTTTAATATTAGGGTGATAGTGGCCTCATAGAATGAGTTTGAAAGTTTACCTTCCTCTGCAAGTTTCTGGAAGAGGTTGAGTAGGATAGGTGTTAGCTCTTCTCTAAATTTTTGGTAGAATTCAGCTGTGAAACTGTCTGGACCTGGGCTTTTGTTTGCTGGAAGATTTCTGATTACAGTTTCAATTTCCGTGCTTGTGATGGGTCTGTTAAGATTTTCTATTTCTTCCTGGTTCAGTTTTGGAAAGTTGTACTTTTCTAAGGATTTGTCCATTTCTTCCAAGTTGTCCATTTTATTGGTATACAGTTGCTAATAGTAGTCTCTTATGATCCTTTGTATTTTTGTGTTGTCTTTTGTGATCTATTTTCATTTCTAATTCTATTGATTTGATTTTTCTCCCTTTGTGTCTTGATGAGTCTGGCTAATGGTTTGTCAGTTTTATTTAGCCTCTCAAAAAAACAGCTTTTGGCTTTGTTGGGTTTTGTTATGGTCTCTTTTAGGGGATTTTTTGCATTTATTTCTGCCCTAATTTTTAGGATTTCTTTCCTTCTACTAACCCTGGGGTTCTTCACTTCTTCCTTTTCAAGTTGTTTTAGGTGTAAAGTTAGTTATTTATTTGACTTTTTTCTTGTTTCTTGAGGTAAGCCTGTATTGCTATGAACCTTCCCCTTAGCACTGCTTTTACAGTGTCCCACAGGTCTGGGGTTGCTGCGTTTTCATTTTCATTCATTTCTATTCACATTTTGTTTTCTTTTTTATTTCTTCTGAGATTTGTTGGTTATTCAGCAGCGAGTTGTTCAGCCTCCATATGTTGGAATTTTTAATAGCTTTTTTCCTGTAATTGAGATCTAATCTTACTGCATTTTGTTTGGAAAAGATGCTTGGGATGATTTCAAGTTTTTTGAAATTACCAAGGCTAGATTTATGGCCCAAGATGTGATCTATCCTGGAGAAGGTTCCGTGTTTGCTTGAGTAAAAGGTGAAATTCATTGTTTTGTGGTGAAATGTCCTATAGATATCAATTAGGTCTAACTGGTCTATTGTATCCTTTAAAGTTTGTGTTTCTGTGTTAATTTTCTGTTTAGTTGATTTATCCATAGGTGTGAGTTGAGTATTAAAGTTCCCCACTATTATTGTGTTATTGTTAATTTCCCCTTTCATACTTGTTAGCATTTGGCTTACATACTGCAGTCCTCCTATGTTAGCTGCATATATATTTATAATTGTTATATCTTCTTCTTGGATCAATCCTTTGATCATTATGTAGTGTCCTTCTTTGTCTCTTTTCACAGCCTTTGTTTTAAAGTCTATTTTATCTGATATGAGTATTGCTACTCCTGCTTTCTTTTGGTCTCTATTTGCATGGAATATCTTTTTCCAGCCCCCCTCTTACAGTCTGTATGTGTCCCTTGTCTTGAGGTGGGTCTCTTGTAGACAACATATATAGGAGTCTTGTTTTTGTATCCATCCAGCCATTTTTTGTCTTTTGGTTGGGGCATTCAACCCATTTATGTTTAAGGTAATTATTGATAAGTAGTTGATGATGGACAAGGAGGCCTGGCGTGCTGCAATTCCTGGGGTGACAAAGAGTCAGACACAACTGAGCAACTGAACTGAACTGAACTGATGATCCCATTGCCATTTACTTTATTGTTTGGGTTTCGAGTTTATACACCATTTTTTTGTTTCCTATCTAAAGATCCTTTAGCATTTGTTGGAGAGCTGGTTTGGTGGTGCTGAATTCTCTCAGCTTTTGCTTGTTTGTAAAGATTTTGATTTCTCCTTCATATTTGAATGAGATCCTTGCTGGGCACAGTAATCTGGAATGTAGATTATTTTCTTTCATCACCTTAAGTATGTCCTGCAATTCTCTCCTGGCCTGAAGAGTTTCTATTGAAAAATCAGCTGTTATCCTTATGAAATCCACTTGTGTGTTTGTTGTTTTTCCCTTGCTGCTTTTAATATTTGTTCCTTGTGTTTGATCTTTGTTAATTTGATTAATGTGTGTCTTGGGGTGTTTTTCCTTGGGTTTATCCTGTTTGGGACTCTCTAGGTTTCTTGGACTTGGGTGATTATTTCCTTCCCTATTTTAGGGAAGTTTTCAACTATTAACTCCTGAAGTATTTTCTCATGGTCTTTCTTTTTGTCTTCTTCTTCTGGGACTCCTATGATTTGAATGTTGGGGTGTTTAACAGAGGTCTCTGAGATTGTCCTCATTTCTTTTAATTTGTTTTTCCTTTTTCCTCTCCGTTTCATTTATTTCTACCAATCTATCTTCTACCTCACTAATCCTATCTTCTGCCTCCATTATTCTACTATTTGTTCCCTCCAGAATATTTTTTATCTCATTTATTGCATTATTCATTATATATTGACTCTTTTTTATTTCTTCTAGGTCCTTGTTAAACCTTTGTTGCATCTTCGCAATCCTTGTCTCCAGGCTATTTATTTGTGATTCCATTTTGTTTTCAAAATTTTGGATCATTTTCAGTAACAATATTTGGGATTCTTTATCAGGTAGATTTCCTATCTCTTCCTCTTTTGTTTGGTTTGGTGGGCACTTATCCTGTTCCTTTACCTGCTGCTCTGTCTCTTCATCTTGTTTATATTGCTGTGTTTGGGGTGGCCTTTCTGAATTCTGGCAGTTTGTGGAGTTCTCTTTATTGTGAATTTCCTCACTGTGGGTGGTAAGTTAGTAAGTAAGTGAGTAAGTAAGTGAAGTCGCTCAGTCATGTCCGACTCTTTGCGACCCCATGGACTGGAGCCTACTAGGCTCCTCTGTCCATGGGATTCTCCAGGCAACAGTACTGGAGTGGATTGCCATCTCCCTCTCCAGAGTGAGTGGTAAACCACTATTAAAATTTTAAATAATGTGCCTAGAATTTTAAAGTGCTTTTTTAAAAGAAAATAAATGAGTTTTCTTAATTAAAAAATAGTAATCTTTTTTTAATTTACTTATTTTTAGTTGAAAGATAATTGCTTTACAATATTTTGTTGGTTTCTGCCATACATCAATATGAATCAGCCATAGACATACTTATGCCCCCTCCCTCTTGAACCTCCCTCCCACGTCCCACTGTATCCTACCCCTCCAGTTAAGGGGATGAGGGAGCCATTGAAACAAATGTAGAGAGTAACCCGGAAACACATACACTACCATATGTAAAATAGATAGCCAATGGGAATTTGCTGTATGACTCAGGAGACTCAAACCAGGGTTCTGTAGCAAAAAAATAATAATAATCTTTTTATTTGTAGAACCCTGAAGTTTATGAGCATTCCTGTGACTATCTTATTATTTGAATCTCATAATCAACTCATACAACAAATATTTTAAAATTCATTTTACAGATGAGGCAAGTGAGAATCAGAACTGAAGGACTTCACCCAAATTTCCATTCCTAAGACATGGTGATGATTCCAGCTCTGGTCTTATAACTTGTGAACTCTGCATTGGAAAGCATTTCAATTTGTTTACATTCCACATTTGTTGAGTAATTATGATGTATCTTACAATCTCATTTTGGCATAAAAATCTGTTTAAAATTAGTTATTGAGTCATTAGTTTCACCATAATTAAATAAAAATGAGAGTTCAGAACAATTTGGCCCTTTGTAATATTTAGAATTTCAGGAAGCCAGGATTCAAAGATTCAAAGAACTTGATTTCAAAGAAATGCGGTTATTAGCTGTCCCATCCCATACCTAATATCCACTGCCTTAGGACATTTCTGGTCTTGAAAGAAGGGTAGATTTTTTAAATGATTATATTTCTTCTCTCACTCTCTCTCAATCTCTGGTACTGGAAAAATAGCAAATTTTAAAACAATTTTAGTCTTCCTCTCTCTTGCTCACTCTCTCTCTCTCTCAGCATCTCTTCTAGTAATTCTTTTGCCTAAGAAACTTGTGTCTTAACTTTTTCTAAGCAGCCTTTCTGGGTGCTCATATGCCTGGCCATTTTACTCTTCACAGAAGGAAGAACACATAGAAATGATTGAGGTGGAACAGATCTTGGAAATCATATAATTAAATGCCTTATTTCCAAATTTTAAGAGCAATGTGACAATGGTTCAGAGAGGCATACTTCTGCATCTAGTCACACAGAGGGGTAAAATCAGAACTGCCGGTTGAAAAGTCTTTGCTTCTCAAATATAAGGTGTTTTTAATCATGTGAATCTGAAGAAATTATAAACATAATATTAAATGTAGGAAATACTTGCTATTAAATATTAACTTCTAGTACACAAACATGAGAAAGCTGAAAAGTTACGAAAGTTTGTGATAACCTGTCTTACCCCAGATAGTAGGGACCTCAAAGTTTAATAGGCAACAATCTTTTACCAGATCCCCTCAGGCAGAGTTCAAAAAGCACTAGGTTGTTAATCAAAGACATACTCTCTTGCTCTTTGTTCTCAGTGACCATCAAAACTCTTAAAGAATATGTGGGAATATTTGAGTACAGAATTTACTTTCTAAGTCTCTTACCAGGATTCTAATTTGTGAATAGGTAGAGGATGGGTGTTGCCGCTGCTGTTGCTGCTAAGTCACTTCAGTCGTGTCCGACCCTGTACGACCCCATAGACAGCAGCCCACCAGGCTCCCCCATCCCTGAGATTCTCCAGACAAGAACACTGGAGTGGGTTGCCATTTCCTTCTCCAATGCATGAAAGTGAAAAGTGAAAGTGAAGTCGTTCACTCATGTCTGACTCTTAGTGACCCCATGGACTGCAGCCTGCCAGGCTTCTCCACCCATGGGATTTTCCAGGCATTAGTAGAGGTTAAAAATCATGCCACCCCCCAAGTCAGCAGTGTTCAGTGCCAAGAAGGAACCTCCCAGCTAGAAAGAGTTCCCCTCACCAGGAAAGGGAGAGAAGACTGAGCAACAGGATTCTCCAGCCTCTGGGGTCACTGTACAAATGTTCTGCTTTGATTTCACCCTACACAGACTCACAAAGCTGAGATGTATAAGGATGGTGAGGAACAAGAAGAAAAGCAGGGGTTACTAATAGCCACATGGTGGGGGTCACTGCAGTTCATAGTGACCTACTCAGGAGACAAACTCAGCAGATTTAACCACCAATTAAACCAACATGCTGCAAGCCACCTGGCATCTCCTGCAGATGAGATCAGCTTTTGAATCAGAAGTATTCACTGTATTCACATTCACATTTGTGAATTCAAATATTCACAAATTCACAAGTATTTACTGATGCTGCTACTAGAGTCCCTCCCCACTCCCTGTCCCCAGACCCCAGCCAGAGACCAAGAACCACAAAAAGCCAGCTCAGGTTTCTGAGGCTATGTGTGTACAAGATGCAAGCCTAGACTCCCCTGGCTGATACCCACTGTTGGGCATACACTTAGACTAACCCAACCCCTCTAACTGAGCACCTGCATGCCCACAATCTGAGCCCTGTCTGTGGTCTCCACTGCAGTGCACATCTCTAGGGGAAAAGTTTGAAGCTTTGGAAGAGCACACTAATAGCCAGGGCCCCTGCAACTGCCAGTGAGCCCTCAGTTGGCCCAATCCTTGCTGCCTACCCCAGCACCTACACACTGTATGTGTGCCTGCACCCAGCCTCTGCCCCAACAAAAGACCGCAACCAGCCCCTGCAGCTGAATCTGTGCCACCACCAGCTCTGGCCACCACCAACACCTGTCCTGATCCCTGGTCGCTGGGCCTTGAGTTACTCTATTAGTAGTAGTAACTGGCCCTTATTGCCCTTGCTACCACTATGGAAGCCCAGCAGTGCTCACTGAGGTTCATATAGTTGTCAGTGTTGTAGACTCCAGTGCCTAAGCTGAGCCTTCCCAGACCCAACTGTATATCTTTTTTTTATACTGGAGTATAATTGCTTTACAATGTTTTGTTATTTTCTGCTGTACAACAGAGTGAATCAACTCTATGTATACATATATCCCCTCCCTTTAGAGCTTCCCTTTGTTGTTGTTGTTGTTCACTAAGTCATCTGAATCTTTGTCATCCCATGGGCTGCAGCACATCAGACTTCTTTGTCCTTCTCTGTCTCCTGGAGTTTGCTCAAATTCATGTTCGTTAAGTTAGTGGTACTATCTAACCATCTCACCCTCCGTCACTCTCTTCTCCATCTGCCTTCAATCTTTCCCAGCATCAGGGTCTTTTCCAGTCAATCGGCTCTTACCATCAGGTAGCCAAAGTATTGGAGCTTCAGCTTCAGCTTCAGCATCAGTCCTTCCAATGAATATTCAGGGCTGACTTCCTCTAGGAGGAGTAACTGGTTTGATCTCTTTGCTGTCCAAGGGACTCTCAAGAGTCTTTTCCAGAATCACAATTGGAAAGCATCAATTTTTTGGCGCTCAGCCTTCTTTATGGTCCAACTCTCACATCAGTACATGACTACTGGAAAATCCATAGCTTTGATTATACAGACCTTTGTCAGTAAAAACGTGGTCCACTGGAGCAGGAAATGGCAAACCACCCCAGTATTCTTGTTGCTAGCATGCCAGAATGAATAGTGTGAACAGGCAAAAAGATATGACACTGGAAGATGAGCCTCCCAAGTAGAAAGGTATGCAAATGATACTGGGGAAGAGCAGAGGGCAATTACTAATAGTTGCAAAAATAATGAAGAGGTTGGGCTGAAGCAGAAATGACACTCAGTAAAGTAATGCTCAAAATTCTCCAAGCCAGGCTTCAGCAGTACATGAACCATGAACTTCCAGATGTTCAAGCTGGTTTTACACATGACAGAGGAACCAGAGATCAAATTACCAACATCCACTGGATCACCGAAAAAGCAAGAGAGTTCTAGAAAAAAGTCTATTTCTGCTTTATTGACTATGCTAAAGCCTTTGACTGTGTGGATCAGAGCAAACTGGAAAATTCTGAAAGAGATAGGAATACCAGACCACCTGACCTGCCTCTTGAGAAACCTGTATGCAGGTCAGGAAGCAACAGTTAGAACTGGACATGGAACAGCAGACTGGTTCCAAATCAGGAAAGGAGTACATCAAGGCTGTATATTGTCACCCTGCTTATTTAATTTATATGCAGAGTACATCACGAGAAATGCTGGGCTGGAGAAAGCATAAGCTGGAATCAAGATTGCCAGGAGAAATATCAATAACCTCAGATATGCAGATGACACCACTCTTATGGCAGAAACGGAAGAAGAACTAAAGAGCCTCTTGATGAAAATGAAAGAAGAGAGTGAAAAAGTTGGCTTAAAGCTCAACATTCAGAAAATGAAGATCATGGCATCCGGTCCCATCACTTCATGGGAAATAGATGGAGAAACACTGGAAACAGTGTCAGACTTTTTTGGGGGGTTGGGGGAGCTCCAAAATCACTGTAGATGGTGACTGCAGCCATGAAATAAAAAGAAGCTTACTCCTTGGAAGGAAAGCTATGACCAACCTAGACAGCTGATTAAAAAGCAGAAACATTACTTTGCCAACAAAGGCCCGTCTAGTCAAGGCTATGGTTTTTCCAGTAGTCATGTATGGATGTGAGAGTTGGACTATAAAGAAAGCTGAGCGCCAAAGAATTGATGCTTTTGAACTGTGGTGTTGGAGAAGACTCTTGAGTCTCTTGGACTGCAAGGAGATCCAACCAGTCCATCCTAAAGGAGATCAGTCCTGAGTGTTCATTGGAAGGACTGATGTTGAAGCTGAAACTCCAATACTTTGGCCACCTGGTGGGAAGAGCTGACTCATTTGAAAAGACCCTGATGCTGGGAAAGATTGAAGGCAGGAGGAGAAGGGGATGACAGAGGATGACTGGATGGCATCACCAACTCAATGGAGATGAGTCTGAGTAAACTCTGGGAGTTGGTGATGGACAGGGAGGCCTGGCGTGCTGCAGTCTATGGGGTTGCAAAGAGTCAGACACAACTGAATGACTGAAGTTAACTGAACTGTGGATGTGTCTGGGAGTGAAAGTAAAGTCCAATGCTGTAAGGAACCTGGAATATTTGGCCCATGAATCAAGGTAAATTGGATGTGATCAAGCAGGAGGTGGCAAGAGTGAATATCAACATCATAGGAATCAGTGAACTAAAATGGACAGGAATGGGAGAATTTAATTCAGATGACCATTTGGAAATATGGTCAACATTTATACTCAGTTGAAGGCTGGAAGAGAAGGGGATGGCAGAGAATGGGATGGTTGGATGTCATCACCGACTTCATGGACATGAGTTTGAGCAAGCTCCAGGAGTTTGTGATGGACAGGGAAGCCTGGCATGCTACAGTCCATGGGGTCGTAGAGTCAGACACTACTGAATGACGGAACTAAACTGACCTTAAACTGACACATTAATTCATTCTAGATGCATAATATCCCAGTGAAGTAAGTACTGTAGCAAGGCATTACATTTAACAGATGAAAACATAGAGTTCCAGAGACTAACTGACATGCCCAAAGTCACATGGCTAATAAGCACCAGAGCTGGGCTTTGAATTGATGGACTGGCTCCAGAGTCTGATTTCTTAACTATTAAACAACCAGATGCCACCTCTAAATCAGATAGGTCTGTGAATTCCCTGGCGGTCCAGTGGTTAGGACTCCATACTCTCACTGCCAAGGGCCCAGGTTTGATCCCTGGTTGGAGGATTAAAATTTCACAAGCCACGTGACCAGTAAGTAAATAAGTAAATAAATAAGATAGCTCTATGTGAACTGGGGTGAAATCACCTCCAAGTTATCCTGGTAACTCAAAAACCAGGGCACAGATCAAGAGGCATAATAAGTAACATTTATGATCAAAGATGCCTAATTTAGTTTGATGATTATTTCCCCTAAATTTTATGAAATGTGTTTGTTGGCATCCAATTTGCTCTTGTCCACTTGGAAACTTTTCTGACTCAAAATCTTTACAGACGGTTAGATCACTCACAGGCATGCAGGCACTCATCCTTTCTCTCTCTCTCTCTCTCTCTCTCTCTCTCTCAGAATTTTCAAGGTTTTGAATCTCAGCATCAAGCTTTGCGATCCTTGTGCCTTGAGATTTTTTTTTCTTTAATTGTACTAACAACTTGATGGACACTTTCAACCCAGATGTCAGTATGTCGAAGTCTTTTCTCTAGACCGATTTAGTTTCTCTATGGAAAAAAAAAAAAAAAAATCCTACAATATTCTCTTACTTAGTTGCAGGATTACTGGGAGTAGAATGGAGGAAGGAGCTAAGGACCTCAGAATTCAATACAAACACCATGGCCCAAGGTCCCTATTTTCATCCCTGTACCTCAGTCTGCCTTCACTCTGCGAACTGTCCCAGATCCTAGGTATCTTTATTCCCCTTCCACACAATTTTTCCAGTTAATCCAGCCCCCACTTAAGTCATTCAGACCTTGTACACCTCCATTTAAGTTCTTAAATATAGCATCTCTTTCCTCATTACTGAAATTTCCCATACCATTGTCTGCTTTCTTCCAAGTAAAGTAAGTTAAGTGTTAGTATCACTCAGTCAAAACCGCTCTTTTAATTAGGGCCAACTAGGAAATCCTCTTCAGAGAAAGTAATGGCACCCCACTCCACTACTCTTGCCTGGAAAATCCCATGGACAAAGGAGCCTGGTAGGCTGCAGTCCATGGGGTCGCTAAGAGTCGGACACGACTGAGCGACTGCACTTTCACTTTTCAGTTTCATGCATTGGAGAAGGAAATGGCAACACACTCCAGTGTTCTTGCCTGGAGAATCCCAGGAATGGGGGAGCCTGGTGGGAGGCCATCTATGGGGTCACACAGAGTCGGACACTACTGAAGCGACTTAGCAGCAGTAGCAGCAGGAAATCCTCTTAATCAATCCAGAGACCACTCAGATGGAAAGTTCCCACCTTCTCAATTAAATCTTATTTATTCCTTCCTTTTAAAGTATTTCTCCTCCATTGGCTTCTTTGGGCCTGTCCAACTAATTCTGGTTCCTTCATCATCAAACTTCATCATCAAACATGAAAGTGAAAGAGGAGAGTGAAAAGTTGGCTTAAAGCTCAACATTCAGAAAACTGAGATCGTGGCATCCAGTCCCATCACTTCATGGCAAATAGATGGGGAAACAGTGGCTGAGTTTATTTTTCTGGGCTCCAAAATCACTGCAGATGGTGATTGCAGCCATGAAATTAAAAGACGTTTACTCCTTGGAAGGAAAGTTATGACCAAGCTAGACAGCATATTAAAAAGCAGAGACATTACTTTGACAACAAAGATCTATATAGTCAAGGCTATGGTTTTTCCAGTAGTCATGTATGGATGTAAGAGTTGGACTATAAAGAATGCTGAGTGCTGAAGAATTGATACTTTTGAACTGTGGTGTTGGAGAAGACTCTTGAGAGTCCCTTGGGCTGCGAGGAGATCCAACTAGTCCATTCTAAAGGAGATCAGTCCTGGGTGTTCATTGGAAGGACTGATGCTGAAGCTGAAACTCCAATACTTTGGCGACCTCATGCGAAGAGTTGACCCACTGGAAAAGACCCTGATGCTGGGAAAGATTGAAGGCAGGAGGAGAAGAGGATGACAGAGGATGAGATGGTTGGATGGCACCACCGACTCGATGGACATGGGTTTGGGTGGACTGGACTCTGGGAGTTGGTGATGGACAGGGAGGCCTGGCATGCTGTGGTTCATGGGGTCACAAAGAGTCAGACATGACTGAGCGACTGGACTGAACTGAACATCATCACACTTCTCTGCACCTCCATGGCTATAGTGGTTGTCTGGACCCTCAAAATGCTCTGTCTAGAAATGGAGACCTCCAGCATCATTTGAGCTCCATCCTGACAATATTCCAAACCATTTTTGAGAACTCCTGCATAATTTCTGTCAAATATCATCTGTACTCACATTATTGTATCACATCTTCTTGCTCAAATTTCTATGTAATCATGTTGCTGTTTGGTAGAAACCAATGCAATACTGTAAAGCAATTATCCTTCAATTAACAATAGATAAATTTTTAAAGTAATTAGCTTCCAATTTAAATAATT
>SJYQ01003460.1:215048-249992 GCA_006410935.1 Redunca redunca | reverse complement strand
AATGGTCATCTGAGTTAAATTCACCCATTCCAGTCCATTTTAGTTCGCTGATTCCTAGAATGTCGACGTTCAGCCTTGCCATCTCTTGTTTGACCACTTCCAATTTGCCTTGACTCATGGACCTGACATTCCAGGTTCCTATGCAATATTGCTCTTTACAGCATCGGACCTTGCTTCTATCACCAGTTACATCCACAACTGGGTATTGTTTTTGCTTTGGCTCCATTCTTTCATTCTTTCTAGAGTTATTTCTCCACTGATCTCCAGTAGCATATTGGGCACCTACTGACCTGGGGAGTTCCTCTTTTGGTATCCTATCATTTTGCCTTTTCATATTGTTCATGGGGTTCTCAAGGCAAGAATACTGAAGTAGTTTGCCATTCCCTTCTCCAGTGGACCACATTCTGTCAGACCTCTCCACCATGACCCGCCCATCTTGGGTTGCCCCACAGGCACAGCTTGGTTTCATTGAGTTAGACAAGGGTATGGTCCTAGTGTGATTAGATTGACTAGTTTTCTGTGAGTATGGTTTCAGTGTGTCTGCCCTCTGATGCCCTCTTGCAACACCTACCATCTTACTTGGGTTTCTCTTGCCTTGGGTGTGGGGTATCTCGTCACGGCTGCTCCAGCAAAGCACAGCTGCTGCTCCTTACCTTGGACGAGAGGTATCTCATTACCGCCACCGTTGTTGACCTTCAACGTGGGATAGCTCCTCTAGGTCCCATAGAAATGGAAGCATTTCATCAAGGTTATTGGGCCACTACTGACTGGTCTAGGCAGTCCTTTGAAAGTCAAAGAATACTTTATGGAGCCTTGAAGTGAAAGTGAAAGTTGCTCAGTCCTGTCCAACTCTTTGAGACCCCATGGACTATACAGTCCATGGAATTCTCCAGGCCAGAATACTGGAGTGGGTAGTCCTTCTCTTCTCCAGGAGATCTTCCTGACCCAAGAATAGAACCAGGGTTTCCTGCATTGCAGGTGGATTCTTTATCAGCTGAGCTACCAGAAAAGCAGAGCCTTGGAGTAGGGTGGAAAAACTTACAGAAGGCCTATAGTCATGGGTTATAGCCCTAATTCCTACTCTTGTTTTTTCAAAAAACTTTAAAATATTTGCTTCATCTTTCCAAGAGTTAATTTCTTTAACAGTTAAAGAACAGAATTCAGTATCCCCAGAGTCTTTTCCATATGATTGCCTTTGAGCTCTGGGCAGGATTTTTGTGTTAAAAAGGTTGGTTTACATAATGTTTAGATTTGGACAAGATAAGAATATGAAAGATTGCTCAGGAATAAAATGACTTGGCCTCACTTGGACTCATGGCAAGCTCAGAATCTTGATGCTTTCAGTTAGTAATTTCTTTATCAAATTAATAAAACTTTGATCTTTATAATCAAAATGGTTCTGGAAAATACAGGAAACAGATCACACTATAGGTAACATAGTTCAGGAGAAAACAATCAGGATCAAAGTTTGAGGTAAAAATAATGGAAAATATTTATTTAATGCAATAAAGCATATACTGTAACTCTGTCTTTCAGATCAATTATTAACTTTTTAAAGCTCTAAAGAAATATCCATTAAAACAGTTGCATATCACCAAAAAAGTCAATGTGAATAAAAGCATATCAAATTTCCTTTAAACTTCAACTAACTGATCCATCCTTGCTCTTTTAATTTTGGTCTTCCAAATACCCATTCACACATTCTGCCTTATATTTATACTATTCTGTAACCAAAAGCTACCTGCAAGGCAAAAAAAAAATTAAAAGAAGCTACTCTCTTAATTCCTCATATAAAGCAATTACATCTATCACCACAGACTCATGGCTGGTTGCAAATTCTGGAAGTAATTAAATATTAATACAAGAAAGAACAGGAGAGTTAAGAATTATGAAACTTTTTATATGCTGAGAACTGAAATAACTGAGGGTAGGTCTAGAAAGGAGAAGAGTAAAGAGAGAAAAAGAACGATGAAGTCAGACATCTGAAAGATTACAAGTTAGAAAGTAAAAGTTGTGCCTGTTGCTCTAGAAGAAAAACTAGGAAGAATGAGAAGAAATTACTAAAAGCAAGTTTATTTTTATTTTCATCTTTGGTACAAAAAGAAAGTAAAATAAGATGTTTTGCTTTGTTTTTTTGAACTACAAGCATAGGTAAGAAAAAGAGGGGTAGGAAGCATTCTGGATTTCTTGTTTTAATGAACCAAAAAGCATATTGCCTTTCCAGTAAGACCCTTTCAGTTCTGCTTTAAAGGGAAATGCTCGCCATCTTGTGAAATTTTAGGATATTGCCACAGAGGCCCATGACCAGAACACAGTGATTTTAAACACTTTAATACAGTTTAAAACTTGACCTTAATTTTAGCTTAATTCCTCTTTTTACAAACAAAATTATAAGGAATAAGAAAAGGTTTTTTTGAATATAGAGAAATTGCTTACCAGTGAGGAGAGGGAACAGAGAAGAGCAATACAGGAGCATAGGATTAAGAGGTACAAATTATTATGTAGATTAAAAAAAAACTACAAGCATATACAGTACAACACAGAGAATATAGCCAATATCTTATGATAACTATAAATGGAGTGAAAGTGAAGTCACTCAGTTGTGTTCAACTCTTTGCGACCCCATGGACTGCAGCCTACCAGGCTCCTCCGTCCATGGGATTTTCCAGGCAAGTGTACTGGAGTGGGTTGCCATTTCCTTCTCCAGAGGATCTTCCTCACCCAGGGATCGAACCCCGGTCTCTCACATTATAGGCAGACACTTTACCATCTGAACCACCAGGGAAGACCCAATAAATAGATTGTAACTTTTAAAAACTGCAAACCACTATATTGTACACTTGTAACTTGTCTAATATTGTATATCAACTGTACTTCAATTTTTTAAAGACTTTTTTGGAAAAGTGCACCTGTAAAGTATCACTATAATAATACACTAAAAACTGATTTTTACTATCTCTTCCTTCATTTAGATTGAAAAATGAACTCAAAAAAGAGGAGGGACAGTTTGTAATGCAAGATAACAATCAGAGCAACTATGTGAGTCAAGTCAAGATCCTTGCCTGAGCAAGAACCATATGAGTTATTAGAGTTGGTCTTGGGGGCTGAAACATTACCACTAAAGTTTTAACCCATTATCTAGTATGAATTTAAGATAAGCAGTCCTGATACTAAAACCAAATTATAGACCATGAAGAAAGTGAAACCAATGATTGTCAAACATATACACTTATACCCTGGTATTTATTAGTGAGTAATCAAATAAATTTATGTTATTAATTTTCATTTAAAGAAAAAACACTTGATTAGGTTTGCTCTGACTGGTACCTAGACAACGAAATCCATTGAAAGGTACTATTCCTTGTTTAGTCAGTAAGTCTGTCCAATTTTTGCAACTCCATGGACTGTAGCCCTCCAGGCTCCTCTGTTCAGGGGATTTCCCAGGCAAGGATACTGGAGTGAGTTGCCATTTCCTCCTCTACGGAATCTCCCTGACCCAGGGACTAAACCCTGTGCCTCTTGCTTGGCAGGTGAATTCTTTGCCACCAAGCCACCTGGAAAGCCCCCAAAGGCACTATAATTTGGCACCAAATCACCATAGGCATAGACACAGAGAAAAACATGCAAACGTGTGGTCATACAAGTACAATCTTAACATAAAAGATGGTAAATGCATCTTGTGTATATGCTTGTTTTATGCTCATTAGGATATGATAATGTCATTCCAACAATTTCCACAAAAAATAGTCACAGGTAGCTAACACACAATTATTCTGTAAGAATACAGAACTGTATTCTGTAACTGTTGTGAAAACACATTCAGCTCACTTACTGGTGTCCAGAGAACTAAATAAGGCGCTGGGTCTAACTCGCCAGCTGCCTACACCAGACAAGTCTATCATCTGCATCTGCCATCCAGCTAGAGCATGTGGTCCCTTGAGGTGGCCCTGGGCACTGCAGTGCTCCACTGTGCCCGCCATCCTCAGAAAGGCCGCAAAGAAATAAACCAGAACCGGTTAGAACTAATAAGGCCTAAGATGGTGGAAGATTTGCCTTCTAGTAGACCCTGAGCCTTATTGTGCACTCATTGTAATACATTAGCATATGTTAAGTGACACACCCACCAGCACTAAGATGATGGACAGTCTCCATGCCAACAGCTGGAAATGCCCAGACAAGGACTGAAAAGGAGTACTGCCTCAGTTCCCGTCCAAACCACACCTCTGTTCTCAGATTAGTCATGAATATTCCTCCTGCTACTTCTAGTTCCTCTGTTTAACCTCAACTCTCCTATATAAATGGTGTCTCTTCCCAAATCTGGTTGAGAAGTTATTTGTGAACCAGGTTCCTACTCCATCTTTGGCCATTGAATAAAGCTTGTGTCCTTCCAGTCTTAGCATCGGTTTCATTATTGGCTGTGCAAATATTATGGAAAAAAAGAATTTCCCTGGCCAAGACAAGGGGTGTTGGTTGGGGCTAGGACACTGGCACGGGTCCAACCAATTGGGTAACATCAGAGTTTCAAATTCACCGTAAGTTTTCTCTGTGATGAAAGAGGTTTACCTAAAAGAGGTACCACTGATATAAGACCTCTGCAGCTGCTCAGAACTCACTTCCTGTGCAGCCTGCCCTGGGACTTTTGTGTCACAGGTGCCAAGCCCAAGGAACCAGGGCCCACTTCTCCCATCCTTGCAGACTGGGCCTGATTAAGAACTGAGTGCATGATCAAGTGTGTTTTATGGAGCATCTGGAAGGTGTCACCAACACCTGTCACGAACAGAAACAGAAGATATCCCCATAAGAACTACAGCTCCATGATTGTAATAGCAATAATTTGCTTGATGGCCTAGAACTCTCCACAGCCATCATTCACGTCCATAAAAAGGAAGGGAACAAACAGGTACCACTGTTATTGAGCCCAAGTTCCTTCTGCTGGTTGCACAACAGGCTAATAAATCAGGAAACCAGTTGTTGGGACAAGCAATAATAACTTTAATCAGAAAGCTAGGAGACCAAGATGGCAGACTAGCATCTCAAAAAAACATGTTCCTTCAGTCCAAATTCAGGCTCCTTCTGTATACAAGTTGGGGAAGGGACCCACTTTGGCACCATCCGGTGGCTAAGCTAGGCCGCTAAGGTAACTGTGCTGTGCTAAGTCGATTTCAGTTGTGTCTCTTTTGCAATCCCATGGATCCTAACCCACCAGACTCTTCTGTCCATGGTATTCTCCATGCAAGAATACTGGAGTGGGTTGCTGTCCCCTCCTCCAGGGGATCTTGCTGACCCAGGGATTCAATGGAGTCTAGGCGGGATCTTTACCACTAGTGCCACCTGGGACGTTAATTGACAGTTGTTCACTAACTGTTGCTTGCTTGGGGGAGGGGCCCACGGTTGTGCCAGCCAATGGGTGCCCCGGCCCCTCCAGCAATGTCAGCCGCCAGCCCTTGGTGGAACCAGGCATGCAAGTGGCTGAGACCATGGTGGCCACGTAGAGGTGCTTGACTAGTCCATCAAGCATAATCACCATCTGAGGCAGTGAGTGCTGTGGGCTCAGCCCACCTCTGACCCCACTAGCCAGTCTGTGACGTCCGAGGTGGCCCCAAGCTGGCGCCCCCCAGAGTGGAGCTCCTGCCTGCTGGCTTGTGTAGGGGGTGGGCAGCAGGAGCTGGCCTGTCTGGTGAGATAGCAGCAGCTAGGTACAGAGAGGTACTGCGACAGAGTGGCCCCTGACTCAACGGAACACATAGGTGGGCCCCAGGAAGGGAAGGGCACATCAGGCCTCAGGTTCTGATTTGGGAGGCCACCACTGTACCACCAGTGAGAGAATATGAACTGATCAACTTAATACACGGTGTTTTGAAAGACACTGACGAAATACAATGACAGATACATTGACTATACCCAGTTCACAAATCATGAACTAGGCATGATTTGGTGATAACTTTCCTCCTTATATGCAAATGTGACCCATTATAATGTGATGGAACACTTTCAGTAACTCCAAATAATTCAGTTCCAAAACACCACTCGGATATTTTCATAAAGACTTGAAGCAGTTTGTTACCATAGGGTGAGAAAGAGAAACCAAGAAAAATAAAAGGAGGAGAAATGGGATATATTATAGTCTCCAAGCACTATTAAATCTCTTATTGAGCAAAGGCTTGATTCAAGAAACATTTTAAGAAGATTGGACAGGGACTGCCCTGGTGGTCCAATCATTAGGACTCTTTGCTTCTACTTTAGGGGGCCCAGGATTCTATCATTGGTCAGTTCAGTTCCGTCGCTCAGTCATGTCCAACTCTTTGTGACCCCATGAACCGCAGCACACCAGGCCTCCCTGTCCATCACCAACTCCCAGAATCCACCCAAACCCATGTCTATTGTGTCAGTGATGCCATCCAACCATCTCATTCTCTGTTGTCTCCTTCTTCTCCTGCCCTCAATCTTTCCCAGCATCAGGGTCTTTTCAAATGAGTCAGCTCTCTGCATCAAGTGGCCAAAGTATTGGAGTTTCAGCTTCAACATCAGTCCTTCCAATGAACACCCAGGACTGATCTCCCTTAGGATGGACTGGTTGGATGTCCTTGCAGTCCAAGGGACTCTCAAGAGCCTTCTCCAACACCACAGTTCAAACACATCATTTCTTTGGAGCTCAGCTTTCTTTAGATTCTTTTATTTTAGCTCAGTATGTAAGAGCCCGCACTGTGGTCTTTCTTCCCACTTCAAGGCTATGCTTACCTGTGTTTCAGCAAAGACTGACCTTCACCCCAGGCCTTGAACAAGAGTCTCTAATCCTAGAGAGGGCTTGTCACCTTTTCCCCCAGACTCCAGGCAGGAATGAAGTGGACAACTTGGTTTTCTAACTCCTGTTTCCCCTGTAGCATCTTCTTTTTTAAAAAAAAAATTATTTATATACTTATTTATTTGGCTGCACCAGGTCATAGTTGCAGCATGTGGGATCTAGTTCCCTGACCAGGGATCGAACACAGGCCCCCTGCATTGGGAACATGGAGTCTTAGCCACTGGACCACCAGAGAAGTACCCTATGCTTAACTTTTAATTGGTGGTTGACCAGTTGGACTATAAAGAAAGCTGAGCACTGAAGAATTGATGCCTTCGAATTTTGGTGTTGGAGAAAACTCTTGAGAGTCCCTTGGATTACAAGGAGACCCAATCAGTCCATCCTAAAGGAGATCAGTCCTAGGTGTTCATTGGAAGGACTGATGTTGAAGCTGAAACTCCAATACATTGGCCACCTCATGTGGAGAGCTGACTCATTTGAAAAGACCCTGATGCTGGGAAAGATTGAGGGCAGGAGGAGAAGGGGACAACAGAGGATGAGATGGTTGGATGGCATCACTGACACAATAGACATGGGTTTGGGTGGACTCCGGGAGTTGGTGATGGACAGGGAGGCCTGGTGTGCTGCAGTTCATGGGGTCACAAAGAGTCGGACACGACTGAGTAACTGAACTGAACTGACCAATTCACTATTTCTTGTCTTTTTTCAAAAGAATCAATAAAGCCTAACAACAAGAATCCAATTTCACTGTTCTTACAATTACAAAGTTTTTCCAATGCCTTGTGCATTCCTTTCCACAAATAAGCCAAACTCTTTCTCCATTGGTGAATATTTTAATAATTGCCCTTCTCTATTGCATCAGGCGGTGTGTCTGCTTTCATCATTGGTTTTGATTTCCTGTCCCATCCTGTTGTCTGCTTAGTCGTCATCAATCCAGACCACCCCATCCCACGCCCCCGAGGCTGTTGTTTACCCATCCATCTCCCCTCACCCTTCCCCCCACTTGCTCTGGTCATAGCCATGCTGTGGTCCACAGCATGTGTCCCCTCAGTCGAGTTTGTGCTTTATCTTCATGTCTCATTAAATGGTGTTTTTCCCCCACGGCAGTAAGTTGAACTGGTGTATCACTATGCAGTTACAGGAGAAGGCAATGGCAACCCACTCCAGTACTCTTGCCTGGAAAATCCCATGGACGGAGGAGCCTGGTAGGCTGCAGTCCATGGGGTCGCATAGAGTCGGACATGACTGAAGCGACTTAGCAGCATTGCATCAGGGCACCTGCACTGTATACCAGCAGTGACAGGGCACTAATTTCCAGACAGGCAGCAGGTAAGCTAACTCTAAATCCTACCTTAGCATCTGCTTTCATGGACCACTCCCAATACATTGTCATGGGTTAGTATATAGGTTTATTAGGGAGGATTTTTAGGATCCTCACCATGGGTAGGAGACAAAGTCAGGCCAAGCAGAAAGACAGATGAGCTGCAATGCAGCTTTACAAATGTGTGGGGAACTCTGAAGCTATCACAGGCTTCCAGAGTCACCTAAAGTTGGGGTCTTGGCACTTTACATCTCGATATTGATCAATCATTGCATGTGTTACTCAGGAAAAGGGAATGACATTGGGTAATGAAGAAGAGGGCTGATAGCTGATGTCTGTCAGTTGGCAGTATATCCAAAAGCTGGGCAAATAAGCCCTTTGGTCCTGCGTGCAGACAGATTGGGACAGCATCACTCAGTACCTATTGCAACAGTCTACAACACCCTACAAGGCCTGGCCCCTGGGTTCCTCTTCAAAAGTATCTCCAACGACACTCCCTTTTTTCACTTCCTCTGGACATACTGGCTTCTCTCTTGTCCCTGGAACACACCAGCCTCAGGGCCTTTGCACGTCCTGCTCCCTCTGCCTTGAACGCTCCTTCCCCACATGGCCCTGTGGCTCCCAGGCTCAGATGTCCCTCCTCAAAGAGGGTACCTGACCCTCAGCTTAAAACAGTCCACCCATCCATATCACTTTTCCCCTTGCTCTGCTCTGTCTTTCCCCATGTTGTTTCTCACTCTCTTACCACGAATTATACTTGTTTCTTTATTGTCTGACGCCCCCTGCAAAGCAAGCCCCATGAGGGCCAGGCTGTGACCTATCTTGTCCACTATTACAGGTCCTGCCCTGGATCAGTGCCAGGCACAGGGCCAGGACTCAGCAGAAGTTAAGGAAGTGGATCAAGTCCCTCTCTCCTCCTCCCTGCACCTTCTGGATGCTCCTATGAGGTTAGAGATGCCCTCAGGGCTGTGCCATGAAAATGGGAAACCTGACTTCCTGGGCCCAGATCACCTCCTGCGTCTGAGTCTCAGCTGCTTTATCAGAAGCCACCACTCACTGAGGAAGAGGGACAGGGTGCCCAGTGGAGCCAAAGAGGAAGTACCAGGTTGTGGTACAGTTTATCAACTGAGATGGATTGGTTTGGATGTAAACAAGTTGTAATTTGTGAGAAGTAAAGGCAGCACCCCAGGCTTCCCTGTCCTTCACCAACTCCTAGAGCTTGCTCAAACTCATGTCCATTGAGTTGGTGATGCCATACAACCATCTCATCTTCTGTCATCCCCTCTCCTCCTGCCTTCAATCTTTCCCAGCATCAGAGTCTTTTCCAGTGAGTCAGTTCTTCACATCAGGTGGCCGAAGTATTGGAGTTTCAACTCAGCATCAGTCTTTCCAGTGAATATTCAGGGTTGATTTCCTTAAGACTGACTGGTTTGATCTCCTTGCAGTCCAAGGGACTCCATCCTTCAAATAACACACAAGCCAGGTTCATGTATGATACACAGAGTTCACACTCGCAAGTACTTACTTACATGGGAAAGTTATACTAAAGGAGATGTCACCCTAAACTGGCTAAGTTAGGGTTCTTTTGACCTTTTTTTTTTTTTTTTTGCATATACAGCTAGAGAAAGCCAGTTATAAAATCAGATAGACTGAATGAAATGTTTAGTTTGATTATATTTAGCTTCTAAAAAAGGAAATGATAATGTAATTTCTTTGCAGGACACCAACAAAAACCTGCTTGAAAACATATCAAAATTTCAAAAGGCCACTGATGCAGGCCTGGCCCCTCCTTCTGTTCCTCCCAGTTCCTCTAAGTGTCCACAGTATCCTCTCCTCCTTGCTATCCACCTGTCCCTGAACTTCCTTTTTATAACACTGAAACTGATTCCCTTCAGAAGGCAACAATATTTCTAAAGCACTGATTAAAATGTCTGTGATTCAGAGCTAGAATAAAAAATTTCACAATTCATATGGAAACACAAAAGACCCTAAATAGCCAAAGCAGTCTTGAGAAAGAAGAATGGAGCTGGAGGAATCAACCTTCCTGACTTCAGACTATACTACAAAGCTACAGTCATCAAGACAGTATGGTACTGGCACAAAAACAGAAATATAGACCAATGAAACAAGATAGAAAGCCCAGAAATAAACCCATGCACCTATGGGTACCTTATTTTTGACAAAAGAGGCAAGAATATACAATGGGGCTAAGACAGCCTCTTCAATAAATGGTGCTTGGAAAACTGGACAGTTACATGTAAAGAATGAAACTAGAACACTTNAATATACAATGGGGCTAAGACAGCCTCTTCAATAAATGGTGCTTGGAAAACTGGACAGTTACATGTAAAGAATGAAACTAGAACACTTCCTAACACCATACATAAACTCAAAATGGATTAGAGACCTAAATGTAAGACCAGAAACTATAAAACTCTTAGAGAAAAACATAGGCAAAACGCTTGACATAAATCAAAGATCCTCTATGACTCATCTAGAGTAATGGAAATAAAAACAAAAGTAAGCAAATGGGACCTAATTAAACTTAAAAGCTTTTGCACAGCGAAGGAAACTTTAAGCAAGGTGAAAAGACAACCTTCAGAATGGGAGAAAATAATAGCAAATGAAACTGACAAAGGATTAATTTCCAGAATATACAAGCAGCTCATACAACTCAGTACCAGAAAAACAAACAACCCAATCAAAAAGCGAGGGAAACACCTAAAGAGACATTTTTCCAAAGAAGACATACAGATGGCTAACAAACACATGAAAAGATACTCAGCATCACTCATTATTAGAGAAATGCAAATCAAAACTACAATGAGATATCACCTTACACCAGTCAGAATGGCCATCATCAAAAAGTCTACAAACAATAAATGCTGGAGAGGGAATGGAGAAAAGGAATGGTCTTGCACTGTTGGTGGGAATGTAAATTCATACAGCCACTGTGGAAGACAGTATGGAGATTCCTTAAAAAGCTAGAAATAAAACCACCATCAGTTCAGTTCAGTTTAGTCTCTCAGTCACTCAGTCTTTGTGGCCCCATGGACTACAGTACACCAGGCTTCCCTGTCCATCACCAACTCCTGGAGCTTACTCAAACACATGTCCATTGAGTAGATGATGCCACCATATGACCCAGCAATCCCACTCTTAGGCATATACCCTGAGGAAACCAAAATTGAAAAAGACACATGTACCCCGATGTTCATTGCAGCACTATTTACAATAGCTAGAACTTGGAAGCAACCTAGATGTCCATCTCCAGAAGAATGGATAAAGAAATTGCAGTACATATACACAATGTAATATTACTCAACCATAAAAAGGAATGCATTTGAGTCAGTTCTAATGAGGTGGATGAACCTAGAACCTATTANCAATGGAATATTACTCAGCCATAAAAAAGAATGCATTTGAGTCAGTTCTAATGAGGTGGATGAACCTAGAACCTATTATACAGACTGAAATAAGTCAGAAAGAGAAAGATAAATATCATATTGTAACACATATATACGGAATCTAGAAAAATGGTACTGAAGAATTTTATCTACGGACCAGCAATGGAGAAACAGATATAGAAAATAGACTTATGGACATGGGGAGAGGGGAGGAGAGAGTGAGATGTATGGAACGAGCAGAATAACAGGAAATTTACATTACCATATGTAAAATAGATAGCCAATGGGAATTTGCTGTATGGCTCAGGAAACTCCAACAGGGGCTCTGTATCAATCTAGAGGGGTGGGCTAGGAAGGGAAATGGAAGGTAAGTTCAAAACAGAGGGAATATATATATACACCTATGACTGATTCATGTTGAGATTTGACAGAAAACAACAAAATTCTGTGAAGCAATTATCCTTCAATAAAAAAATTTTTAAAAAAAGAAAATAAGAATATCACCAAGCATACAAGAATCCAGAAATTTTGTTCTTCTTCTTACCCTTTATATAAAAAGTAACTTCTTTGTGAGTTACTTGAGGATGTACTCCAGCAAGATGAGGGAGTATAATAAAGCAAAGAGAAATGAAAAAAGAAAATCAAAATGAAAATTCTAATATGATAACCCTGCAGTCACTGCAGACATCAATCAATCCAGACTGGAGCAAGAATATAGAGGCCTCTGGGAATGGGTCAGTGGTTTGTTAAGGCCATCTCCTACCAGCTCTCAAGAGTCCACTGTTAATTTTCAGGAATGTTGCAAGTCAGTTGTTTAAAACATTTTAACATTTGTTATCAAAAATTAGCTTCTGGAAATTTATAGTTAGAAAGTTATATTAAAAATGAAGAAAATAAACATGCCAAAAAAATGTCTGTGATTNTTCAAAATTCTAATCTCAAAGGATAAAAAGTCCTTTTAGGAGGAACTTGCATTATCTCCCTGTGCTTTAAGATGTAAATATTCTACCTGATCTTCTTAAGCATCCTGTTCTGTGTCTTGAGGCCTTGGTTTGTTGACCAGTGAGAAAAATCTCTCTGGTCTCTTCCACCCAGAAAGTACTCATGCAGTGTACATTTGGCATTCAGTCAAACAGACTGGGATCCTGAGCCGTCTTTTTGCCTGGCGTGCCTGCTCTCCAGGGAGTTGGTCATAAGGGGTCCTGATCTATAAGGACTTTTTTCAGTTCAACCTTCATTGCGTCTGCTTGTATGAAGGCCTTGACTTCATAGATTATTATTGAGGCTGGCAGGGGGAGGCAGAAGGGAAGGAATAAACTTCCTAGATTTTGTGAGGGCCGAATCCTTTGCACTCTCCTGTGGGAACACCTCTTGCATCTTATTGGTTTGAGTCATCATTAAGATCCTTTTTGTCAATGGTCAGATGATGGATCCTTTCAACTGGAAAAAACTTCTAAATTGGTAAATTTTTAGAGAGCTCTAATAAACAGCTGTTTAATTGGTACATATGGGAAAAGTAAATTAAAAATGAATGCAAAGAAATATAATGGCTTACTTTAAGAAAGTCTATAGTTTAAAAAAAAAAAAAAACCTGTTTGGAAAGCCTATTTGAATTTGTGGTCTCAGCTTCATCTCAATGAGTCTTACAGGTCGCAATATAAACATTGAAAGTGAAAGTCATCCAGTCATGTCTGACTTTTTTTGACCCCATGAACTGTATAGTCCATGGAATTCTCTAGGCCAGAATACTTTAGTGGGTAGTCTTTCCCTTCTCCAGGGGATCTTTCCAACCCAGGGATCAGACCCAGCTCTCCCGAATTGCAGGCAGATTCTTCACCAGCTGAGCCACAAGGGAAGCCCAAGAATACTGGAGTGGATAGTCTATCCCTTCTCCAGGGGATCTTCCCAACCCAGGAATCCAACTGGGATCTCCCGCATTGTGGGCGGATTCTTTACCAACTGAGCTATCAGGGAAGCCCAATCCTCTGTCAGTCCAGTGATTGGCACTCCAAGCTCTCACTGCTGAGGGCCCTGGGTTCAATTCCTGGTTGGCAATCTAAGATCCCACAAGGCGAGTAGTGTAGCAAAAAAAAAAAAGAATAAAAGGACTCTCATAATAAAAATACAAAACAGAAAACATTAACATTGTTAATCAGCTATACTCCAATATAAAATAAGAATTAAAAATAAAAAGAAATGGGTGAAAAAATAAACCAGATCTTTCACTCCCCTACCAAAGAAAACAAACAAAAAAAATTGGTTAATTAATGTTAGGTTAATTAACAAGAGAATAGGAAGGGTTAATAAGGGGAAAATCATGGGACTTGCCCCAACAGGATGGAAATCTTTAGAAGGCTATTAAGAAATGAGATTAAATAGATGTTGATGGGATTAAAACAAAGGCTTTGATACAGCACTATCTAAGGTTGGATAGGTCAAATGAACCCCCTCCATTGGTCCCCCCAACATTAAAGGGCCCAAGCAAGTCCTCTTTATTTACCCCAGTTTGGAGAAATTTTAAAAGCTGGAAGAGGAAAAAATTACACTGAGAAGGAAGAAAAACTTACACTGAGAAGGCTAACAACAATTGCTTGGGACAACAGTTATTTAGACCAATTAATAAAGTTAAAGATTGACTGAAGAGCCTGGGTCCCTTGACTCAACCCCACAAAGCCTTTTATATAGAAGTGGATAAAATGGGGGCTAGAAAGGAAAGGTTTCTGGAACTCCTTTTAAGACCAAGACTTTTGATAGGATCCTCATGGAGGCTAAAGTTAAAGGTCTAAGAGCTGATAGAACTGAGATATGAAGCTTATAAGAAAATTGGTGTATTCGAACAAGCTTTATGTTAACATGATTGCATCTCTTTTACCTGATCATGTTGTGAAGACAGACCTTATGTCTCACTGGGAATTGCTTCCCCTGCCTGGCATTATAAAATAGGGCATACAAATATGCCCTTCAGGGAGTGTTAATTAAAAATACTGAAGGGGAGCAATAGAGTTACCTAAGGCCAGTGTGAAGTAACAAATAGGGGCTAATATTCAGGGGCTATTAGAAGCAATAACAGAAACTTTTACTCCTTGTATAAATTTGTCTGGGTTTGATTTGTGTGCTCAGCAGAGAAGGCCTTTATTGAATGCCTTGTTCAAACTTTCTGAAGGCATAATACACTGAACCCTGAAGCTCTAGAATATAGAAATCGTTTTCCTTCCATTTCAGTCAGAGATCTTCCTGCTGATAGAAAGAAGCAAATTAAAACCAATGTAGTTGAGCATATCAATCTTTTGCTATCATTTTGGTGGCAGTCCAGTTCTTTTTATTTATTTATTTATGGCTGGGCTGGGTCTTCTTTGTTGCCCACAGGCTTTCCCTAGTTGGAGTGCTCGAGCATCTCATTGTGGCGGCTTCTCTCGTTGCAGAGCATGGGCTCTAGGGCAGGTGGGCTTCGGTAGTTGTGGCGCAGTGGCTTAGTTGCTCTGCAGCCTGTGAAATCTTCCCGGACCAGGGATGGAATCCATGTCCACTAACCACTGGGCCACCACTGAAGTCCGGTAGTTCAGTTCTTTGAGGAATTAAAAGCAACTATATTTGTCCCGCAAATCTCTACAAATCAGAGATGTAAATACAGTCCACAAGGACCTGAGACAAAGCCTAGTTAATTCAATCAGGTAACTTAAACAAAAAAGGCTCCGGTTGGAGGTGGGGTGATAGGCAAGGGAGAGGAGAGGGCATTTTAAAAGTTAAAACTGCTGAAAAGACTCCCTCATGGAAAATTTAACTGACAAAGAGCTTTAACCGGCTTAATTGTAAGCACTTATGAATTATATTTCTAAACGTAGTAAAAACTAATCCAATTGTCTTTCAAGTTCACATGACCTAAGATTAATCTCTAGTAAAGAAAAGCAAATTTAAAGTTATTAATTTAAATAGACACGGCTATAGAGTTGTGAAACTAAAAATAAAATAGTTTATTCTACCTGGGTTTACTAGTTAAGAAAGTTGCATTATCTCTGTTACATTTGTCAGCAATTAACAGCTTGGGATGATGGTTGACCCTGTTTAATGTTTCACGAATTTTCTTTGTTTTGGTTTGTTTTTCCATTTGTAGAGGCTGTTTATTGGCATTGGTAGTCTGAGTTTTCTCCCCCTTTCTCTTTTCTATTTTTTCTTTAACTGAAATGGAGTTGATTTACAATGTTGTATCACAAAGTTTTCATGGATAATCAAAACATAATTGTTGAGAACAAGTAAATATAAATGGGATGGGACTGTTTAGGTGAAGTCTTTAAGAATAGTTACGTTTTATGGTATGTCTACTTAAAGAGGGAGAGGACACAGGTATACCTACGGCTGATTCGTGTTGATGTATGGCAGAAACCAATGCAATATTGTAAAGCAATTATCCTTCAATTAAAAAAAATTAAGAAAACACTAGTTTCTCCAAAACTTTTTGGTAACTTGAAACTTTAGAGTGTTGATAAAAAACTTAATCAGTGGTCAGTCTAAGAAAGAAATGGAAATTTTACTCAAGCAAACATGAGGATTATAACCCAGGTGACAGTGTTTCCTATAGCTTTCTGGACGGTTCCAAAGAGGTAAGAGGGGAGACCAGTATATGCATGACTGTGGCAAAGGGGTATAGGCAATCAAGCACACATCTTGGTAGAAGTTTTCTGCTATTCACAAGGAACAGGTATCTTGGTTAATGGTTTTAGTGCTCTTCTAAGTATGAGAAGATGCAAAAAAACTGAGTTCATAAAATTTTCTGCTGGAAATGTCTGTCTGAGGGCAGGTTCTGTCAGTTTTCCCAGAGCACAAAGTGCCTTATCCTGATCTTCACCTGGAATTCCTTTCAGAATGTATTGTGGGTCAGTGACTGCAGTAACTTGATTTGTTGAACTAGACAGTAAGCAACATTATTTTACAACACATCTCTTTTGGCCTTAATTTCTACCAAGGTTTGGGAGACATTTGTCCCATGGTACTAGGAATGTTCATTCCCAGGTTAGGTGAGGAGTTTGTTGATAGGCTACTCACTGTGCTATTTATTACCGAACTGACTAGGCTCTGTTAAGAGTAGCCAAACGCCTCTGGACTGCCTATCTTACTATCCTGTTGTGGTCCAGAAAATGGTTCCCTCTTGTTGCTTCTTCCTCTATCTAGAGTTGTTGTTGCTGTTGTTTCATTGCTAAGTTGTGTAACCCCATAAACCCCCATAAACTGTAGCCCTCCAGGCTCCTCTGTCCATAGGATTTCCCAGGCAAGAATACTGGAGTGGGTTGCCATTTTCTTCTCTAGGGGATCTTTCTGACCCAGGGATGGAACCCAAGTTTCCTGCATTAGCAGGCAGATTCTTTACCACTGAGCCACCCAGGAAGCCCTATATAAAGTTACACAATTACAGCCATCGATCTTATAAGATTGTATATTTGGTCAATCATTTCAAGTCACCTAGCCATCATTATTTTTATCAGAAGCTCAGTCACACATCTGTTAATGCAAGAAACAATAATCTTGTAAAATAAGGCCAAATACAAATAATATAGCTAGTGACATTCATAAGGTCATAAGTAAGAATTTAAGCTGAGATCTTCCATTAGGTGCAGCCCAGCATCTGTCCAGATCATCTGACCCAGTGCTTTCAAAACCAATCACTCTTTTTAAGGGAAATGATATATTGGCATTGTCCCTAAATTTCACCAAAGATATCCTCATGTACAAGGTGAGTGATGTGGTGCTCTGACCACTTACAGGACAGAGAAAGTGCACACCTTCTAAGGAGTTACATGGCTGGTGCCAGAAGAAAAACAAATGGATCTTTAAGGTTGAGCAAGTATTAAGGTTAAGCAGGTATTTCTGCCATTGGAAGGTCTGGTTAAGGCATAACACAGATGGACAATGCACAAAGAAGGGATGAAGGAAGTCTAAAGGGGTGGAGAAAAAAATTATGTTTAAAGTTTGCTGGTCTTCCCTTAAAATATGAATTTTATTTCATCAAGAGTTTTGCTAAATTAAATAATGAAAATTTATTGAATATCTAGATTATTCCAAAATTAAATAAGATATTGAAACATTAACTACTAAACATAGGCTTCTTTTCAGAAAAACTAAAGATATTTTGGATTATTGATAAATATGTTCAGTGCTGCAGAAAGCACATGACTTTTTAAAAAATTGTAAATAGCATTTGTTTTCACTTCTACAGAAAGCTAATGTAAAAGGCAGTCCATAATTGCTTACTTCTTAATTTTCACTAGAAATTAAGGTATTTAAAGATTTCGACTGAGGAAAAAAAAAAAAAAAAACAATGTAAGAGCTATGAGTTGAGCATTATTCAATGTCAACAAAATATGAAGACTAGAGCTGACTAGATGTCAACTCTGAAGACTAGAGCCTGGAAGACAGATTCTCAGCTCTGAGGAACTTCTCTGAAGAGGTGAAAGAGGAGTCAATGTATTAATACATATGAGTATCTTGGTTGGGAAATATATGTAGTCAAATATACAATTTAAAAAATCAGATATCAAGTTAATGTTTTCAGCACTTATCTACATGTATATGGGAAAATGCCAGACTCTGAGGTCTTTGAAATTCTTCCTTAGATTATACACCTTAATTATCTAGGGACCCATATATCCAAAACACAGACTACTTCATCCTGAATCCCTTTCAGGGTGTACTTGTAGGTCAGCAATTGCAGTGGCTAATGGCTTGATCCTTGTAGTATAGGAATGGTGGGCAATGCTCTTTGTTTACAAGGTTAAAAACTCATTTGGGAGAAGGGCACTGAAACATGTATAATATCATACATGAAACGAATCGCCAGTCCAGGTTGGATACATGATACTGGATGCTTGGGGCTGGTGCACTGAGACGACCCAGAGGGATGGTATGGGGAGGGAGGAAGGAAGGGGGTTCAGGATGGGGAACACGTGTATACCTGTGGTGGATTCATGTTGATGTATGGCAAAAACCAATACAATATTGTAAAGTAATTAACCTCCAATTAAAATAAATAAATTTATATTTTTTAAAAAATACTAAATTAATAAGGAAAACACCTTCTTATCCAAGGAAGTATTTTGGTTTCTTTTTTAAAGATACAAAGAATGGAGATGCATTTTGTTAAGGGAAAGAAAGGTAATTTATCCTAAAGTTTGTTATTTCTAAATGGAAAAGAAAATAAGGAATGAACTAATAAGGAAATATAAAGCTGTAAAAGGTCTGTGAGAAAAAAATAAAAGAATCGTTAGAAAGGAATTTTATATGTGGTTAGGGCTGGCTAAGACTGAAATAAATTTAAGTGAATGAGCTTTTTTTGTGAATGAGTTTTAATGGTAAATGCAAGATGGTGCAAAACCTGTGTTTTTGTTTTTCTCTGTTAAGAGAGCAAAGTTTTCTTACACTATTGATCTACTTTTGATAACAGACTATAAAGTTTCTTTAACCTTTTACACAATCTGTTGCAACTTTCTGCATTGGCCTTTGAAATCGCTTTTTGCCACATTGATTAAGTAAACAAGTATTGTTTCATAGTGATCTACAATCCTGACTAAGTGTTTTAAAATTTGTTGACATCTTTGACAAACTTTCTGAAATCAAACTCTGATTTTGATTCTTTTGATCTTTAGCTAAATTTGGGATGCTCCAGAATTTCCCTGAAACATCTCAGAGAGAGATTAAACTGAACTGAACTGAACTGAACTGAGGCTCATGAGTGATGATAAAACTTCTTAGGTTATATATTAATATAAATGTTCTAGAAATTATATGAAATTCCTAAAATTGGATATGTCTGGCATAATGCTATGTCATAATTTTAGTTATTATCTTAATATGTTATATGTTGCATATATAACAAAACTTCTTTGTCAATTGCATTGTAATCAGGTCCTTAACCATGCAATTTTAAGTCTTTGACATTTATATCACTCTAGCGCTTTTACAAAAATGAAGATCTTCAAGAAGGTTCATAGAAAGGACTTTTCTTTTTACAAGTTTCTGATAACTTTTAGATCATATCACTGAAATGGGTAAGAAATTACAGAATTCTAGAGGAAAACTGATGGTTTCAGAAACTGCTAACAAGATATCAACAAGAATTAATTACATGGACCTGAATAAATTGATTAATACGATTTTAAGTTTCATGACTTTTTGTCCAAAATAGTACTGGCTTTTAATATTTGTTCTCCAGATATGAGGAAACCTTTCCTCTTATATGCCTAAGTTTAATATACATAAATATTTAAATTCTATCACATATTACCACTGTTATACTTTTTTAGTTTATAGTTACCCACATATTTAATTTTATTCCTGCTTCTCTACTATGTTATCTGGGATTTTCCTCCTTCTTAAAAAACAGTTTTTACTATCACCCTTTAGTTTGTTTTGCTAATAACAAATCTGTTATTATTTATTTATTTATTTTGCCAGGTTGTATCTTAGTATGGCACTTGGGATCTTTGATCCCCATTGTGGCATGTGAACTCTAAGTTGAGGCATGCGGGATCTAGTTCCCTAACCAGGAACTGAACTAGGGCCCCCTGCACTGGAAGTTCAAACTCTTAGCCACTGGATCACAAGAGAAGTCCCTAGTTTTGTCTTTCTCTAAATGATTTCATTTTTAAAAGATATATTTTTTTATATATTTTATTATTCCTATTTTGTTAATTTTTATATCTTGGTCATGACACACAGCATGTGGGATCTTAGTTCCCCAACCAGGGATTGAACCCACGTCCCTTGCAATGGAAGGGCAGAGTCTTAACCCCTGGGCCACCAGGAAAGTCCCTAAAGATATTTTTGCTTGTGTACAATTCTTAGGTTTATTATTATATCCTTTTAGCACATTAAATCTACCTTCCCATTGAGGTCCAGTTTTCATTTTTGCTTTTGCAAAATTAAATATTGATTTTAAGTTTTTCCTTTTAAGTGGAATCTCTTTCCTTCTTTCTTTCTTCCTTCTTTCCCTTTCCCTCTCCCTTCCTCCCTCCCTCTCTTTCTCTTTCCTCTTTTTACTTCTTCCTGACTAAAAGTATACCTATGTAAACAAAGATGAAACATTTATCTTTTTTTCTCTACCTGATTTATCCAGAATGTGGCTTCTTCAGTGGGCCCCTTCTGAACTTGTTGGCTTATTAGTATCCAGATTGCAACCAGTTATACTAATCATTGTTCTTTTTCTCTCTCTTTGTTGTTTTTAAACTGTTTATGCTTTGAGTTGTCTCACTGCTATACTATAGTCTTACTAATGCTATTACTTATATCCTGCCTATTTTATAAGATTCTCGTTTCTTGCATTACCATCATGTAACCAGGTCTCTGACTAAATTAACAATGGCTAAATGTCTTGAGGCAATTTGTCACATATATAACTCTCTGTAAAATTAATTGTAATAGTGTAATTCTAAATATTATGAGTTTGAGCAAGCTCCAGAAGTTGGTGATGGAAGGGAAGCCTGGCATGCTGCAGTCCATGGGGCCGCAAAGAGTTGGACACAAGTGAGCAACTGAACTGAACTCTACATATGGGGAAAAGCAACATGGGAGAAACATTTCTTGGATCACAACAGTCTAGTAAGATAAATGATACAGAGACTCTCTGGGATAATGGGGCCTAATTCAAATATAGCACATGAATAGCCAATCAACGGAACTCTCATCCTAGGAATGAGTCTTCCTAGTCCATGGGACAAATTGGTCATGAAATGCCTCCCACAACTTGGTCAAATTTATGACCCAAAGTGGGAAGTAAACCAAAAAGAACAAAGAGCATCACTCATCACCTAGTTAAACTAGTGGGTTAAATCATAACCCACTGCAGTTACCTACCAACAGTGCGCCCTAAAGGGAATTCAGGATGAAAAAAAAGGGATGAGGCACTCTGTGCTTTGGCCCCTAGATAATTAGATGCATATCCTGGGAAGAAGTTCAAGGACTCCAGATTCTTGTATCTTCACATATGTAGAAAAGTATTGAAATCACTAACTTGAATGTCTGTTCTTCATGATTAGCAGTGATCTTTTACCAAGACGTATGCTTAACTACTTGTATTTCCCAGTCATAAAATTCACATATGTACTGACTTCTCCCTTACCTCTTTGGAGCAGCTTACTCAGAGCTACTGACTGACTGTTTCCTGGGCAGTAGTCCTCAATAAGACTCTGAATAAAGCTTAAGCTCACAGTTCTCAAGTTGTGTCCTTTTAAGCTGACATAGGGTTTGGCTGGAGAAAACAACAGGATGCTTTCAAAATAGCAGTCCTGGTGGAAGATGGGCAGAATTGAGAAGCCAGAGTGCAAGGCAATTAGAAGAGATCTGAGACATAAGAAAACAAGGAAAGACATGATACCTAGAAGCAAAACAGAAATCCAAGATGTTTTGTTTTAAGGAAGGTGCAGGTTGTGTGGTCTAGTAAAGGTAGCCAGTAGCTACATGTGCCTATTGAGCATTTGAAATGTGGCAAGTGGCATAGATTAAAATAACACTTTGGGTATATGGTACTAAATACAATGTATTATTTATTTATTTAGGCTGCTGTGGGTCCTTGTTTCTGCACTCAGATTTTCTCTAGTTGTGGCTAGCGAGGGCTACTCTTTGTTGCAGTGTGGGGGCTTCTCACTGAGGTGGCTTCAGTAGCTACAGCACACAGGCTCAGTAGTTGCAGCACACTGGGCTTAGTTAATCTGAGGCCTCTGGGATCTTCCTGGACCAGGGATCGAATCCGTGTCCTTTGCAATGCAAAGCAGATTATTAACCATTGGACCACCAGGGAAGCCCAAAACAATGTATTATTAAAATTGATTTATTGGTTCTACCTTTTCCTTTATTATGGTTATTAGAGTTTTAAATTACATATGTAGCTTGCACTGTACTTTGGACAAGGATGAAGCATACGTTTACAGATTTGTTCACCAAACATTTATGGACTATCTCCCTGCTCAGTTGACAAAACTGATAAGACAGAACAGCTCCTATGGGGGCTTCAGTCCTTTCAGGAGACTATGATTATGTGATGAGTCTCATGTGATGTGTGCTCTTGAGGTGAGCCCTGGGTACATGGGCACATCAGATCCTAGGCATGGTGAACCAGCAGAGAAGCCTGTCCAGAGGAGGCTTTTTCCTGGAAGACCACTGATGTTAACTAACTAAATCAAGAAGTAGAATGTTGCAAATCAGAGGGAATCACTTCGTCAAAGTCTGTGACCCTGTTTTTCCTCTTCAGGAAGTTGTCCAAAGGCTTAGCATCTAAAGAATGATGGAATATTAGAGATATTCCAATACATTCCTTCTGTTTTTGCCCTCATTTCAGATTAAGCATGACAGAATAAATAAAATCACATGAACATGGTAGGCAAGGACAACAGGCCAAACCTTAAAATTACTCTTGGCTAAAATAATTCTATAAACCAATGGCTGCAAGAAAAGAGGATTTTGGCCATAAAACACACAACTTGTACTGAGGACAGTAAAGCTGACACCCAGTTTCATTTTCTTAGGAAGTTAATTAGCCTTGGAGGCGGTAGATAGCAGCCACAGTGGTCACTTGACACTCTCGGATCTGACCTCCACTGGAAGGGAGGCACCCTGCACCTCAGATCCACTCCTAAGAATAATACTGTCATTAAACAAGTGTCAGACATTTGGCACATTATCTGAGGAAAAGAACTGGAAAAAGTTCTAAGAGTGTAATACCCATTCATCCTTTTCCAATCAATAAACCCAAATCACAATTGTTACTGTATTTGTAAATCCATCAAACTTGCTGTGGTTCAGAGAGTTTTCATTTTGTGTGGATTTGCCCAAATTAAGAACTTTCAATCATCTTACCGTTTACAAACTTAGAAATAGGAAAGAGTATAAGAATTGTGCCCAGCAGTGTCTGACTCTTTTACACCGCATGGACTGTAGCCCACCAGACCCCTCTGTCCATGGAATTTTCCAGGCAAGAATACTGGAGTGAATTGCCATTTCCTCCACTATGTGATCTTCCCAACCCAGAGATTAAACGTGTGTCTTTTGTGTCTCCTGCATTGGCAGGTGGCTTCTTTATCACTAGTGCCACATCAGAAGCCCAAAGTAAGAACTAATTGCAAACAGAAAACAGAAAAATCAAGAACTTGAAAATAGTTTTCTGCCTGAAAGTTTTGCTTCAGGTCTTATAGACCAGAACTGCTTATGTCTAAACTGTCCCTGGTGCATCCAAGTTTCAGAGAACTGCAAAGTAAAATCCTAGTGCTACCATCTAATTAGAATCCTTACTCTTGGAAAGCTAGTCCATTAAGGACATCATCCACAAAGAACATCAGCTATTACCCATGGTGGTGAATACTACTTAAGGCAGACAATTTGCTCTTTCAGAGTCATTCCTGGTGGAATGACCTGTCCATCTCTTAACAAATCAGTCTCTAGAGTGATGAGAGCCATTGTTTGAGCAAATGACTCCACTAGTGGTTAGTCACCAAGAGATGACCTTTGGTAACCTCAGCCATGGTTTTTCCAGTAGTCATGAATGGATGCGAGAGTTAGACCATAAAGAAAGCTGAGCACCGAAAAACTGATGCTTTTGAACTGTGGTGTTGGAGAGGACTCTTGAGAGTCCCTTGGACTGCAAGGAGATCCAACCAGTCCATCCTAAAAGAAATCAGTCCTGAATACTCATTGGAAGGACTGATGCTGAAGCTGAAACTCCAATACTTTGGCCACCTGATGTGAAGAACTGACTCATTTGAAAATACCCTGATGCTGGGAAAGACTGAGGGCAGGAGGAGAAGGGGACGACAGAGGAGGAGATGGTTGGATGGCATCACTGACTCAATGGACATGGGTTTGGGTGGACTCCGGGAGTTGGTGATGGACAGGGAGGCCTGGTGTGCTGCAGTTCATGGGGTCGCAAAGAGTCAGACATGACTGACAGACTGAACTGAACTGATGCTGGGAAAGACTGAAGGTGGGAGGAGAAGGGGATGACAGAGGATGAGATGATTGTATGGCATCACCAACTTGATGGACATGAGTTTGAGTAAGCTTCAGGAGTTGGTGATGGAAAGGGAACCCTGGTGTGCTGCGGTCCATGGGGTCACGAAGAGTCGGACACAACTGAGACTGAACTGGACTGAACCTCACATCTCTGATGCAAGGCTCCTTAACAGCCAGGGTTCCCCGTCTCTTCTTTGAGGAGAAGGCATTTGCCACTTCCCTGAGCAATCTGCAGGTTTAGGGCTGCTGGCCACCTTCCTGAGTTTACTTCCCTTCATAAAGGAGAGGTTGTAATGGCAGCAAACCAGCCTGGGGAGGGACTTGCTAAGGAGTATTTTAAGGCCATTTGGAAAGCATTCATTTCTTCAGGTAAGTCCCAAAACAGCCAGATGTAAAGAAAATATTCTGTTACAACATAACTATCTTATATTGGCATCAGAGAGTAATTTGGAGTAAGCTGCAAAGAAATAAAGGAACATGGCTGTTGGGACTTCCCTGGTGGTCCTGTGGTTAGGACTCCATGCTCTCCCTGCCAAAGACCTGGATCCCATCCCTGGTTGGGAACTAAGATCCTGAATGCTCTGTGGCAGGGCCAAAATAAGAACATGGCTGTTTCAAATGCCAGTGTTCTCACACCTGGAGGAAAAGGCCTGCAAAACTCAAAGGAGTGGAAACCCCAAAACAAGAGGAAAGGCCTCAGAAATCTTGTCTGGCTTGAGATAAGAAAGAGGACACATGGTCACATGGTAAAGAGACACCACACTGCTTTTAAGTCTATTAATTTATTGAGTAAAAATCAAATCATCGTCAGACATATGAAATTCAGTTCGGTTTGAATTTGGCTGATGTCCATTTGCAGCAGAGATGAAGGGAAAGAGAAGACAGAGTGACGCTGGCAAAGGGACACCGAACAAGGCCATTTTCCATTAATTATAAAAGCAGGCATCACACAGCCAGCGTGAGTCATTAGCAAAGGGGGACGTGATACTGAATGAGCAGCGAGAAAACCAAAGCAAGCAAGAACTTGGAAGAAGAGAGAGGCCAGGGCTTCCAGAGGACAAAATGCAGCAGGGGTGCATGGAGAGCAGCGCTGGGCGGCGAGCTGCCCGCTCACTTGGGGAACACCGTGATCACGTCATAGCCCTCGGGTGGAGTGACGCGCTCCCGGGCATGCTTTTCACAGTAGATCTGATCTTCCACAAAGAAATGGCCCTTCTGTTTCAGGTTGGTGCCACAGTCGGTGCACACGTAACACTCGGGGTGGCGGTGACGTTCCCGCAGCTTCACGAACACGCCGCTGCAGGAGACGGGGAGAAGAGGTGCTCCATTAGTGACGAGCACCTGAAGGTGACAGGCTGGTGCTCCTCCCAAGGGGCTCCTTTCCAAGGGCAGATCAGAGCCTCCCCGTTGGCCTCTCGTCCTAAAGGGGCTTCTCCTGCCGGGAGGCCAGAGACATTCCCCTTGAAGACTTCCAGAAGTCCCTCCCACTTCAACAGAGCAGCCCTGCTTTTTCTGGTTTTACATGTCCATACCCTAAGGGTTTCACAGCCCAGGGAAGCCTTCACCACGTGGCTCTGGGACACAGGACCAACCTCGCCTCTTTGCTCCTGTTTTCCAGGCAGGATTTTTTTCTCCATCACACCCACAATGGGCAACATCCAGCACTTTCCACATTTTCATGGTTTACACAACCTGCGGGGCCACTGATGCCTGGGGAAGGCAGATACTCACACAATGCCAGTGCCACATTTGTCACACATGGGCAGCTTCTGGGCATTTCCAATTGAGGCAGCCACTTTGGTGACTGGAGCCTTAACACTTCTGAATCCTGAGGGCTTATTGGGATCCCCTAAAAGGAGGAAAACATTTGGGTTAGCCAGGAAGGGCAGGATTGTATAAGCATCATTTAGCTCTTTCAGAGTCACTTATATGTATGTTCCAGGAAGGTCATGGGCACCAGAATCAAACAGACTTGACTGCTGTGCAATCCTGGGCAAGTTACTTAACTTCTCTGGTCCACAGTTTCCTTTTCTATAAAATAGGAGAACGTTTCCCCTTCAGAGTGGAACAAAATGGTTGAAAAAGACATGTAGCCCTCCCTGGCATATATGGTCAGCCCTCAAAACAAATTACATTACATGCTGACTAAATACAAGCAAACACATTGATATGGGACTTAAAAATACTTTACATAGATAGAAAAAATTTAAAACACCTGATAATCAAATGGCAGTGTAGTCAGATGCCAAAAGAAACCCACACTACAAGGACAACAAAATCATTATAGTACAGAATGCTAGAAGTTGGATAAAAACCACCTGCCACAGAGCAGAGACAGTAGCAGCCCTCCTGCAGTCAGCTTTTTGCGTGCAAAACCAGCTCCTAGCTTCCAGAGCTCTGCCTACAGCCCAGTTCATCACCTGTGTAGGTAGCTGTGAGTAATAATGGTAAGCTACTAATATTACTATTATTGCTATATATTTGGCTGGCTGTGTTTACACATCACATTTTTTTTCCCTGTGATGTTGGCCCAGTAAGTATTGTTATGTCTGTCAGCTATTTACACATCTCTGTCTGGACTACAAATTACTGGACCACCAGAGCTCTGTTTCATCTATTTTTCCAATACTCCACAGAGCCTACCACAGGCTTAGCAGAAAAGAATGGTGGGCTACAGTCCATAGGGTCACAGAGGGAGACTGAAGCAATTTAGCATGCACACATGTACAGCCCAAGGTATCATCTTGCCTTTCCAAACCTTTCTCCCTTCCTTGGTCACAGTCCCAGCTTTGCTCCTTATAGAATCTTTTTTTTTTGGGGGGGGCATTAATTTTTATTTTTATAAAATATTGCACTCAAGTATTATTTCTGTCTTGATTATCAAGTTTTGGGGTACCAACTTAAATTCTGTACCCAAAGCAAATGCCTCCCTCACCTTATCCTAATTCTGGCCCTGCCTGAAGGGATCTCAGAGGGGCCTGGCTGGGCAGCCTCATGACTCTGAGCGTCCCGAATAAGCTCCATCACTTTCCAGCTGGAACCAGCTGGGCTGTCTACCTGCTGAGAAGACAAGGAAATGGCAACTTTGCATACCTGGAAAGCTTGGAGAGAAAATCGGTAGTTCTAAGGGAGCCAAACCTATGAGGTCAGGGTCTCTTATGTGATGGACTGTTTTTCACAGAAAAATTACCAGGAAAGGTAGGAAGTGCAGGAGGAGAGAAGTAACATGACACATGAACCCCACTTGGTAGGAGAACCACATCTCTTTTTGGAACAGAGAGAAGTAAACTGTGGAGCTGGGCACAGTGTGAGTAGCGGAGGCTGTGTGCTGCCTAATGCTGACCTCGCTGCAGCTTATGCAGCCCTGCAGCACCACCTGCTGGCTCGATTTTCTTCTCTTACCTAGTCAGCCAACACTGCAAATGCAAAGAAATTTCCACATCTTTTTTCTGTCCACTTCACTGTTCAGCACTCAAGGGTTCCATACTTGCCTACAGAATCAAATTCACGGTCCTTAACCTCACACCTGGTGGTCCTCTGTGATCTGACCGAAGATCACCTAAGGATTCTCCCAAAACCCTGGGCACCTGCCAAAATGAGCCTAGATACCTTCTGAGCAAGCCTCCAGCTGACTGCACCTGGGAAGTCCTGTATTAGATATATGTCTCCGCAATTAAAAAAAAAAAAAAAAGACTCCTTCTCCCTGCAAATTTTAGAATTTGACCTAGAGCAAGAGGGAGTATGAGGAATCCTGGACGCTTTCTCCCAGTCCAGAGGCTAAATTTTACCCCAAATGAGAAGACCCACATTGAGTCTGGAGATTTATCACCAAGCCCTGCTGCAGCCTCGTGGCTCAGAGTGTAAGGAATATGCCTTCAATGCAGGAGACCCATGTTCACTCCCTGGGTTGGGAAGATGCCCTGGAGGAGGGAATGGCAACTCACTACAGTATTCTTGCCCAGAGAATTCCATGGACAGAGGAGCCTGGTAGGCTGCAGTCCATGGGGTCGCAAAAAGTTGGACACAACCGAGAGACTTCTCTTTCATTTTTCACTTTCATGCACTGGAGAAGGAAATGGCAACCCACTCCAGTGTTCTTGCCTGGAGAATCCCAGGGACGGCAGAGCCTGGTGGGCTGCCATCTATGGGGTCGCACATAGTCGGACACGACTGAAGAGACTTAGTAGCAGCATAAAAGAAGAATTTTCCTAACTTCCTGTGCCTCTAAATTGCCAGTTTCTCTAAGGAACCCACCAAAGTGGGGAGGAAGCCTGGGTGCTGGATGTGTTCAGTAGGGGACTTTCAGCTCAGGAAGGACTCCTGGGGAGCCGACTCTGCAGTTGGGGACTTTCAGGAGGAAGGGCTCTATCTTCCAGAAGGAGCTCAGTTCTGACCCTCACTGGCTGCCCTGGGCAAAGAGCCAGCCCCTCTGGAGCCTGGCTGAAGTGGATCTCACAGAACCACCACATGTCCCTCCCAGAAGTACCAACTCTCTCTTCACAGGCAAGCACACTGGGAGGAAGAGAACAAGAGAAGGCAGGACTCCAGTAAGCCTCAAGGAAAAGGACAGTGCAGAGTGTGGAGGGCTGCAAACCCCAACTCTCCAGACGTCACTGGTGGCTAGGTTGACGGTGAGAACCAGAGGTGCTTATGAATGACCATCTGGGAGGTGGGTGAGCCTGAGAGCTGTGGCTCACAGGTCACCTTTTTGAGAAGGAGGAAAAGCCTCCCTTCTACAGCACACCCATCTGCCAGGAATTTCTCACTGCTGTTGCTACAAAGCTGAGACAGCTTGCTGCCATCCGCTTGAAAATTATCGTAAGAAACAAACAGTGTCTGATGTATACAGGGCAAAGATTATCTCCTGAGACTTGCAGAGCCACACAGGTAGCCCTGAGTGCCTCGAGCATCAGATCTCACACGTGGACCAGCCAAGGCTGGCCTGGAACCTCTTGATGAGGTTTCAAACATCGTCACAGTTACGAAGCACCTACTGTGTGCGCCAGTCACAACTATGGGTGTTTTGTGTAATTTGATCTTCACACCAATCTTAAGAGGAAAGGGTTTTTATCCCCGATTGACAGATGAGCAAACAAGTCTAGAAACGTTTAAAGTGTTGCCTAAGGTCAGTTCCGGGGTTTGTGGCCAAGTAGGAGGCCCTCAGACTTTGAAGAGGCCGTCCACCCTAGAGCAAGAACAAGTGCATGGCCCCAGAGTGAAGCCCAGAGCCTGGCTTCCCTGTGCTGCCGATTCATTCACTCTGCTGCCACAGCCCACGACCTTCACCCACTCACACGTGCCGACCACCACAGAAGCATGGTATGTGGGCTCAACGAAACTAGTGGCCAGCGGACAGCCCCACAGAATGCCACAACCGTCAAGTTCACCCCCGCCTTCAGCCTCCCTCGGTGCCTGCGACAGGAAACAGCTAAGCAGGTGTGGCTGAGAGCTCATTCAGTCCCCCTCTTTTTTTTTGAAAGAGCTTTTAGCATTTAAGAAGCCGGCCTTCCAAAGCACGCTGTGCTCTCTCCACCCCTCAGGCTGTGTTCACCTGTGTTTCAGCAAAGACTACCTCTCGGCCCAGGCCTCAAACAACAGCTTCTGACCACACACACGGCTGATTACCTTTCTCCTCAGACTCCAGGATTTCCTGCAAAACCAGGAACGAAGTGGACTGTTTCGGAGGCTCATTTAACTCCTGTTTCTCCTGAAGCATCTTGTAAACTTCAGATTCTTTGTCGATGACGAGTCCGCTTGGGAGCTGAGAATGGTCTAAGCTGTAAAGAATGTTTGCAAGTTCATTAGGACACGTCAGAAGTTAGGGGGAAAAAATCCACCAGCCACCCCCTTCCAAGCAAAGACACCCCAGTGTCAAAGAGTGAAGAGAAATTATCCCAAAGGATGAAGCCAGCTCCTAATGCAGCCATGGACCCCCTGAGGGTACGGTGAGGTGTCTGTAGGCAGGGCTGGCTGCTGCCTCAAGTCAGTAAGAGGCTAGTTTGGGTGATTCAACTACTCTTTGGCCTAATCCCATGGAATGGGAATGCTGTGTTTCTTTCAAAATTATATAAACAACATTATGTCGAAAGAAAATTTAGACGAGGGAAAATGTCAACCGCAACTGAGCACTGAAAACTCAGCTGGGTCCCCTTAGTCCAGGCCTCACTCTTTCCCCAGAGCAGAAATCAGTGTTTCCTGATGATATCAAAGTACTCGCTCTGTCTCTATAAACTCTCCTCATTCTCATGGCAAGGAGCTCTGGAGTCTTCACCCACCACACATAGGTAACAGTGTATGCCTTGTCCAGTTCACACGGTTGGTGGCAAGGATGAGAAAGTAAGTACTTTGTTTTTTATTATTAGAGTACAGTTGATTAAGAATGTTGTATTAATTTCAGGTATCGAGTGAATCAATTATACATATACATATATCCAGTCTTTTTTTAGATTGTTTTCTCATGTAGGCCATTACAGAGTATTGAGTAAAGTTCCCTGTGCTAAACAGTAAGTCCTTATCAGTTATCTATTTTATATATAGTAGTGTGTATAAGTCAATCCTGATTTCCCAATTTATCCTTTCTCCCACCCTCAAATCCCTGCCTTTTCCCGCTGGTAACTATAAGTTTGTTTTCTACACCTATAATTCAGTTTCTGTTTTGTAAATAAGTTCTTTTGTTTTTTAGATTCACATAGAAGTGATATCACATGATATTCGCCTTTGTCTGACTTAACTTCACTATGGCAATCTCTAGGTAAGTACTCTGTAAACAATACAGTGCTGCTCTGCGTAAGGGAGATAGGGGTGGGGGGTGACAGAGGCCTCAGCTCAAGCCTAGGGACGGGGCAAACCAGGCCCTGCTGCCCACACCTCCCCTTGTCCCTCTGGGCTCCCCACGACAGGATGAGACAGGCAAAGTTGGGGCCTCTTTCCTCCAGAGTCCATTTTCCAGGGGAGGCACTTCGGCTGCCTGGTCTGAGGGAGGGCGGAGAGTAAAAGGGAGGCAGACTGCAGTGAGCTTTACCTCTGAAGTCTGTCCTGAGTCCCACCCCCTCCACTGCCTGCTCTAGCCACGCCATCCATCAGCAGCCCAGCTGACCGGCTTTCTAACTTGTCCCCTGGCTGCCACTCTCAGCCCCAGAACCGTCTTTCCTCTGACTGGAGGCCAGAGAGAGATTTTAAACATGAGAATCAGACTGTGTCGTGATGTGGCTCAAAGTGTTCTCATCTGACTCAGAACCAAATATTTACAGTTTTAATAACAAAAAACACAAGCTTACCCAAATTCATCTTCTTTGGAGTAAATACTTGCTACAAAAAGTACAAAGGCCATAAAAGATGTGGCTCTGCTCGCCTCTCCAACACATTGCTTGGTATCCCCTGCTCACTCCAGGCAGACAAGCCTTCAGGGGGTTTCTAGGACGCACCAGCCTCAGGGCCTTGGCACATCCTGCTCCCTCTGCCTGGAATGTTCGCTCCCCACGTGGCCCCACAGCCTCCACGCTTCACTCAGGTCTCTGCTCAGATGTCCCTCCTCAGACGGGTCCCCGACCCTCAGCTTAAAACACTGCACCCCATCCACATCACTTCTCCCCTTTCTGTGCTCCATCTTTCTCCACGTTTCTAACTCCTTTACCACGAATTATACTTATTTCTTTATTGTCTGTCTTTCCCTGCAAAGCAAGCCCCACGAAGGCCAGGCTATGGCCTGTCTTTTCCATCATTGTGGGTCCTGCCCTCAATCAGTGCCTGGCACAGGGTCAGAGCTCGGCAGGAGTTAGGGAAGCAGATCAAGTCCCTCTCTCCTCCTCGCTGCACCCTGCCTCTGCTCCTGGGGAGTCACAGGGAACCCCCCAAGGCTGTGCCAGGGAAATGGGCAAACCGGGTTCCTGGGTCCTGATCACCTGCAGCCTCTGAGCCTCGCTGCTTTTTCAGAAGCCGCCACCCGCTGGGGAAGAGGGACAGTGTGCCCGGGGGGAGCCAAAGAGGAAATACCAGATGGCGATGCAATTTATAACCCACCCATTGTATAATCAGTTTACATTCCATTTTAAATGTGCCTCAAGTCACAAGGTCACTCACGTCAGTGAAATTCCGGGTTTTTGCTCTGACTACACAGCCAGGTCCTCACAGTTGAGGAGAGAGCTCTCCAAGAGTGCCAACTACTCCGCTGCTCTCAGGGAAGGCCAGGGTGTAATGGAGAGAGGCGCACCAGCGGGTCACCTGCGCTGGCCGTGGGTGCGGGCGGGGGGCCACCACCTCTGTCCGCCCACAGCAGGTGGCCCCTGCACTTGTCTCTCTCTCCCATCTCCCCAGGCAGGTGATGGGCCACCCTGAGGAGTGAGAGCCACCAAGGCCCACGGTCTTCCTCTGGCCCACCTCTTCAGCCCTGTCATTTGAGTTATACACCAGACTCCTTCTTTGGGTCTTGATTTCTGAGCTGGCCCTGTACTAAATGAATTATGTTATTTTGACAAATGTTTTTTTCTGTTACACTTAGAACTATTTTAAAATCAAGATCAGACCATGGAATGTTCTTGGGGAGAATTTTTCCCCTTCTTTGGCGTATGTTGTTATGTCTGGAAGCCACCAAGGGACCGCTAAAAATGACAGACCCCAAATTACAAGGTCATCACATATTCTTCCAGCAAACTGTCTTGGAAAATATCTCTGTGATTAAAAAAAAGAAAACAACTTAGTGTTTCTTCTTAAATAATGACAATATCTTTCTACCACTTGACAATTTATAAAGCACTTTCAACATCCATTGCCTTATTTGAAGCTATGGTTAGCCTAATTCAAAAATAATATCCTAAGATAAGTCTTAGACATTAGACTATCAGATATGGACAAATGACATCACAATATCTTTAAAAAAAAATTCTAGGACAAAAATATGCATGAGTAATGGAGTCCTAAAAAAAAGCATTCTCATTCTGTATGTATAGTAACAGCATTGAAAGGGAGAATTCTACAGTGATATTTTCAAAAAATATTAGGTATATGACTAGAGTTACCAGGAGAAAAAGCTTGTGAGGGTGGGTCACTAAAAGCAGTCTTCTAAACTCAGTCTTTACAGTTTTAAAACAAAATACAAGAATTTAATCAATTTACCTCCTTCAGAATAACTATCCATTACACTCTTCCCATTTCCTGCTTCTTGTTGCTCCCTGTCAGACTTGATGCTGAATGTATACCACCAGTTCCCTCAGTGTTTAATATTTCCTTCCAGTCTCTTAGGCCCTGACCACAGGACCTGTCTCCCCAGCAATAGCCCAAGCCAGGCACTCTCTGCCTCATGAAGTAGCTGACATAGCTGGGTGTTTAAGGCCAGTGGTTTTTCGAACATCAGGGAAAAAACTCCCTTTGAGTTTGTCTCAAGAGGAAGATTTCAGAGGCTAAGCCTGCAGACCTTAAGAGAAGACACAAGCCTGTTCCAGTCAAAAGAGCAGCTGGGATGAAGGTCGGAAGGCCAAGGAGAACAGAGAAAAAGCACACCTATGGTTATGGGACAGTAACCCTGGGAAAAGAGTCCACTCCACCAAAACAGCAAAGTGCCCAGAGTGGACATAAAAGACTCTTTTTTTTTTTTTTGCACCATCACCTGCAGCACAACTTAATAATCTGTACATAAATCTCAACTAAAACAAAGAAGCCATAAGGAAAAAATCCCACTGCTGCTATAACCTTAATGGCATCATTTTTCTCACACAGTAAGTCAACTTTGGTTCCACACTAAAACTGCCTGTTTGTGTGACAAATTTGAGACAAAAAGAGAGATGACTTGAATTATAAGATGCATCCAGAAACAGAAGATATTCTCTTCATAAAAATAATTTTCCAGGACGTCCCTGGCAGTCCAGTGGTTAAGACTTCGCTTTCCATTTCAGGGGGTGCAGGTTCCATTCCTGGTCAGTGAACTAAAATCCGACATGCCTTGGCCAAAAAACCAAAACATAAAACAGAATTTTTGTAACAAAATTCACTAAAGACTTAAAAAAGTGGTCCACATTAAAAAAAAAAATCTTTAATAAATAAATAAAAACTAAACATCATTTTCCCACTGGGGAAGATGGGAGTAGGCATAAGTGTCCCTCTTCTTTTCGATAAGTACATCTAGACACCAGGACACCAAATTTAACATGAACATAAGATGCAGAAGGGGGACAGGAGAAGGCAGGCCAGCAGAGACCCTGGGACCCAAGGAGTGACAGTGATGAGTCCCCAGAGTTTCCTTTTTGCTTCATATATTTCAGATGTGGAGCTAAATTAGGCAGCAACCCAGAAAGGGCAACAAGCTCAGATAAGAGAAGTCCCCAGAAAAGCGTAACCTCTCCAACAAAATGATGGAGAAGGCGACAGCCGGGATGGTGCAAGACTCAGAAACAATAACCACTTTTTTCCAGACAAATGAAGGAAAAAAAAAAAAA
>SJYQ01003460.1:162364-208828 GCA_006410935.1 Redunca redunca | reverse complement strand
TTTTTTTTTTTTAATTTCAGAATTCTTTTTGGGTTGTCTTAATTTAGTGTGGACAAGTTTGTGCATTTTATTTTGATTGATTAATGATTTTTAAAATTGTTTCACTGTGAGGTATGAATGCACAAATGATTTTTGACCTATTAAATTTTCCTGTCAGACATTTTCCATCTTATTTTTAACTAGCTTATCTTAAAGTGATGATTAAAGTATCGTGGGAATGTAGTGCAGTTGCTGCGATGTGTTCCTGCCTCTGTCTGTGTGAGAGGAGACTCATAGAGTCTGTTAGGGTTAGGGGTGGGCCTGCAGAAGTTTATGGCCTGCTTCTCTCCTTTTGCATCTGTCAGGTGGCTTCCCACAAGTGTTCAGAAAAGCCCTTGTGACTTCCTTCTTTCTTGCCCCTCTAGTAATTATAATGGTACTTTTGAATTTAGGTCCTGAAAATTTATGTGACAGCTGATCAAATACTTTAATTTCTAAGAGGACTGTTCTTCCAAGGCATTACTGTTCAAGTAATTTTTAACCTTGACCCCCAGACGAATTTCCAATTCCTTTCATTTTGTAATTGTCAAAAATCCCAGTCATCAAGGAAAAAACAGTGACTGTTATTCAAGGTTGAGTGGTATAGTATTCTGGCATATTTTAGATCTATTATTCTCTGCTTTGATAAGCGATATAAAGAAGAAGAAGTAAAATGTGTTTCATTACTACATAGGTTGAAGTAATTGTTAATCTGTTATTCATCTGGTCATTGGATCTTGGAATAAGTTTAGGGTTTAGAATGTTCAATTGCTCTTATAAAGCCACCAGAGATGTTTAAAGGAGCCTTGTATATCTTAAGCAGGTGGTTCTAAAATGACATAACTGGAAATTTGAATGTTGCCTTTCACAAGTACTTTCCATTAAGAATGAAACAGTCTCTTGAATTAGTTTTGCTCGATCTTGAGTTTAGGGGTGTGGGTTTGAGTGTTTGAGTTGTGTTTTTAAAACTGGCCTCTCACTCTGATGGATGTCTGTCTCTGTTCTAGGAGGACTGTAATGTAGCAGTGATTCCCTTAATGTTATCAGTTATTTTTTAATGTTGAAAGCCGACAGCTTTAGTCTTCCTTCAAGCCCTATTAAAATTAATTTTCTTTTAAAATACTGGTGTGTGACTGTCCATGTTGGTTCAGTTACAGTTTTTGTAATTAGTGAAGACTTACTAGGAATCCTAATTTTAAGCAGGAATGTGTTTTCCTAGTGGAAATGATTGTGTTTGGGAATATTCAAACAATCATTGTTTACAGAACAGAGCCAGTCACAGGCAAAACATGTCCCTCTTTGGTCACCCGTGTTTCTGTTGTCTCCTTTAATGTTAAATGCCTGAGCAAACATGTTTATTACTTATTTCTTCAAGGAAATCTAACATTAGGCATTAGAGTGTAGATTTGATTGTTATGCATTTGCCTTATTTGAGTTTCTGTATTCCTCCTAAATGAGTTCTTTCCTCGTTTTCCTCTTTATAGGAAATTCTTTGGACCAGAATTTTGCTTAATTCTTATCTTGATTGTGTTTCTTAAAAATGTCTTTTTGAGTGGAATCAGTATTGAAAGAGGTAATACTTATGGTTCACAGATTACTTGTCCATCTTCTTTTGCCAAATATTTTTGCACATTATTGGCATTGTGTAAAGATAGTTGGATACCTTAGATTTATATTTCTTCTTAGGAATTAATTAATTTTATTTTGTACTGAAATACTTCTATGCTCTAAACTGGCAATGAGCCCTTATAAACTCTTTTAGCAGTAATAGCAATGGAAACAAAAACAGCGTGAGTGGAGCCAGTGCTTGACTTACGGATCCATGTACAGTATGTGTAGAATTTGGAATATGAGAATTGTCTTGAGTTTCAGAACCTCTGATTTGAGGAAGCTCTTTATGTATAATACACGTAGTTTTTACTGTGGGATATTAATTTACTGAGCATTGAGATAAGCTATCTTATTTGTATTTAGTGACTGATAAAACGCTCTTGTTTTTAAATTTTTTTCCGAGTTAAGCAAATACTCAAGTTTTCAGTGCTGCCTAGATTTTATAGACAGACCTAGCAGTCAGCAAAAGAAGAATCAGCAAACCTCTAGATTCATCAGATTCTTTTTTTTTTTTTTAAGTACTGTATAGGAAACTAGATACTCATCCAGAAGGGGATATGTAATCATTAATTTTGAGAGTGGCAGTGTGAAGCACAGAACTTAGCTCACTGTGAGTGTTGGTGGTAGCTTTACTCGGCCTGTGATATTGAAAATCACTGCAAGTACAATTTAATTTGTCACTTGTTCTATTTCATAATTCTCTATGTAACTTTATTGGTTTTTATGTTGGAATCATAGCTCTAGCATGTAAAGTTAATCATTAAATCAGTAAAATAATAAAAATTATGATAGACCTTTTTTTTTTTTTTGGACTGGTAAGCCTTTGTTTACAGCATGCAAACAGGAATGGCTAGGAAGTGAACATTATGTTGTGTATGTTAAACAGCTCAATTATTTTTAACATGTGGTTACCTCAAGTTGTACTGACTAGCTTTGTACTCTGCAGAATGAATATATATTTTAGAGAAAAGTGACTTAACTATTTTCTTGCTTTAGTATACTTTTTAAAGTAGTCTGCTTAGTGCTAAAAATGCCTCTTTTTTGTTTTGCTGGTTAATGCTGCAGTAGGCAAGTATATTTTAATCAATCTTTTAAAAATAATTATTTAAACATTTCTAAGCTTACAGAAACATATGCTGCTTTGTACCTGGTCCCTATGCCACTTGTCTTTGAGGCTAACAAGGGAATGTAAGACTCTGCTGTGGAGTTTATACTTAGCAGGGAAAATTTTAAACCAACGTATCTACCGTCAACCCTCTATATTGATGAGTTTGGCATCTGTTAATTCAGCCGACTGCAGATTGAAAATAATGGAAAGAAATATTCCAGCAAGTTCCAAAAAGCAGAACTTAAATTTGTTGCATCCTGGCAACTATTTACTTAGCATTTACATTGTATTAGGTACTGTAAGTAATCTAAAGATGATTTAAAGTGTATGAGGATGTGCATAAGTTATATGCAAATGTTGCGCACCCCTGGGTTTTGGTATGTGTGAAGATTCTGGAACCAATCACCTGTGGATATCAGGGGACGGTTGTAGTTACATATGAAAATATATAATAGATAATAATGGTCAGAGTAGAGATCAGGTCTGTCCAAGTTTGTAGGAACCAAAGCATCCTAGAATGGTTAAAGCTGGAAGGTAATGTAGGTATAGTCTATCTTAAAACCTTTATTAGATGAGACAGGATTCTCACAGAGAGTGGTGGTTTAGTGACTTGCCCACAGTCTCTTAACTGTTGAGTAAAGAAGACTTGGGACTTTGAGTCTTCTCCCCTGCCCCGTCTCTCCCTCTACCACACTGCTGCTAGTCAGAGAAGACTTTTAGTAGGAGGTGAGATTTTTAAGCCACGTTTAAAAGTGTGAAAATAATTTAGAGGAATGGGAAGACAGGGAAGATACTGCAGGGGAGGTTGTGTTCAAGATGTAAAGAATGAGGTTACTTTGTGTGCAGGGAGGCTGTTAGAGGTTTTTGAAGTAAGGAATTCTGTGATAAAAGCACCGTTCTGGGATTAACACGGTGGTGTGCAGGACGGTTTGAAATAGGAAGGGAGGGATTTGGGTCCATGGAAACCAGTATATAAAAGTCAGGGTGTGTGGTTTTTGACTAATTAGGCTATGGAGATTGTTGTTGTGTAGTTGCTAAGTCGTGTCTGACTCTTTTGCGACCCCATGGACTATAGCTCACCAGGCTCCTCTGTTCATGGGGTTTCCCAGGCAAGAATACTGGAGTGGGTTGCCATTTCCTTCTCCAAGAGATCCTCCCCACCCAAGGATTGAACCTGGGTCTCCTGCATTGGCAGGCAGATTCTTTACTGCTGAGCCACCAGGGAGATACAAACATTATATAATATAATTACCGTACGTCAAAAGGCTTTCAGTCTAATAGTGATGTAATGAAAATAGATAATTCATAGGATATTGAGAATGTTGTTCAGTTACTCTGCACAGAATAAGGACCTTTGGGAGAAATTCTTGCCGGTCTTTACAGTAAGAACTTTTTATTTCTGACCAATGATTTTGTTTTTAGTCTTTGGGACACTGAACTAATTGACTTTATTTCCTTTTCAAATCAAACTACACTGTTTAGACCACGTTATCAACCTGAAAACTTAGATAAGCAATTATAGTATCCGTTTTTCTTAGCCTCATTCCCAGTTCCATTTTAGGTCCTTACCTTTTGTTTTGCATTTCTTTTATTGCTTCCACCTTTAAACTCTTGTTATTTTGTGTTTTATGTGGTCTATCTTATATCCTTTCTGGAGCAAAGCAGGTATAGATAAAATAAAATTACTGGTAATCATAGCATAATGATATTGTCTGTATTTCTATAGTACCTTAAAATTTATAGTGGTACTCTTATTTCTGTTAACTTGTTGCTCCTTTCAGGCAAGAATTATTATACCCATTTTACAGTTGAGTAAAATAAAGCTCAGTTTAAATGACTCTCCCGAGGTCATGTGCTTAATCAGCACGCAGAGTGTTTGGGGGCTGGCAGGACTTCCAGGTTGGCTGTTACTGAGGCTGCACACTGCATAATGGTAGAAGGCAGGCTGGGATTCTATTCTGGAGAGCTCTGCATGTCAAGCGTTGATGATGTAGGAGTTTGGATTTCACTTTCCTAGCAGTAGGAGTCATTGAGTTTTTTTGTTCTGTACTGAGCCATAATCAAAATTCTTAATTTAAAGTGTTTAAAAGCAGGTAATTAGAGTCAAAGGGGATACTAAGGTTTTGAGCTTAAAGTATCAAAAGCAGTACTGTGAACAGAAGAGGGAAGTTGGAAGAGAGAGCCATTTGGGGGACTAGGCAATGAATTCCATTTTAGACATGTCATTTGAGACATGATTGGGTGGTTTTCATGGGGTTACACATTTATTGTGAAAATCAACAAAGTGTTACTGAGTTAAAGTGTGTGTGTGTGTGAGTGAGTTGCTTAGTCGTGTCCAACCCTTGCAGCCCCATGAACTGGGGCTTCTCTGTCCATGGGATTTCCAGGGAAGAAGACTGGAGTGGATTGTCATTTCCTTCTCCAAGGATATCTTCCTGATCGAAGGACCAAACCCTCATCTCCCGCATTTCAGGCACACTTTTTACTATCTGAGCCACCAGGAATTCATACAAATAATAGGATTTGAGATTTATGTTCATGCCACTGTGTGTGGACTGAGTATTAAGTCTCGACGTGGTAAATTCTAGGCATTTCATTTTGCCTTTGCCACTGGCTTCTGTAGTGGTTTCAATAATAAGATGGTTATAATACCAATGTTACAGGGATGCTGTGGGGGGTTACAAATTGATGGCAGAAGCATTTTTAAAGTTCTGTAATAGTTTTTCTTACATGAGCACAAGAGTAAATTTAGCAATTATTATTATTTGTGCTGCTGTAGAGAGGGAGCTTTTAAATTGATTCTGTGGGACACCATACTTCAGCTTGTACATTTCCATGTGTAACCTGCACCTTGGAAGGAGGTACTCCCTTAATACTCTTTCAAAAGCTATATAGTGACGTATTATTGCATTGTGGCAAACATAAACTTGTCCTTGATTTCAAGGCATTCTGTTATCTCGCCCCTACCCCTGCCTATACATTCTTATCTTTTACTACTTCCTTAAAGAGCATGACTCAGTAATTCCAATAGAAAGTACCCTTTATAGTCAGTTCAGTCGCTCAGTCCTGTCCGACTCTTTGCGACCCCATGGACTGCAGCGTGCCAGGCTTCCCTGTCCATCACCAACTCCGGAGCTTGCTCAGACTCATGCCCATCGCCCTTTATGTCCCTTTATAGGCCCACCACAGTGTTTCTTTTAACAGGTTTTAATTTTTAAAAAATCACCTTAAAACTTTGTCTTGAAGAGCTATTCTGGGAAGGTGGCTTTATTTATTTTGAAGTGTGGACTCCTCTCCCCCGTCACAGTTCTGTCACATGACCTGAAAGTAAGCCCGCTGTCTTGGTCAGTCTTGTATTTGGGATACGCTGAGAACTTTTGCTCACAGGCTCACACTGCCGCCTCCCTTGGGATGTTGTGGCGTGTTGAATGGTACAGAGAAAACAGCATGGAAGGTTGGGAGACCTGGGCTCTATATCGCTAATGAGCTTTGTGACCACTGATTTTTTTTTTCCCTTTATTTGCATTTGTAAAAGAGTTTTCAAACAAAAGGCCATTGGAATCGTTTTCAAAATGAAGTTTAGACAGAAGCTTAATGTTAAAAAGTAAGAGTGGAGCTCTTCTGATTGAGGAAGGCACAGGGGCAGGGAAGACATCTCCCTCTGCTCTCCACAGTGACCCTATAGATCCCTTCATAGGATCTTAGAACTCGTGCTGGGGCACTGTTTGAAACTGGTTATCCTTATTTATCATACAGACCTATCTATTTGTTATTCTGTTTCTACGCCTGTGCTTCTGTCCTACTTTGTCTGAACCTAGCACTTAATTTGTGTTCATTTAGCTAATTTAGCACTTCATTATACACAGTCTTATTTTCTTCACTAATTGAGTTATATAAGTAAATCTTGTCTCTTCCTAAGAGCCTTGAGAGAGGGAACACACTGCTAGAGACAAGAGTCGACAGTTAGCAAATGACGCTTGATTGATTAAACTAGAGGGTCTCAATCTTTTACAATACTCTGATCACCTGATGTGAAGAACTGACTCGTTTGAAAAGACCCCGATGCTGGGAAAAGATTGAAGGCAGGGGGAGAAGGGGATGAGAGAGGATAAGATGGTTGGATGGCATCACTGACTGGATGGATAGCAGTGTGAGCAAGCTCCAGGAGCTGGTGATGAACAGGGAAGCCTGGTGTGCTGCAGTCCATGCGGTCGAAAAGAGTCGGACAGACTGAGCGGCTGAACTGAGTCTTTGCTGGGATAAGACTTGCCCACGGAACTTTTTCAGCATGCAGAGGCCCAGACCTTCCCTTTCAAGTTTCTAATAAAGTAGAGGTCTGGCAAGCCATAGGTTTTAAAAGTTTGTAAAAAATAATTCAGTTACTTTGAATTTGTTGCATTTCAAGATTATTGCTTAGAATATTTTGAAGTGTGGTTCTCAGTGGACTGTAAAGTCTTCATAGTGAAAAGACAGAGAACTAGGAAACTTGGATCCTTGCTCTGTAGCACCGTCTGCTGCTGCTAAGTCGCCTCAGTCGTGTCCAACTCTGTGCGACCCCATAGACGACAGCCCACCAGGCTCCGCCGTCCCTGGGATTCTCCAGGCAAGAACACTGGAGTGGGTTGCCATTTCCTTCTCCAGTACATGAAAATGAAAAGTGAAAGTGAGGTCGCTCAGTCGTGTCCAACTCTGTGCGACCCCATAGACGATAGCCCACCAGGCTCCGCCGTCCCTGGGATTCTCCAGGCAAGAACACTGGAGTGGGTTGCCATTTCCTCCTCCAGTACATGAAAATGAAAAGTGAAAGTGAGGTCGCTCAGTCGTGTCCGACTCTTCGCGACCCCATGGACTGTAGCCCACCAGGCTTTTCTGTCCATGGGATTTTCCAGGCAAGAGTACTGGAGTGGGATGCCATCGCCTTCTCTGGTAGCACTATCTGGCTTTATGATATTGAACAAATCTATTAACTTTTCTGACCCATAGGGTTCTGAATTGACAAATTGTGTTTTATTTTCATATTTTGTTTTTCCTTTTAAGCTGTGGAATTCTTCAAAAGCATCTTTTTTGGTGAAGACCAGTAAACACAACATATACTCTGGCTTTCATCTGAATACCATTGTAATAAACATATAAAGAATATAGAACATGGTAGGCTTGATCCTGTCTTGGCAGCAGAGCTAAAATATACGGGGAGTCTGAAAATGTAAATTTAGATTTTAAACTTGAAACATCTTTCTAGAATGTGAATGAATGAACAAGGACAGTGAGCTTATCAGGAACTTTAATAATTCTTGTGAACATGAAGTGGATTATAATTAACCAATCAGACTGGTCCTTCTGCATTCATTTAGTTCAGTAAATACAGAGTTTTCTTCTGTTCCTTGCCATGCACACCACACTGGAGAGAGTAGTGAATAAGACACATACTGCCCCTGTTCTCTGAAATCTTAACAGTCTGTTGGGCAAGTCATACATTAAATAACACTGTTTATAGTTAATTGAGTAAAATACAGGAGATTCAGAATACTCTGAATAAGATAAGGACCACTAATCAGGACGAGAGGATTTAGGAAGGGCTTCCTGAGGAAGCAGTGTTTACACTTGAGACATGAAGGGTGACTGCAAGTTATCAGTTCAAGTCTGGGAGTAGGAAGTGGGGTTGAAAATGTTATAAGCAAAGGAAGCAATATATATGTAATTTTTGAAACCAGTACTAGTTACTAAGCTTTACATGCGTTTTCCCATTAATCTTCACAATGACCCCATGAAGTGTGTTCGTTTGTCATTCATCCTCATCATCTTTCAGGTAAGAAAGCTGTAAAGAGGCTAAGTGGTACACCTAGGTCTCTGACCTATTTTGGATGCAATTAAGAGCATTCATAACCATTAATTTCTGCTTCCAGTCAAACTGAATGATGAACTGTTTAGCAGTTATTGTTTTTGAGTTTATCCTTAGTGCTCTTATGCAGTTCCTGGTTCCAGACTGTGTGGTCTAGAATCAATGGTGCATTTATCTCTATCTTGCAGTTTGGGGAGATGGACAGTTGATCAGCACATCTAATGTTAACCTAGCTTTCAGGCATCTCCAGTTTTTGATTATAAAAATATTTTGAAGCTGTCCATGTGTAGATTGTTGATTCTGGTGATCCATAAAGGTTGAACATTTTGAAATTTTACTTTAAAACTGAAGCTACTTGCAGATGTTAGCATCTGGATAATTTCCATTTGTGGCATCATTTATAGTCTTCTGTTGGCTAGATTAGGAAATCAGGACGTGTATTTAAAATATTTGAATGTTTCTCCAGTGAGTTGTGACTTAAAATTGATATGCTGGCAAGTGCCGGGAATTTGTTTATCACTCCCCTTCCCCCACCAAGCTGTATCTAAGCCAGCTTTCAGTTGAAGAAACATGAGAGTTGATTATTTTTTCTGATGAGAAGTTAGTCATTTAATAGTACTGATATTCCCTATCATATAGACCATGTTTAATCCTTCCCCATACACCCTGTTTATTGTTACAGTGTTTGTGTGTGAAACATTTTTTCTTTACAGTGCATAGTCATGGCCCTCTGTGCTTCTTCATGCAGTCAGCCAAGAAGGCTGTTTTAGCAGACTGTAGTATATATTAATTCATATGTCAGTCACTGTTAGTTAGAAAGGAATTGGTGAAAATCCTCTGGTGTCATGAGAGACATTGTAAACATCACTAAAGCCTAAGAAGACAAATTAACAATTTAATGAGTGTTACTGGAAGAAATCATGGTGTAACTTCAGAGATTTAGAGGGCAGTGTCAGCACCGTCGCCGGTTCTTGGTACTGGAATCACGTCTGAAGAGTGCTGTCCTACTGTAAGACCCGGTGTGGTGCTGGGTGGCTGAGCCCCTTTCCTGGAATGTTCTCAGTGTGTGCGCACATCCGCTCTCACACCTCAGGTGTGCCTGCTCCCCTCCTGTGTGTGTGGCTGCCGTTTAGTTGCTAAGTGGTATCCAATTCTTTTGCAGTCCTGGGGACTGTAGCCCGCCAGGGTCCTCTGTCCAAGGGATTTGCCACTTAATACAGGAGTGGTTTGCCATTTCCTTCCCTACTTATATGTGTGCACATAATTCAGAAAGGAGCCAGTGTGTATACTGGTTTTTTTTTTCTTTTAAACATGTCGTCCTGTTTTAGGTTTACCCAGGTAAATAAACCTTTTTTTTCTGTTAAGTACAACCTCTGGTTAATTTCAGGGCTTCCCTGATATTTCAGATGGTGAAGAATCCACCTGCCATGCGGGAGACCTGGGTTTGATCCCTGGGTTGGGAAGTTCCCCTGGAGAAGGAAATGGCAGCCTACTCCAGTATTCTTGCCTGGAGAATCCCATGGACAGAAAAGTCTGATAGGTTGTAGTTCATGGGGTCACAAAGAGTTGGACACAACTGAGCAACTGAACTGAACTGAGCAACTAAGCACTGGGTAATTTCAAGGCTCAGTCCCCCCACCCTTTTTTTTTTAAAGATCTTTGAACTTCATGTAGTCGAGTAACTTCTAGTGGCATAAATAGCAAACAATAAACTGTTGAATTGTCATTCACGGTAGCTGTAACTGATCACGGGTGAGTGATCAGGTTAGTCAGAGCGCAGTGAAGTCGGTAGCGGGGCGCTTTTCACCGTGCCTTATGAGACTGGAGAGTACTGATGCGTCTGCAGCTGTCGGTTCTCCAGACACTACCCTAACCTGCCCTGTTACCTGGTAGCGTTTTTACAGATATCCTTCCATACCTTACCTAATCCTTTTTAATGGTTGTATTTTATTGTACTGATGCATCAGCTTATTTACTTGTTTCTTTTGGATGTATGTTAAATGTTTTCTGTAATTATGTTATAAGCATCCATCTACAGTGTTTTATTTTTTTAAGATAAATTCTTAGGAATAGAATAATTGTAGCATTAAAAAAATTATATGTTAAAACTTTTTGTGCATGTTGTCAGATTGCTTTTGAGAGAGGTACCATTCTGTGTTTTTATCTATAGTACATATTTTATCTATAGTATTTAATAGTATCAATTCCCCACAGTATCTTTTTAAACTTTTGGATATATTGATAGATGAAACATTGTTTTAATTTTCATATTTTTGCTATAAGTCAGACATCTTATTACATTTTAATTTCTTTTTCTGTATATTTTTCAAATGTAAAACAGTGACTTCTTACTCTTGTATTGCTGTAGTTCTGACGCTTTCATGAAAATTTATAACTTCTTAAATATTCCCTTTTCATGAGTACCTCCTCACTACAGACACAATTAACTCCTGCACCTCTTTTGAATAGCGTAAGTTTACGGATGGGAGGAGAGCTGGGGTCCTGCCTTGGGAAGACTTAAGCATTCTTCCTCAGCCTGCCTCAGTTCAGTTCAGTTCAGTTGCTCAGTCGTGTCCGACTCTTTGCGACCCCATGAATCGCAGCACGCCAGGCCTCCCTGTCCATCACCATCTCCTGGAGTTCACTCATACGCACGTCCAGCCTGCCTAGTAACCCCCATACCATGAGTTAGCTGTATTTCCCTGTTTCTACAGATCCTGTTCTGGCATCTTAGTTGCCTCTTTTAGTTGTCGGGTGACTTGTTTCTCCGTGTTGTAGTGACTGGAGCTCTGTACTCTTGGGGACTCCACCCCAGGCATCTAGCGGGTTTGTTGTTGCTGTTCAGCTTGTGTCTGACCCCTGGTGACCCCATGGGGGGCGGCATGGTTGCTTCTGTGCTGTGCACTGTCTCCTGCATTCGCTTCAGCTCATGTGAATCAGTGTTTCGACTGAGGACTGAGCCGTGCCTTATGCGGCACAAAAATGTTTCTTTTAGTAGAGGGGAGTTAGAGTGAGCCTGGTTTTTTACTCTGCCTGTTCTGAAGAAATTTTGATTTTTAATCAAATGTTTAGGATGAAGAAGAATTGGAAAGAAATTTAAGTTGGAATTTAAGTCTAGGAATTTATTTACTCCCATCTCATCCTCTGCCGCCGCCTTCTCCTTTTGCCCTCATTCTTTCCCAGCATCAGGGTCTTTTCCAGTGAGTCAGGTGGCCAAAGTATTGCAGCTTCAGCATCAGTCCTTCCAGTGAATATTCAGGGTCAGTTTCCTTTAGGATTGACTGTTTTAACACATGCTTGCTATGTATTTGGTGCTCAACAAATATTTATTGCATGAATTTTTTGTTTTTTTTGACTCTCAGATTTTCCTTTAGCAATGTATCTCTAATAGCAGAGGAGAATGAACTTGTATCCTGAGAGAGCCTGGCGCTATATCACACAAAGGAAAAAACTGTGGTGGCCTCTAATACTTAAAAATTTTTATCTATGAATACTTTATTTTCTTTCATAATATGTTGATAATTTTATATATCAAATATTTTCTTTCATAATATGTTGATAATTTCATATATCAAATATTTTAAATTATTCAACTTTTGAGTAAAATTTACTTTCTAGGAAAAGAACCATATCTATGGTTTTTGAGTACTCTGCCAGAGATACTTGCCAAACCAGTCTCCTTACCAAGGAGGCGCATGGAGTGCAAAGAGCTTCAGTTCTGGAACCAAGCAGATGTGGACCTGAATCCTGGCTTTGCCGCCTACAGACTGTGGGTCAGTGGGCTGGTGGGCTAGTTATTCAGCCTCCTTGTAGTACTTTACAGAATTATCTGTTTAACAAGTTTATTCACAGCAGATATTTATTGAATGCCTACAGTTTGTGGCATTGTGCCCTTTGCCAGGTTTGTAATTGTAATAATCATGTGTTGGCCTTCATGGAGCATCAGGTGTGTCAAGGTTCTCTTCCTTGTGACTACTGGCATTTGCCCCCCTTCCCCTGGATCTGTTGCTGATTTCCCGTCCACTTAGCAGTGATTCAGCAACAACCAATCTTATTTATCTGGAATCAACTGGTGTGCAGATTAACCATAGTTTAAAAGAAATAGTGCATTTTTGAAAGACTAAGGAATGACCAGCAAAAGCGTCTGTGTATATTCTGTGTGATCTCTCATTGATCCCTGCCTGGTAACCTTAAGTTCTACATGTATGTGCCCACTTGGTACCTTTATTGGCAGCCGTCTGTTAGCTGTTCATTCATAAAGAGGGGATAGTTGCAGGTCAGCTGTGGCACTGTGGTCCTGGAGAGCAGGGCCATGCCTTGTGCTGCACAAAAATGTTTCTTTTAGTAGAGGGGAATTAGGGTGAGCCTAATTTTTTACTCTGCCTGTTCTGAAGAAATTTTGATTTTTAATCAGATGTTCAGGATGAAGAAGAATTGGAAAGAAATTCAAGTTGGAAAGTCTAGGAATTTATTTACTCCCTATGAACTTGGTCCCACGTGGCACTAGTGGTAAAGAACTTGCCTACCAATGCAGGTTAGATATAAGAGACGCTGGTTCAATCCCTGGGTGGGGAAGATCCCCCGGGGAAACAAATGGCTGTCTGCTCCAGTACTCTTGCCTGGAGAATCCCATGGAGGGAGGAGCCTGATGGGCTACAGTCCATGGGGTTGCACAGAGTCAGACACAGCTGAAGCGACTTAGCACCAGCGTGAACTTGGTACTGACAGGACCTAAAATCATTCCAGTGCTAGACTGAACTGGGATCCAACCTCCCAGCAAGCTTGGTGTTTCCTGGGAATTTCAGGAAGCTGACGATGGGAGGAGGGTAATTTAACTTCTGAATGGTGATGGCTCAACTATATTATGTGTGAACCCTGGTTGACTACAGAAGTGATATCACTGTAGAGTCACTAGGTGGCTAGGAAAGATGACAGTGACCTTGAAGAAAGGCTGCCTAGCAAAGTCATGATCATGCATCTTGTGGAGTAATTGGAGAGCTGAGGGGTCAGTAGACTCAGATTGTTGCAGTGCATAGGGTTTTTCCTTGTATTTGGGGGTAGGGAGAAGAGCTCAGATAAGACACAGGTTATAATAACAGTCCGTTTGTTTTTCCCTTTTGGTCATTTTTATCAAGTAATTTTTATGTTTCCTTTGTCAATTATGACTTGTTTTTACTGTTTTGAGTGATAACTCTGAAATAATATATCTAAATATCATAAGTAACTTTATATTTACAATAAGTTCAAGTTTACACAAAGCCATTTTTAACTACCATTGTTCTAATTTGTATAAATAAAAAAAATTTTAAAAATTATTGGCGATATTCTCTGATCTTTCTTCTGCTCCCCTTCTTAATTTCCCTTTTCTGATTTCCCCAGTTAACTGAGAATTGTCTGGTTTTTATTTTTTAAAATCTGTGTATCATACTCTTGAAATCCTTCCACTCCCTTTACTTCTCATGTGATTTTGTTTTCTGTTGCACTAAATTTAAAAAGAACATTTTCCATATGATGCATTACTGCAAGTTTCATCCATTTGTTGCTTTTTTGTTCACCCCAAAATTTAAGGTGGTTTGTAGAGGTTTATGAACTGTAGCAAGAAATGCAAAATAAAAATAGAAAATAAAAATTCTAATATAAAAATCTAATATTTGCTTTCACAGATATTTCTCTAAGCTTCATTGTAGATGGTGCCCCCCCCCCCAAAAAAAGACACCCTCAATCTATGTTCATAATATTTGAAAACAAACAAACTTTTGGTTTAAAAAAGTGGTTTCTGACACTTAAGATCAGAAGGAAGTTGCTCCTCACAGGCTTTGTAAACAGGACCCCATGTAATAAAATGAGCAGTGGCCTCACAGTACTCCTACTGTGCATGCGCCAAGAAACTTCACAAGGCCCCTCTATAGGCCAGGATGCATGATCATTTGTGGTGGGCAGATGAGGATGATTCAAAACAGTGTGGCAGAGATTTTATAATAATTAGAAGGATGGAAATGTTGCATATCCTTTAGGCACTCTTCCACAAGTATTCTTTCTCTCAGTTTTGTATAGAGTATAAGCTCTGTGAGGACAGGAGACCTGTTTTGTTCACATCAGGATAGTTATGGGTACAGCGTCGGTTATTGAGTCTTTTCGGAATACATATGCACTGAGTTTGAAATTGAAGGTAGAGTTTTGTTCAGGGAGACCTTGGCTGCTCAGGCAGCACCTCAAAGGTTAATGCCATATGGCAGGCTCATTGGAGGGCTGGTTCTCAGAAACTTGATTTTCTTGCCATTCTTATGGGCAATTGAGTTCAAAAGAACTGATTGTTGATGAGCAAATACAGGATAGACAGAAATAGAAGCAATGCCTGTTTGTGTTAACCTATGAACCTGTTATGAGAAATACAATTGCAGAGTGTACCAGAACTCTTGTACATTGCCTCACTTTACCAGAAGCCAAATTGCAGTCAGAAGAGTTGCCTAATGACTTTTTTTTTTTTTTTTTTTGGTCAAGGCTAAGAAAATAATTACGCTAATAGTTAGGACGTACTTTCTCTGCTGGTTAGGATGTATTTTGCCCTGAACAGTGCTGGGCACATCCTGAAAATCTTTGTTCTCTAGGCTTCCCATTCCTGTTTTTAATTGTTTGCCACTGATAGAGGAGGCATTAGGTTAAATAGTCTATTTAAAAGCTGTTTTCAAATAAGGGAGAAAGTTGAAGTTTGATATTTGTACTGTCTGTGGATCTCAACTCCCTATGGTATTCTTGTTTACCATGCTGTTAAGGCATAGTTAACTCTCAGTTGCAATAAATGATGTTTATCTTATATAGTTTCCATTGCTTTGACAGAATAAATGCATGCATGTTCAGTCACTCGGTTTTGTCCCACTGTGTGACCTCACGGACTGTAGCCTGCCAGGCTCCTCTGTCCATGGGGTTTTCCTGGCAGGAATACTGGAGTGGCTTGGCATTTCCTCCTTCAGGGGATCTTTCTCACCCAGGGATTGAACCCACATCTCCTGCATTGGTAGGCGGATTCTTTACCACTGAGCCACCTGGGAAGCCAGACTAAACGAGATGATCTAATAAAGTGCTGTCCATAGACAGCAGTTCAGGTGTAATGTATGTGTGCATTTGTGCATAGACAGAGTAGGGTGAGGTGACTTTATGGTGATACATTGTTGTTGTAGTCACAGTTGCGACTCTCATCTCTGCATACCCCCTTTTTTTAAATTCTAGCAGTTGCTGGGAATGCTCAAAGCAGCATACATAGCCCCTTGAACAACAATAAGCTTTGAAAAGTGATCACTTTAATGCAGATATGAAAGTTTCCTGTCAGTTTAATCTTAGGCATGGAAAAGGTTTTTGACATGACACATAACTCAGATGCCATACAAGGAAAAGATTGGTAAGTTTAACTCTGTAAAGTATTTTAAGTTTCTTCCTGCCAAAAAAGACTCCGTAAAAAGTTATATGTACATAACTTAATATACAAATATTTGTAGCATATAGGAATGACAGTTGATTTTTCTTAATGTATTAAGTATTGTTGAAAAGTGAAAGTGAAAGTCGCCCAGTTGTGTCCGACTCTGTGTGACCCCATGGACTATATACACTCCCTGGAATTCTCCAGGTCGGATACTGGAGTAGGTGGCTGTCCCCTTCTCCAGGGGATCTTCCCGACCCAGGGACGGAACCCAGGTCTCCTGCTCTGCAGGCGGACGCTGTACCAGCTAAGCCCCCAGGGAGGCCCATTGAGTATTGTTAGATGTCAACAGTAAACGGCAGGCTTCCCAAATAGAAAAGCGGCCAGAGACTGCGAACAGGCAGTTGGCTTGAGAATAAGAGTATAAACATATGAACCCTGATTGAGAGCCTCAGCTATAAAGACAGGACATTCTTCAAGGCGGAAATACAAAACATGGAAGGATGAATTGGAAAAGTTGTGCTTTAGGTAGAATAGAGGAGAAATTAATGTGTTAGGGAAAGGGGTAGAGTTGAATACTGGCCATGGTTTAGAAGTAACATAGGAGTGTTTGTATACGTATATACTAAAGAGCTTCTTGATGAAGGTGAAAGAGGAGAGTGAAAAAACCGGCTTAAAATTCAACATTCAAAAAACTACATGCAGTCCCATCACTTCATGGCAAATAGATGGGGAGACAATGAAAACCGTAAGCAGATTTTATTTTGGGGGGCTCCAGAATCACTGCGGACAACGACTGCAGCTGTGAAGTTAAAAGACGCTTGCTCCCTGGAAGGAAAGCTATGACAAATCTAGACAGTGTATTAAAAAGCAGAGACATCACTTTGCCAACCAGGGTCCACGTAGTCAAAGCTATAGTTTTTCCAGTAAATGTACAGATGTGAGAGTTGGACCAGAATTGATGCCTTCAAATTGGGGTGTGGTGAAGACTTTTGAGAGTCCCTGGGCTGCAAGGTAATCAAACCAATCAACCCTAAAAGAAAATCAACCCTGAATATTCTTTGAAACGACTGATGCTGAAGCTCCAATACTTTGGCCACCTGATGTGAAGAGCTGACTCACTGGAAAGACCCTGATGCTGATGAAGATTGAGGGCAGGAGAAGGGGCAACAGGGTGAGATGGTTGGATGGCATCACTGATTCAACGGATAAGAGTTTGAGCAAACTTCGGGAGATGGCGAAGGACAGGGAACCCTGGTGTGCTACAGTCCGTGGGGTTGCGAAGAGTCAGACACGACTTAGTGACTGAACAACAGAAGCAGTACACACACACATGCATATTGGGCTGTCCGAAAAATTCATTCAGGTTTTTCATTACGTGGTTCGAAAAACCCAAATGATTTGTTTGGCCAACCCAATATGTATATATGCCATTTCCTCCTTTAAAGCAATAAAATTACCAAATAGTATATATTGGGTTGGCCAAAAAGTTTGTTTGGATTTTTGAAAACTGTAACAAAAACCCTGAATGAATGTTTTTTGTCAACCCAATATATATGTGTGTGTGTGTATTGCTTCCAATATACATGCTGTTTGGTAATTTTATTGCTTTAAAGGAGGAAAGGGCTTCTCTGGTAGCTCAGATGGTAAAGAATACACCTGCAGTGTGGGAGACCTGGGTTCTATCTCTGGGTTTGGAAAATTCAATGGAGGAGGGCACTGCCACCCACTCTCGTATTTTTCCCTGGAGAATCCCCATGGACAGAGACAGGGTCCTGGCGGGCCACACTCAATGGGGCCGTGAAGAGTCGGATACGCCTGAGTGACTAAGCATGCATAAAGGAGGAAAATGTATTTAAAATCTGAAACAGTTTTTTTTTTTTTTGAAACAGTTAAGTAGAGCAGGGACTCCTGCCACTCCTGATTTAAGGCGCAAGACAGCAGATCAGTGATTTGTTTAGGCCTCGCCTAGGCTTGTGTTCATGTGTGTGCGTAGACGCTCACTTGTGTCCAACTCTTTGCAACCCTATGAACTGTAGTGATTGTTAATCGATTGTTAATTTGTTCCTAGATAAATGTCTCATAGATAATTGAAAGTCAACTATTAACTCACTTTTTCTTGTACTCCTGCACAAACATCTTTAATACATGCTCCCACCGTCCTGATGAAGGTCCTTTTTGCAATAGTTTGAAGCTCTTCCCCCAGAATTCTTCAGCTTTACGTTTATGGGAATATCCATTCTGATTCAGAACTCAACTTCTGGAACTTTTGCATTAGGGGTTCCTTGTTTTGTAGTGAAATTGTCACCCAGGAGATAATGTTAATCTCTCCTCCTCCTTCCCTGTTTTAATCATTTACCTTGTTGGCCACTGTGAAGCAATAACCTTAGCAGAACTGTCTCTTCCATTATAACTCGCTTTTCTTATAGGTGTGTCTCCAAGTGGTTTACAGATGCCTCCTTCTAGTGCCAAGTTGAAATAACTATTTTACTTAAAAAGAAGGAATCAGAAATCTAGCTACTGCTGGGCAGTAGACATAGTACTGCTGCTGCCGCTGCTGCTGCTAAGTCACTTCAGCCGTGTCCGACTCTGTGCGACCCCATCGACAGCAGCCCACCAGGCTCCCCCGTCCCTGGGATTCTCCAGGCAAGAACACTGGAGTGGGTTGCCAGTTGCTTCTCCAATGCATGAAAGTGAAAAGTGAAAGTGAAGTCGCTCAGTCGAGTCTGACTCTTAGCGACCCCGTGGACTGCAGCCCACCAGGCTCCCCCATCCCTGGGATTCTCCAGGCAAGAATACTGGAATGGGTTGCCATTTCCTTCTCCAGAGCATGCATGCATGCTAAGTCGCTTCAGTCGTGTCCAACTCTGTGTGACCCCATGGACAGCAGCCCACCAGGCTCTTCCGTCCACAGAATTCTCTAGGAAAGATTACTGGAGTGGGTTGCCATAGTGAGGTCAGCAAAAAGTTACTTCAGCATATGAAGTGATGCTGTTACAAGAATTTGAAAGCATGGATAAATAAGTGTACAGCTAATTTTTTTGGTGTGAGCTGAAAAATTAATAGACAACCTCAGTTGTCAGTATTAGCTTAAGATGGAATGGTTCTGGGTGGTATAAAATAACAAGTTATCAAGTTTGTTTTTGGCCCATCTGCCAGGCACTGTGCTAAGTGTTCTACATGAATTATCTCATTTAATCCTCATATCAGCTATGATACTATGATATAGATTCTGTTATAACTCTGTTTTGTAGATGTGGAAACTAAGGTATGAGAAAGTCATATAATTTTCCAAAGTTAACACCAAGAAAGTGGTAGACTTAGTTTATAATAATTTTAAGGTATTGATTCCAGTTTTTAGCTAACATTAGTTGACTTCTCTACTTGACTGATTAAGGATCTTATTTTTTAGCAAAAATTCTTTATTATTGTCAGTCACTTTTTTTTTCATGTTTTTACAAACAAGTTATCTGTTGGATGGCAAAGTAACTTTAGAGATAATTACACGTTTAAGTGTTGCTTGCTTCTGTCATACAGTATGATAGATATTAATTTTGGATCAATTGAGAAGCATAGATTTAATGCTTTTTGAAGTTGAGGTATCAGTTTTGAGTTGTTCAGTCTTCTAGCAAGTCAACATAAATTCCATGGATGAAACTTCCACCACTATGAACAGTGATATAAAAGAAAAATAGAACGTGGAGAGCTTTGGGAGGTGTGTGTTTGTATGTTTTTCTGCCTCTCTGTTGCCAGTTTTCTGTTCTGGACCTCACAGAAGAGCTGCTTGCCCTTTTGATAGTGCTGAAAGACTGCTAAAGGTGGTATTTGCAAAAGAGATGAAAAGTTGCTGGTTTAAGAACTCAAATCACAGAAGACTCCCAAGACCAGCTTTCTTACAGTGGTGACATGTTGAAGCAGAAAATGAGCATGTCTCATAAGATGGTCTAGCTATAGAATTTGCTAGGTTTTGTCTTGAGATAGAGAAGCAAAATATATACTTTCTTCCATAGCTTAACTTTTACTTAGTTATTTACTTACCCTGTATGTAAAATCAACCCAAACCAGAAGCCACAACTTAATCAATATATATGGACCCAAGGTTTCATATTTGCAATTGTTTCTCGTTTTTACTAGCAAAGTATTGGGTTGGCTAAAAAGTTTGTTTGAGGAGCTTCCCTAGTGGCTCAGTGGTAAAGAGTGCACCTGCCAGCGCAGGAGACACAGGTCTGACCCTGGTCTGGGAAGGTCTCACGTGCCTCGGAGCAGCTGAGCCCGCACGCCACGACTGCTGGGCCTGTGCTCGGGAGGTGGAGGGTCCCGAGCCCTGAGCCCGCGGGCCGCGGCCCCTGCGGCCCCAGCGCTCGGAGCCCGGGCTCCGCAGCAGGAGGCGCCGCCTCACCTAGGGAAGGCCCGTGCAACGCGGAGGCCCAGCACGGCCAGCGGTGAACACAGTAACGAAAACGGCTTGTGTTCATTTTTGAGTTTTTCTGTTAAAACTCAAATGAACTTATGGCCAATCCAGTAACAAAAAGTTCAAAACTTTTGGGAGTTTGTGCTAACTATAATTGTTTTGCTGTAAAACAGTACTTCACATATAGTAATATATTTATGGTGCCTGCTTTTGCATAGGATAAATATTATATCTGTACATAATAGACAAGATTCAGAAAACTGTATCAATTACACATATTCATATGCAAACATATGGGCATATTCTCTTTATTTCTCTTACTCCTTAGTCTCTCAAAATGAATTCTATGTTTATTTGACTCAGAATTTTGAGGAAGTGTCACTTAGTTGAAGCTGGATCTCTGTTCTTTAGTGCCACTGTGTAACTGATGTTCACATGTATCTATTTCCAGCTCTGTTTTACATTTTAACTGGATCACTATCACATGGTAGTTAAGAATAGTAGCCCAGAAATCTGGCAAACTGGTTTGAATACATGACCAATAACTTCCTTCCTTCTGCAGATTTCATTGCTTAACTATATACGAGGTGTTATTTTAGGCACTGAAGAAAACCTAGATTGTGAGAAATTATCTGTAAATATTCTTCCTTACATAGCTGTGTTTAGAATTAAATGAGATAATGTACATAGATTGCCGAGCGCTTTGCTTGGAAAATGAAATCCATAATTTTTTTTCTTATCCTGGAATCTGTAAAAATGTATATGTTATTTAAATCTTTTGATGACTTTGAACTCTCATAGTAGAAAAGCAGGTATGAATGAGTGCTAACATTTTTAATGCATCATGCAAAATTACAAATACAGAAAGCGAATTGATTATCCACTTTTAAGACTCCTTTAATTTTTAAAATATTGTCAGTAGGTATGCCATAAATTGTGGAAGACTAAATAATTTATTCATATTAAAGAAAACAGTAAAGTGAACATGATGTTCACTGTTACATGTAAATTTTATTCTTTGCAAAGTAGATTTTTGCTTAATTTTTCTCTTCGTAATCCTTAGACTTTGGGCTCCTTGAGGGTTTTGAAAGATTCCAAGTTTTGTTCATTTTAGTACCTCATTTTTAGCACAGTATTTAGCTCATAGCAGATACTGAGTATATACTTATTGAAGTATTTTCATAAATTTAATTCAGAATTGTAATGTGTCCCGTGTGATTAGCATCTTGCTCGCTGCTGCTGCTGCTGAGTCACTTCAGTCGTGTCCGACTCTGTGCGACCCCATAGACGGCAGCCCACCAGGCTCTCCCGTCCCTGGGATTCTCCAGGCAAGAACACTGGAGTGGGCTGCCATTTCCCTCTCCAATGTATGAAAGTGAAAAGTGAAAGTCAAGTCGCTCAGTTGTGTCTGACTCTTGGTGACCCCCATGGACTGCAGCCTACCAGGCTCCTCCGTCCATAGGATTTTCCAGGCAACAGTACTGGAGGGGGGTGCCACACTAGTAGGCCTAATAAAAGATAAAGATCTGAGCACCTGTCACATAGAAACATTTCTTCTTTTGCTCTCTGCTGTATCTGTCCTTAATAACTGACCCAGAGTAGAGTCTTTCTGTGTCTGCCCATGCCCTGCTCATCCTGGCTCTGAGAACCCTAAGCACTGGACACTGTGAGGCTTGCTGAATTGAAGGGCTGGGCCAGTGTGAGAGTATGGGCTCTGGGGATTTGGGATTGGGAATACATCTTAGGTTAGACGATAGCGTGTAAAGGAAAAGGAATAATTTTTATGAGTCAGAAATCTGAGCATGGCTTAGCTGGATCCTCTGCTTCAATCTCTCAAAAGGTCAAGGTGTTGGTCAGAGCCGTGATCTCCCTGAAGGCCCAGTTGGGGGATGAGCCGCTTCCACGATCACACACAGGGCGGCTGGCTAGACTCAGGTCCTTACTGTCAGACAGATGAGGCGAGGGCTTCGGTTCCTTCCAGGCTGGAGGCTACCCTCAGTTCTCACCATGTGAGCTGCTCCGCTTGCTTCATCGGCTCAAAACCACAAGGAGAGCTGGAGAGCGCTAGCAGGACAGGAGCTGTTAGAAGAACTCACAGCCTTTGTAACCTAATCACAGAAGCGGTCTCATCCTTTTGTAATATTCCGTTTGTTACAAGCAAGTCACTTGGTTCAGCCCACACACAGGAGGAAGGAGTCTACACAGGCATGAATACCAAGAGTTGGGAATTCTTGCGGGCCATCTTAAAAATTTGACTACAGGATCTTCAGTAATTTTTAAGTATATAAAGGGCCCCTGAGACTTAAAAAATAGAGAGAGAACTCCTAATCTACACACCTGTTAAATCGGTGGCATAGGCGTGTGGGGAGTAATAGCATCCTTTGAAAAGGTTTTCTTTAGAGTAATACCTTGGGCCTAGGAAGTGAAAATGAAATGAGGAAGAGCTTCTCCTTTCTGTGGCCCTCATTTTTTGAAGAAGAGGGTCTTAATATTATTTATTACATAGCTGTTTGGGTTTTTTTAGCAACATCTTTTAGAAAGTAGCACAAACATGATAGAATGAAACAGCAGGTGTTAGCAAAATTAAAAAGTCTCTGAAGCCTGTCATAGCTGTCGTGAGAACACAAAGCACTGTTTTGTCCTGGTGATTACAGCTCCATGGGTAGGAAGAGAATGCACTTGGCATCAGATACGTGGGGCACTTGCTCGATTGAGAGAGTTAAGAGTAGCCTCTGGCTAAATATTTGCACTATTCTTTATGATACGAGAAGCCAGGATGCTTGATTTCTTGGTGAGAATTTTGAAGTTTCCACTACACTTTTGCCACTTCCGTGATGTTACTCTTTTGGAGCTAAAATTTCTTCATCTGTAGAGTGGAGCCATGAATTAGGTGAAGGTTCTGTTTGTTTCCAGTTTTTTAAGATGGTCTGGGTTGGGGTGAGAAGAAAATGAATGACCAGATCTGTGATTAGTGATGACTTATAGGCAGAATTTCAGAAGTAGGTATATAAAGTTTCTTAATGTCTTTTCTGCCATCCCTTTATCTTTTCCTGCTTACTTCTCTTTCCTCTTATTAAGAACTCACTCATATAAAGATACTGAGGTTATTTACTACAGTATTTATTTAAGCATTTTATATCATAACATAGGATTATCAGATGTTGATCACAGGTCCTTGTGTCCAAATATCTTTAGCTTTAATGTCTATAGTTTAGAGAGGTCTGGGAAAGAAGAAAAATAGGAACATATTCTTACAAAGCAGAACTTTTCCTTGGGGAATCTTTGTATATATGTTACCCTTTAGGAAGCTCTGAGAACTTGACTGTAAAAGTGAAAGAATTTACAGTGATAATTTTTTTTTTAACGGTTGTTAAAATGTTTCAGATCAATTCCAATATTGCTCAAAGGCCATTCAGTTCAGTTCAGTCGCTCAGTCGTGTCCGACTCTTTGCGACCCCGTGAATCGCAGCACGCCAGCTCTCCCTGTCCATCACCATCTCCCGGAGTTCACTCAGACTCACGTCCATCGAGTCCGTGATGCCATCCAGCCATCTCATCCTCAGTCATCCTCTTCTCCTCCTGCCCCCAATCCCTCCCAGCATCAGAGTCTTTTCCAATGAGTCAGTTCTTCGCATGAGGTGGCCAAAGTACTGGAGCCTCAGTTTCAGCATCATTGCTTCCAAAGAAATCCCAGGGTTGATCTCCCAAATATTTTCTGAAGAAATGATGATTTTATTGTAAAATTGTTTATAGCACATCATTTGATCTGAACAAAAAGTTTTCTTTTTCAAACTCATTTAGGGAAAGACAAAATAATTTTTGTGAGTCTAATTTTATTTCTTCTTGCAAGTATAAAAGCATACAAGGTGACTGAGAAGAATGTTGATGTCAGATAAGCCATTATTGATATCAGAATATTGTTAATATCCCAAGATTCACATATAAATATAAAGGAAGCTGAAAAATTGTAAATAAGCTTGTCTCAGGTTGATCAAGCCTTCAATGCTAGAAATTTGTCAAGATGAAAATGGATGGCTAGAAGCAGGAATTGCAGATACCAGTATAGTAGTAACTTGGGAAATGACTGTAATACTAAGTGTCATGTGCCAAAACTATGTTTAGTGAATTATTCTATTTCCTTATATTTTTGAAATTTAAGGTAAGAAACACAATTGCAGCAAAGAAGTCCTTCTATCAGATTTATTGTTGATGAGATTGTTGCCCTTCAATTTGTGTCCTTTTTATGAAGATCCATCTAAGAAATAACTTTTAGATATTAAATATTTGAAAAAGTTTTGCTTTTCTTGAGGAATTGAATGCTGCTGTCCCCTTGCCTCTACCCTCCCAAAGCAAAGTTCAGAACATTCTCTTCTTTGCTTTCAGCGGCTAGGAATTTTAGTGCCAAATTATTCCTCAGTTTAAGAACTTTATATATTTACATTCTATTTTCTTTTATTCTTGTTTTATTCTTTTCTTCTTAATTTCCTTTTTTTCTATGTGTCTTGTACTTTTTTCTTCCTCAGAAAAAACTTATGAGATTGTTCTTATAAAATTTTTAATAATAATAAACTGAAAAATTTCTCAGCTTTACTAGTTATCAAAGAAATGCAAATTATAGCAACATTGAGAAATATTTTAAATCAAACTATAAGAAATGAAAATAAGGTTTTCAGTGCTGATTGACATTGTTGTTGAGTCATATCTGACTCTTGGGACTCACCAGGGTCCTCTGTGGATTTCCCAGGCAAGGATGCTGGAGTAGATTGTCATTTCCTTCTCCAGGGGATCTTCCTGACCCAGGGATTGAACCCATGTCTCCTCAGTCTTCTGCATTGGGGAATTCTTTACCACTGTGCCACCTGGAAGCCACGGATCGACATGGTGCAGTGAATAGGGCACTGTCATGTCTATTCAGCTCAGCTCAGCTCAGCTCAGTCGTGTCTGACTCCTTGCAGCCCCACGCCAGGCTCCCTGTCATCACCAACTCCCGGAGTTCACTCAAACTCATGTCCATTGAGTCGGGGTTGCCATCCAGCCATCTCATCCTCTGTCGTCCCCTTCTCCTCCTGCCCTCAATCTTTCCCAGCATCGGAGTCTTTTCCAATGAGTCAGCTCTTTGCATCAGGTGGCCAAAGTATTGGAGTATCAGCTTCAACATCAGGACTGATCTCCTTTAGGATGGACTGGTTGGATCTCCTTGCACTCCAAGAAACTCTCAAGAGTCTTCTCCAACACAGGACTGATCTCCTATAGGATGGACTGGTTGGATCTCCTTGCAGTCGAAGAAACTGTCAAGAGTCTTCTGCAACACCGCAGTTCAAAAGCATCAGTTCTTCGGCCCTCAGCTTTCTTTATAGTCCAACTCTCACATCCATATGTGACTACTGGAAAAACCAAGCTTTGAGTAGACGGACCTTTGTTGGCAAAGTAGTGTCTCTGCTATTCAATACACTATCTAGGTTGGTCATAACTTTTCTTCCAAGGAGCAGCGTCTTTTAATTTCATGGCTGCAGTCACCATCTGCAGTGATTTTAGAGCCCAGAAAAATGCAGTCTGCCACTGTTTCCCCATCTGTTTGCTGTGAAGTGATGGCACTGGATACCATGACCTTAGTTTTCTGAATGTTGAGTTTTAAGCCAACTTTTTCACTCTCCTCTTTCAGTTTCATCAAGAGGCTCTTTAGTTCTTCACTTTCTGCCATAAGGGTGGTGTCATCTGCATATCTGACGTTATTGATATTTCTCCCAGCAATCTTGATAGCAGCTTGTGCTTCCTCCAGCCCAGCATTTCTCATGATGGACTCTATTAGTGGTAGTATAAATCTATACTGCCTTTCTGGAGAGCCCTAAAACATCCATATCTTTTGATCTAATGATTTAAGTTCTTGAATATCTCCTAAGGAAATTCCCTAAATTTGGAAAAAGCTTAATGCCCAAGATGTTTATATCTCCTTTAAAAAGGTAAAATTTAAAAACAACCTAAATGGGTTGTTTGAGTGAGCACGCAAACTGTTGTGTATCTGTCCATGTGATGGAAGGAGTGATAACTTTTCTAAAAGTCTTCAAAATAAACTAAAAATGTAGCTAGCTTTTATTGAATGTCTTAACTGTGTGCCAGGACTGTACTAAGCGCTTTCTCTTTTAATCTTCACAACAACTTTATGAGGGTACATGTGTGTATTAACTACTGCTTTATAGACAAGGAAACAGGCTTGGGGAGCTGAAATACTGTGTTGGAAATCATCCAGCTCCTAGCTAAGTGGTAGAACCTGGGTACAGACCCTAGTCTGACTTTTGTAACCTGGTACTTAGAGCCACTTCCTGTGCTGCCTCTTTAAGGAGAGAAGTTGTAGGGGAAACATTGGGGTGCATGTATCTTTTTGAATTATGGCTTACTGAAAACGTAAAATGTGTTTGATAAACAGTGAAAGAAGCATAGAAGATAGTTTCTATGATGGTTAAGGGCTGGAAGGGATTTTAAATCCTAAGACTCTCCTTCAATAACTTAAAGCGGAGTTAAGTTACTTGACCCAAGGTCTTACAATTGAAAAAAGACTCCATACTTTAGATTTCCAAGTAAATTGTGTTTGCTTTTGTATGGTGGTTTTTAAAAAATTAAAATGTAATGATTTCTGTATGTCCTAGCAATATATGGAACACTGGAAGACCATATCTTTAATTTTTCCTTTGCTTTTTTTGTTGATAATTTCTTCTGTCATATTTTTTTCTGCTTCTCGTAGGCTAATAAAAAGGAGGTATTGTAGATTTAATTTAATTAGTTTATAGCTATATAAGGAAATGACTGTGTGAGCAAATGATACTTCAGTTTAATGCTAAATGTAATTTTGTAAGTAAATCAGGTTGTATACATTCAATTTTTATTTCTCCCAGTTCATTAAAAAAAATTGTTCCAATTAAAAACAAATTATTGAGGTGTAATTGACTTGCAGTGCTGTGTCAGTTTCAGGTATACAGCAAAGTGAATCAGTCACACACGCACCCTTTCTTTGCTGATGTCTTTTTTCAGAGGTCTTGACAGAGTATTGAGTAGAGCTCCCTGTGCTGTATAGTGGGTCCTCATTAGTTTCTCACATGTGTGTCAGTCCTCCCAGTCTTCCAATTTACCTCCTCCCCTTACCTGCTGGTAGCCATAAGTTTATTTTTTTACCATCTGTAACTCTCTTTCTGTTTTGTAGATGAGTTAATTTATAGACTTTTTTTTTTAAGATTCCACGTATAAGCAGTATCATGTGTTTGTCTTCCGTCTGACTTCCTTCACTCAGTATGACAGTCTCTAGGTTCATTGGTGTTGCTGCAAATGGCATTATAGTATTTTGGGGGGCCAAGTAACATTCCATTTTTTTTCTTTTTAGCATATCCTTATCTATTCTTATGTTGATGGACATTTAGGTTGCTTCCATGTCCTGGCTATTGTAAATGGTGCTCCAGTGGACATTGGGGTGTATCTTGTTGAATTATGGTTTTCTCCAGATATATGCCCAGGAGTGGCATTTCTGGATCATATGGTGGCTCTGTTTTCAGTTGTTTTGAGGAACCTCCTTACTCTTCTCCATACTGCTGTACCAGTTTACATTCCCATCAACAGTGTGGGAGGGCTCTCTTTTCTCCACATCCTCTCTAGCATTTGCTTGTAGATTTTTTTGATGATGGGCATTTTGGCCATAGTAAGGTGATATCTTATTGTAGTTTTTGATTTGCATTTCTCTAATAATCAGTGATGTAGAGAATCTTTTCATGTGCTTTTTGCCATCTGTATGTTATTGGAGAAAGGTCTGTTTAGATCTCCCACCCATATTTTGATTGGGTTGTTTGTTTATTTTTAATTGAGCTGTATGAGCTGTTTGTATTATTTTTGAGGTTAATCCCTTGTCATTTTGCAGATATTTTCTCCCATTCTGAGGGTTGTCTTCATTTTGTGTATGGTTTCTTTTATTTTTTCCCCAATTTTAAGACGAGTTTGAATTGGTTAAAGGACTGTTAAAAACAGTGCATGTATTTTAATCTTTACCCAAACTTCCTCTCCGCCCCCCGCCGCCAACTTTGCTCTCTACCAGGTCTCTTCCTTTTTCCTTTTGTTTAAAAATTTCTGAAAATCTTTCATCTCCAGTTGAATTTCAATTTTGAGCTATCTGATACATATTAGCTTCTGTCTTCTTAGCAGTTGGAATATTAAATTGTTTATAAGTTCTTTTTTTGGCTTTGATACATGTTTTATATATATATAGTTCAAAAGATGTGCTTCAAAAAGTTAGCTTAAACAAAAAATACAGGTAGAATAATCACCAGTAAGGGGGAAGTATCAATTTCTGGTAATACCTATGGTTTATGGAAAGACCTGTAGTTGAGTCACATATTTTGCTTTACAGAATATATAACAAACAGTTTACTTCTTTTAACCCATTATCAGGTTTCTTTTGGAAAGGCATAGTTGTATAATGTGTGCATATACTAAATTTAAAAAACATTGCAAGAAATTGTGTGTGATAATTTCTTTGATGTGTGGTAATTCCTTTGTGTGCAGTGCTTTTTAAGAACTCAGGGTAGGTTAGTTAGGTTTTTTAACTTAAGTATTTAACTGCAGCAAATTTATAAATGATAGGCTTTTAGTAGATGAACTTGTATGAAACGGTCATTGAAGGCTAATGTTAAGTGTTATTTAACATTTATTGTCTCATATAGGTCAGGCACCATGTCTTACTGATTTACATATATCGCTTATTCTTTACTCTGAACTTCAGTCAGAAAAGATAGCCACCACCCTGCAAGAATTCACAATTCAGTGGAGGTTGTGGGGGGAGGGCAGTATGGGGATAGACGATGAATCAGTTGAAAATGTAGTATCCTGTGATAAATCTGTGAAGGATGTAAACCACCTGGTATGCAGTAGAGAAGAGATTCACTTAAACTCATTGTTTAGGGAGAGTGCGTGTGTGTTCGTCGCTCAGTCGTGTCCAACTTTGCAACCCCATGAAGTGTAGCCCACCAGGCTCCTCTGTCCAAGAAATTCTCCAAGCAAGAATACTGGAATGGGTTGCCATTCCCATCTCCAGGGGATCTTCTCGACCCAGGGACTGAACCCTGGTCTCTTGCATTGCAACAGATTCTTTACTGTCTGAGCCACCAGGGAGAGGGAGAGAAGGTCAGGGAAGACTACCAAAAGAAGACCAGAGCTGAAAGATCCGGAGTTAAGCTGAGGATATGGGGGTGGGCAAGGGGAGTCAAGCATGAACACAAGAGCATCTAAGTAGCATTTTAAGTTTTTAGCCAGAATAATAGCTGATATTTAGTACATGCTTGGATATGTGCCAGTCACTCCAAGAGCTTTGTGTCTTCTTTGTATTAAGCCCTTTAATTCTCACAGCCCTATTATGTAGGTATTGGGATTATTCCCATTTTACAGATGAGGCACAGGAAGATGAAATAACTTACCTGGAAAATATCATAACTAGGAAGTGTAAGAGCTTGAGTATAAACCCAGGCTGACTAACTTCAGAGTTTGGGCTTTTATTAGTACAAGTCTGGGTTGCTTTGGAGGTAAACCCTTTTAACATATCAGCCATTTCTTTCACCTTGCCCCAAGCTTCTTTGAACATGATCTAAACTGCTGAACTCCCTTCCTTTGCTATGCACCTTTAACTCCCTCCTCAACACACTGAAATCCGGGTTCTAAAGAGATGCTCATAAGGAAACTTACTGGGTTGTGGAGGACTAGCCTGTAGGGGTGTGCCTCCTATTGGGTTTATTTTTCCAGTAGTGCTTGGCAGCCCAAGGTTTATGAGCAGAGAAGGCAATCAGATGTCATCCTCCAGGACTGGGGGCTTTGCGGGGATGTACAGTGGAGGAACAAGGAAGCAAGGCAGTGGGGAGTATTGACAAAAAAGTCAGTAATGGACCCCATGGTCTCAGTGGAATTAAGAAGACAAGATAGAAGTGAATTGATGGCCTAGGGGAAAATGAACACATAAGGGGTCTGAATAGGGAGTCTGACAGAGTGCCTGAAGAACTGTGGATGGGAGTTTGTGACTTTGCACAGGAGGCAGTGGTCAAGACCATCCCTAAGAAAAAGAAAAGCAAAAAGGCAAAATGGTTGTCTGAGGAGGCCTTAAAATAGCTGCGAAAAGAAGAGAAGATAAAGGCAAAGGAGAAAAGGAAAGATATACCCATTTGAATGCAGAGTTCCAAAGAATAGAAAGTTGAGATAAGAAAGCCTTCCTCAGTGATCAATGCAAAGAAATAGAGGGAAACAATAGAATGGGAAAGACTAGAGATCTCTTCAAGAAAATTAGTGATACCAAGGGAACATTTCATGCAAAGATGGGCACAATAAAGGACAGAAATGGTATGGACATAACTGAAGCAGAAGATGTTAAGAAGAGGTGGCAAGAATACACAGAAGAACTGTACAAAAAAAAGACCTTCATGACCCAGATAATCATGATGTCATGATCACTCACCTAGAGCCAGACATCCTGGAATGTGAAGTCAAATGGGCCTTAGGAAGCATCATTACAAACAAAGCTAGTGAAGGTGATGGAATTCCAGTTGAGCTATTTGAGATCCTGAAAGATGATGCTGTAAAAGTGCTATACTTAATATGCCAGCAAATTTAGAAAACTCAGCAGTGGCCACAGGACTAGAAAAGGTCAGTTTTCATTCCAATCCCAAAGAAGGGCAGTGCCAAAGAATGTTCAGACTTCCGTACAGTTGCACTCATTTCACACGCTAGCAAGATAATATTCAAATCCTTCAAGCTAGGCTTCAACAGTAACGTGAACCGAGAACTTCCAGATGTACAAGCTGGATTTAGAAAAGGCTGAGGAACCACAGATCAAGTTCTCAATATTCGTTGGATCATCGAAAAGGCAAGAGAGTTCAGAAAAACAACCCTTTCTGCTTTATTGACTATGCCAAAGCCTTTGACTGTGTGGATCACAACAAACTGGAAAATTCTTCACGAGATGGGAATACCAGACCACCTTACCTGTCTTCTGAGAAATCTGGATGCAGGTCAAGAAGCAGCAGTTACTGAAATAACAGACTGGTTCCAAATTGGGAAAGGAATGCATCAAGGCTGTATATTGTCACCCTGCTTACTTAACTTATATGCAGAGTACATCATGTGAAATGCCAGGCTGGATGAAGCACAAGCTGGGATCAAGATTGCCAGGAAAAATATCAATAACCTCAGATATGCAGATGATACCACCCTTATGGCAGAAAGTAAAGAAGAACTAAAGAGCTTCTTGATGAAAGTGAAAGAGGAGAGTGAAAAAGTTGGCTTAAAACTCAACATTTAGAAAATGAAGATCATGGCATCCAGTTCCATCAATTCATGGCAAATAGATGGGGAAATAATGAAAACAGTGAGAGACTTTATTTTGGGGGGGCTCCAAAATCACTGCAGATGGTAAATGCAGCCATGAAATTAAAAGATGCCTGCTCCTTGGAAGAAAAGCTGTGACCAACCTAGACAGCTTATTATAAAGCAGAGACATTATTTTGCTGACAGAGGTCCGTCTAGTCAAAGCTATGGTTTTTCCAGTAGTCATGTATGGATGTGAGAGTTGGACCATAAAGAAAAGCTGAATGCGGAAAAATTGATGCTTTTGAACTGTGGTGTTGGAGAAGACTCCTGAGAGTCCCTTGAGGTTAGTAAGGAGATCAAATCAATCAGTCCTAAAGGAAATCAACCCCGAATGTTCATTGGAAGGACTGATGCTGAAGCTGAAACTCCAGTAAATACTTTCAACCTGATGCGAAGAGCTGACTGTCTGGAAAAGACCCTGATGCTGGGAAAGACTGAAGGCAGGAGAATAAGGGGATGAGAGAGAATGAGATGGTGGAAGGCATCACCGACTTGATGGACATGAGTTTGAGCTAGCTCCTGGAGGTGGTGATGCACGGGGAGGCCTGGTGTGCTGCAGTCCATGGGGTCTTAAAGAGTCAGGCAGGACTGAGCGACTGAATTGAACTGAAGGGGTCTGAATGAATTGGAGAAAATAGGCCTTTAATGAGAGTAAGGGAGTGAGCGATCCCGAAAGAGTGGGGTTGTGTTGAGAAAGTTTGAAGTGTTAGAGGAGTCATAGTTCTGGGTGATGATGGGAATCCAGATATGACCTTTGGTGTGAGCGACTGAAAAGCGAAAGTATTAGTCTCTCAGTTGTGTCCAACTCTCTGCGACCCCATGGGCTGTAGACCAGCAGGCTTACTGAAATAAGGATCATTTTATTAATGTTGAGGAAGCCGATTAATCCAGGGCGAGGTGTAATTGACTCAGAGTGAGGATGGGCCTGTGTATTCAGTGGAGCAATGTGATGAGCTGTGAGAAAGAATGAAAGCCTAATTTGTAAGGTGCTCTTTGTCATCATCTTTGCCCCTCGCTGCCAAATATTCATTAAGCACTGGGAGGGTATGTTTACCCTTGTAATTGACTTATTATTCTTGTTTGCATAGAGTAATGCAAAGGCTTCCATGAAAAGAAGCATTGTACGATCAGATTCTTGTATGTGTTCTCTTTTTGTCCATCGGCAGATGAATGGATAAGGAAGCTATGGTACATACACACAGTGGAATATTACTCAGTATTTTATTCTTGAAGCTGTTACCACAGGAACATAAGGGGGAAAATGTAATCTTATTTGAGAGAATTAGTTTTTGTTGGCATTGCCCTGAGAGGATGCTACTTTGGGGCTGAACATTGATGCATACAAGTAACAAAGGTACAGTCTGTTGGTTTTCTATGAATTTAGACATAGCTATTTACTTAGTGGACTCTGGAAGCCGTCTTTGTATCAACAGAGTGGCTCAAACTGACTCTAAAAATTGGTTTCCAGTAATCTCATCTATGTGCTTCCCAGGTGACCCAGTGGTAAAGAATCCACCTGCCCGTGCAGGAGACACAAGAGACATGGGTTCGATACCTGGGTCAGGAAGATACCTTGGAGAGGGAAGCGATTCCAGTATTTTTTGCCTGGGAAATCCCATGGACGAGGGGCCTGGTGGGCCACAGTGCATGGGGTCGCAAATAGTCTGACATGACTTTGCCAGTAAACAACAACAAGTCTCATCCACGGGGGAATTTAAGGGTCTAGATCTGTGTGCTGCAAACTCAGTATTGTGGTATATACAGTAGTGCAGTGTTTTAAAATATGTCATAATATCACTGTGTCTTTATTGCAAGTTATTTTATTTCTTCAAATTTTCCTGATTATGTTCAGTTTAGGCTAGATTGAAAATGAATACACAGAGATGGGAGAATGGCATTGAAACATGTATACTATCATGTAAGAAACGAATCGCCAGTCGATGTCCGATGCAGGATGCATGGAGAGGACCCAGAGAGGTGGTATGGGGTGGGAGGTGGGAGGGGATTCATGTTTGGGAACGCATGTACACTCATGGTGAATTCATGTCAATGATTGGCAAAATCAATACAGTATTGTAAAGTAAACTAAAGTTAAAATAAAAATTTAAAAAAAAAAAGAAAAAAAGAAAATGAATACACATACACAAACTTTATTTTGCTAAGGTTTAAAAGCAAATTGTGTTATTTTAGTAATTTCCGGATTGTGTTCCTCAAGAAATCAGTGAAAATTTAACAACATTTCAGGTAATAATAGGTTTGTGTGTGTGCATATTTTAGAGGTATTATAAGAAAATCTCATGAGCAGACTATGAGGTTTTTAGTTTTAAAACTAATCTTGATAAAAACAAAAAATCTTGAGTTCATTAGTACCTGAGTAAATTGGGGCCAGTATTTATCAATATTTTGCTAAGTCTGGAGAGAAATAGAGTTTGGAGACATAGTTTACAATATATTAGTAGAGAATTCTTGTTTTGATTTGCTTTCATGTTTTCTCTATATTGGATATTAGGAAAATGGTATTTTTCCACTGAAAGTTTGTACTTCTTGGAAATTCTCCTGGTTTGACATCAAGAGCTTATTGTTCAAACCTTAGGGTATATTTCCTGCCTGGCACAGTAGGTTTTGCAGGATGGATAAAAACACCACATCATTTTTATCCTTAGTCAGTATATTGGTGTTGTGGACTTAACAGTGGATAATGTAAACTAAATTCTCCGTTTTATTAGGAATTATGAGAAAATAGACATGGTGTTTGTTGCTCAGTCGCTTAGTCGTGTCCGACTCTGGGACCCCACGCACTGCAGCGCGCCAGGCTTCCCTGTCCTTCACCGTCTCCTGGAGCTTGCTCAAACTCTTGTCCTTTGATCACAGATGCCATCAGCCATCTCATCCTCTCGTCCCCTTCTCCTCTTGCCCTCAGTTTTTCCCAGCATCAGGGTCTTTTCCAGCGAGTCAGCTCTTCGCATCAGGTTGACAAAGTATTGGAGCTTCAGTTTCAGCATCAGTCCTTCCAGTGAATATTCAGGGTTGGTTTCCTTTAGAATCGATTGTTTGATCTCCTTGGTATCCAAGGGATTCGCGAGAGTCTTCTCCAGCACCACGATTCGAAAGCATAAGTTCTTGGCACTCAGCCTTCTTTATGGTTCAGCTCTCACATCTGTACATGACTACTGGGAAAACCAGAGCTTTGACTGTACAGACTTTTGTTGGCTGTTTGTCATAGCTTTTCTTTCAAGAAGCAAGTGTCTTTTATTTTCATAGCTACAGTCACCATCTGCATCTTGGAGCCTAAGAAAATAAAGTGTGTCACTGTTTCCATTGTTTCTCCCTCTATTTGCCATGAAGTGTTGGGACAGGGTGCCATGATCTTTGTTCTTTGAATGTTTCACCTTCATCAAGAGGCTCTTTAGTTCTTTGCTTTCTGCCATAAGGGTGGTGTCAACTACATATCTGAGGTTATTGATATTTTCCCTGGCAGTCTTGATTCCAACTTGTGCTTCATCCAGCCCAGCGTTTCTCATGATGTACTCTGCATAGAAGTTAGATAAGCAGGGTGACAACATACAGCCATGGTGTGCTCCTTTCCCAGTTTGGAACCAGTCTGTTGTTCCATGCCCAGTTCTAACTGTTGCTCTTGACCTGCATACAGATTTCTCAGGAGGCAGGTAAGGTGGTCTGGTGTAGTTAAACAGAAGTAGATGTTTTTCTGAACTCTCTTGCTTTTTGATGATCCAGCAGATGTTTACAATCTGATCTCTAGTTCCTCTGCCTTTTCTAAATCCTTGTACATCTGGAAGTTCTTGTACATCTTGAAAATCTTTGTAAATTTTCTAAATCCAGCTTGTACATCTGGAAGTTCTCGGTTCACGTACTGTTGAAGCCTAGCTTGACGGATTTGAATATTACCTTGCTAGTGTGCAAAATGAGTGCAATCGTGTGGTACTTTGAACATTCTTTGGCATTGCCCTTCTTTGGGATTGGAATGAAAACTGACCTTTTCCAGTTCTGTGGCCACTGCTGAGTTTTCCAAATTTGCTGGCATGTTGAGTACAGCACTTTCACAGCATCATCTTTTAGGATCTGAAATAGCTCCACTGGAATTCTGTCACCTCACCTCTTCTAGCTTTGTTCATAGTGATGCTTCCTAAGGCCCACTTGACTTCGAATTCCAGGATGTCTGGCTCTGGGTGAGAGATCACACCATCATGGTTGTCCAGGTCATTAAGACCTTTTTGTGCAGTTCTTCTGTGTATTCTTGCCACGTCTTCGTAATCTTTTCTTCTGTTAGGTCCATACCATTTCTGTCCTTTATTGAGCCCATCTTTGCATGAAATGTTCCCTTAATATCTCTAATCTTCTTGAGCAGATGTCTAGTCTTTCCCATTCTATCCTTTTATCTGTTTCTTTATGTGTTAATTATTTGAATCAAATGTATTTCTCTTCTTAGGGTTGGCAGTTTTCTCTGTGTTTTTGAATGCTTCCTTATCTTTCATCTCATAAGATATGATGCTTCTCCAAATGAACACCCTCCTATTTACTGTGAGGATGATCTGAAGAGATCTCTGTAGAGAGTATATTTAGAACCAACAATCTAGGGTTCGTTTCCTATGTCTTTGCAGATGAAACACAGATGTTTGCAGCTTCTTTGTCGACTGCATGCTAAACAATATGCACATGTGTTCAGTGGCTAAGTCATGTCTGACTGTTCGCTGCCCCGTGGACTGTAGCCTGCCAGGCTCTTACATCCCTGGGGTTTCCTGGGCGAGAATACAGGAGTGACTTGCCAGTACCCTTTCCAGAGACTCTTCCCCACCCAGGGATCAGACTGGAGTCTCCTACATTGGAGGTGGACTCTCTACCACCGAGCCACCAGGGAAGCCCCTACGAATCAACAGTCCTCACTATTCCCCTTGAGAGGCTTGTTTGGGGAATTCAAGTGTGCTTTTCCAAAGTGCTGTTTAAACTTATTCTTGCATAGTTTTCTGTGTAGAAGCTCATGCAAGAATCACTAATATAAAGTGTTTAGGGGGCCATAAGGTTCCAAAGTCTGTTTTCAGTGTTAATTAATTTTTGCTGTGAAGGGAAATCAGCACCATAATGAAATCCATAGTTGATAATTTGAGAGGACAAGCCAGATGATTATCTATATTCTGTATAATTGTGTAATTAAGTTACAGCTTTTATTAAATGTGGATATTTACTTTTTCACAAATTCCAAGCCAAAAGATGTTCATAAGTGAGCCACAAGTGGCAAAATTAATTAAAATATTCCTGCCTATTAGAAAAGCTTTTAAAAATTCTTTAAAAATATAACTATATTCGATAGTTTTTTTTTGCTTACAGCAGAGTTAACATGGATGATTAGTTTGTAGCTTTTCATGTGATACATTATGTATCTGTCAAGGATGTCATTTCTAATATTTCACAGCCCAAGACTGTGCTGGCTGGCATTTTGCTGGGATCTTTGGGTATTGGCTGATTTATGTATACATTTAATTCAAATTTACATAATCTTTTTGAGCCTTTGGGTTAGTAAAAATGGCCTTGTTTTATTACAGTACAGTGTTCTTTACAATGCATATTTTAAAATAGGATGGCCCAAAGTGCATGTTATGATGAATTTATTAATGAAATACTTCCGAAACTTGAACAGACTCTGTTATCAAGGGACAAGTTCAGTTAATGAGGCCAAAGAGCTTCACTTCAAAGAAAAGCCCACAGTCCTTTAAGCAGTGTGAGTTACTGTTTTTCTGTCTTTTTTCAGCTCAAGAGGTTGTACTTAAAGGTCAGAAACAAAACTTTTACCCTCTGTGAATTCTGTGATAATTTACTAACTCTGTTGTACAACAAGATGTCATTTTTTTCCATCACTATCTTTCATCTTTTATTTTTCTAGAGTTTCTTCTTAAGAGTGAAACCTGGAACTAGATTTGGTCAAGGGTTTTTTAAATTTTAAATAAATAGTGTTCTTTCTCTTAGGTTTTTTTTTTCCCTTTTAAAGTTTGTGCTAGGTTTGTCTGTCTCAGTATGGAAAAGAATAGAAAATGTTCACTAAGGGAAAGTTTTTATCTTTTCTGTATTATTTAATTTTTTCTGTTTGCTCCTTTTATAATACAAGTAAAAAAAAAAAGGCAACTTCAGTGACACTTATCCTATAGTTGGCATATAGTAAGTTTTATTAGTTTGAGTTTGATGAGAATGAATGGACTCAATTCTTGCTTGGTGGAGTCCTGTGGCAAAATATTTCAGATTCCTGTATAATATGATGAGTTAAATTGCTTCAGTGGGATTTCCAATTTTTTTTAACAAGCCTGTTCCCACATTGTTCAGCTTTTGAATAGGAAACCTTTTTGATAATGCTGCACAAATCTAGAAGATGTCTTGGTATTCTTCTTGTAAAATCTTATAAGAGTATTGGTCTGACTTAAAGGTTATGATATACAAATAAACATTTGGCAGATTGAATTTTATTTAATGTGAATTTGAGCAATATTACTAATGTGCTTTAAGTGAGAGCAACCACTGTTCCTCTTTTTCACCTCACTAGTACAAAGGAACTAGCGTGTGGCTCTGCAAGGAGGTAGAAAATATTTTTTAAGTGGGATTTGATGCAGGGATAATTCTTTTTCTGTTGCCTAACTTTAATTCATACCAGAGCTATGTTCCACATGTATATTGTTTCTTGCTGCAATAGGAAGCTATGAAGAAGGCAGTATTGGTTTTATTCATTGTTAAAAAGCAGGAAGTACTAGCTAGAGTCTCACTTATAACTGTAGAGAACCTTGAACCTCATTTATCCTTCGATTCAGCAATTGAATGTATGGGATAATGTTTCATTCTTGATTATCAGAGAAGATGTTGGTTTGGGTAATATCTTCATCTGTTTCTTTCCCCATTCCCTCCACCCCCCTCCCCCGCCAGTGTGTAAAGCATTATTTAATTGGAATGCCCTGAAATGATATTATGATTCATTTTCTTCCATTGGGTGGGTTTTGGTGACTAATTCACAGCAAAGTATAAGACTAAACTTACATTCCATAGCATTTACTCCTTCCCTACTGCCAACAATTTGAAGAACTGGATATATTTAATAAGAATTGTTTTCCTTAAGCAGATTTTCAGCAGTCAGTGGTTTTTTTAACTCTAGAGGTAGGGGCAGGTAACATTACTCACCTTGAAGCTTTTTCACAGTATGCATGGCTGGGCCCTAATTTATTAATAGGTTTAGTAGGCTCAGGCATCTTTGTTTTTACAAAGCCTTTCACAGGCTCCTAAATCATGTTTGCTTTTAAAATGTATAGGAATGAGACAAGTCTGAGAATAGGTAAGTGCAATGAAATGCTGTAGGTATTGTGAGAGAGACCTGTATCTGGTATGTTGAGGGCTCAAAGAAGTCCTAATGGGTACCTAAAAGAAAGGCTTCATGCTAGGACAAACACCTCAGCTGAATCTTGTTCCCCCAGTAGGGAGACCACTTGAATCCATGGTGTAGCACAGGAAAATTCCAGCTGAGAGTGGTGTGAACAAGTGAAAGTCACTCAATCGTGTCTGACTCCTTGCGACCCCATGGACTATAGTCCATGGAACTCTCTAGACCAGGGTCCTGGAGTGGGTAGCCTTTCCCTTCGCCAGGGGATCTTCCCAACCCAGGGACCGAGCCCAGGTCTCCTCCACTGCAGGTGGATTCTTTACCAGCTGAGCTGCCAGGGAAGCCCAGTGTGCAAAAAGGACAAATGAAAACCAGCTTACTAGTCTTTGGAGACTGTGAGAGCATGACCATGTAATGAAGATGGTCAGAATTAGGATCCTTTTATGCTGTAGGAAACAAGGAGCTATTAAAAAGTATGATGAGAGAAGAATAAGATTAGACTTGAACTTTAGAAAGATCATAGAGGACAGTATGGAATGTGGGTTGGAGTGGTGTGAAACTGGACGCAGGGAGGCCAGTTGGATACAGTCTCAGTAATCCGGCAGGAGTGATGAGGAGGCCTAGACTAAGGGAGTCATACACAGCTGGGGAGGGAAGAGGATCAGGAAACAGCTAAGGAGGTGAAATCTTTGAGAACTGGTGACTGATTGGGTTTCGAAAATGAAGAGAAAATGATACCTCGTTTGTATTAAGAGTTTGGATAACGTGCCAAACATCGCAGTAAAGGTTTTCAGGACATAATTCGGTTTTTGAAGAAGATAGTGGGGTGGAGGTGACAGCTGGTGGGAGAGGGCAATGGGAATGAGCCTCAGTGGAAGAATTTACTTTGGGTGAGAAGGAGTAAAGAACATCTGTGTTTTTCCTTGGGGGGCTCACTCCTTCGCCACTCTGAGTCCATGCGTAATGAGTGATTGCACTGACATTCCCCAGTCAAGTGGTTTGTTCAAGGTGGGCAGTTTCTTGGGTGAAGCCAGTTGCAGCTTTTGCCTTAGAGCTAGGAGGGATCCTCCTGCCACTTAAGCCCAGGCTAATGAAATGCAGGAATGGCTGCACTTCTTGGCCCATCAAGTGAAGCCTAAGAAGAATGCCTGAGAGAGACAGAGAAGAGAGAAAAGTCAGGTCTTGAAGATTTTGGTTAAGTGTCTGTAAAGTGTTCTACTTCTGGCTATTCCAGTTATTTGAGCCCATTAAATACACCCCCCACCACCACTTTTCATTTATATCAATTTGTATTAGGTTTCCTGTTCCTCAGAATAGATGTCTTTAAACAAAAATTTGNAAAAAAAAAAAAAAAAAAACTTTTTTTCTTTTTGCTGAGTCAGTAGAACAGATGGCAGACAGAACATGAATTTTTAGATGAAGAATTGGTCAGGATATTCACCCAGATAACCTTGAGTTCCTTTGTTGTTGTTCAGTCACTAAGTCATGTCCAGCTGTTTGTGACCCCATAGACTGCAGTATGCCAGGCTCTCACATCCTTCACAGTCTCCCAGAGTTTGCTCAGATTCATGTCCATTGAGTCAGTGATGCTATCTAACCATCTCATCCTCTGTTGCCCCATCTCCTTTTGCCTCAGTCTTTCCTAGCATCAGGGTCTTTTCCATTGAGTCAGGTCTTTGCATCAGGTGGCCAAAGTATTGGAGCTTCAGCTTCAGCATCAGTCCTTCCAATGAGTATTCAGGACTGATCTCCTTTAGGATGCACTGGTTGGATCTCCTTGCAGTCCAAGGGACTCTCAAGAGTCTTCTTCAACACCACAGTTAGAAAGCATCAATTCTTTGGCACTCAGCCTTCTTTTTGGTCCAACTCTCACATCTGTACATAACTACTGGAAAAACCATAGCTTTGACTATATGGACCTTTTGGCAAAGTGATGTCTCTGCTTTGGTGGCTCAAATGGTAAAGCCTACAGTGCCGGAGACCTATGTTCCATCCCTGGGATGGGAAGATCCCCTGGAGAAGAAGATGGCAACCCATTCCCGAATTCTTGCCTGAAGAATGCCATGGACAGAGGAGCCTGTGGGCTGCAGTCCATGGGTCCCTAAGAGTTGGACACAGCTGAGCAACTGCCACACATAGCTAGGTCTGTCTTAGCTCTCCTTCCAAGGAGCAAATGTCTTCTAATTTCATGGCTTCAGTCTCTGTCCAGAGTGATTTTGGAGCCCAAGAAAATATCTGTCACTGCTTCTGCTTTTTACTCTCCTGTTTGCCATACCATGATTGGACTGGATTCCATGTTCTTAGATTTTTGAATGTTGAGTTTTCAGTCAGCTTTTTCATTCTCCTCTTTCACCCTCTTCAAGAGGCTCTTTAGTTCCTCTTGACTTTCTGTCATTAAAATGGTATCATCTGCATATCTGAAGCTGTTGGTGTTTCTCTGGCAGTCTTGATTCCACTTTGGAATTCATCCAGCCTGGCATTTGCCATGATGTACTCTGCGTTGAGTTCCTAACTAAGTTGAAAACAGCAGAATTAAGTGACTTACTGAAGGTGAGCATCTGATAAGTGAGAGCTGAGATTAAGATTCCGGCAGTGTACTTCTAGTTCAGTGCTTCTGATGCCATATTATCTGACTTAGGCAGACAGGAGAGAAGTGACGGTCTCTGGTTGACCTGCTGTTGGTTAGTCACTCAGTCGTGTCTGACTCTCGCGACCCTGTGGACTGCAGCTCGCCAGGCTCCTCTCTCTAAGGGATTGCCCAGGCAAGAAGTAGGTTGTCATTTACTGTTCCAGGGGATCTTCCTGACTCAGGGATCAAACCTGTCTCTCTTGCATCTCCTATATTGGCATATGGATTCTTTACCATTGAGCCACGAGGGAAGCCCTCTTGGTTGAGCTGCCTGTGGATAAAAAGAAAGATGATTTTTATCTATCTTTTTGTTGTATTTGAAGAACTCTTTGGGATAGAACAGTACAGTGACTCCTTCCTGAAGACCCTCAGTGAATATCTATTGATAAATAGGGTTTGGGTATCACTGCAGATGGTGACTGCAGCCATGAAATTAAAAGATGCTTACTCCCTTGGAAGAAAAGTTATGACCAACCTAGACAGTATATTCAAAAGCAGAGACATTACTTTGCCGACTCAGGTCCATCTAGTCAGGGCTATGGTTTTTCCTGTGGTCATGTATGGATGTGAGAGTTGGACTGTGAAGAAGGCTGAGCGCCGAAGAATTGATGCTTTTGAACTGGGGTGTTGGCGAAGACTCTTGAGAGTCCCTTGGACTGCAAGGAGATCCAACCAGTCCATTCTGAAGGAGATCAGCCCTGGGATATCTTTGGAGGGAATGATGCTGAAGCTGAAACTCCAGTACTTTGGCCACCTCATGCAAAGAGTTGACTCATTGGAAAAGACTGATGCTGGGAGGGATTGGGGGCAGGAGGAGAAGGGGACGACGGAGGATGAGATGGTTGGATGGCATCACTGACTTGATGGCTGCGAGTCTGAGTGAACTCCGGGAGTTAGTGATGGACAGGGAGGCCTGGCGTGCTGCGATTCATGGGGTTGCAAAGAGTCAGACGCAACTGAACTGAACTGATGCTGGTTATAGCTACAGGACCTTTATTTTAAGGCAGTCATAATTTTGAGTTCTTAAGGCAGAGAGATGCCAATACAGCAGAAAAATCCTATTTGAATGTGGCAGTCCATTTTCACTATCTGGATGTGTGTTGCAGGAAGGGGGACCCCTTCCAGGATCCGAAACTGGGGGGCTCTTGTCTAAAACTCGGAAATGAATTGTCTTAGGAGATGCATATGCTGACAAAGCAAGAGATTTTAGTGGGAAAGGGCAGCCGGGTAGAGAAGAGTAGGGCAAGGGAACCCAGGAGAACTTCTCTGCCATGTGGCTCACAGTCTTGGGTTTTATGGTGATGGGATTAGTTTCACCTAATGGGTTGTCTTTAGCCAGTCATTCTGACCCAGGGATCGAACCCCAGTCTCCTGCATTGACAGGCAGATTCTTCACCACTGCACCACCTGGAAGCCCAGCTAACTGCGGTACAGGGCCTTATGCATGCTTCTTTGTTTCAGTGTGGCCTCAATGAATAAGACATGAGTAATAAGGACAAATTTTATATTCAACCTAAAATTTATAAGAGTATTTTATTCAGCAAAGTTTTTTTTAAGTACACCCTTTGCTCAAAGAATTACAGGAAACAAAACATGAATCAGAAACAGTTCCTGCCTTCAAAAGGCTGTTAGAACAGTTTTTACGAATTATAAATGCAGTTGTTTTTATGTGCACATGTATCCATCTTAACTTCACAAAAGGAGGGGCTAGAAGTTGTTTCTAATTTAATTGGGCAGACCAGACACACAAGGAGAAAGTCATCAAGATGGTATAGAGTAAGTTACAAAGCCCTGGAAGTATGGGTGGCTGTAGAAGTGGAGGAAATGGTTTTCTACTTGAGGTGTGCTGGAGACAGAGAGTGGCGCTAACGTGAGCTGGGTCCTGAACAAGGAAGGCAGGATTGAGACAAGTGGATTAGGAGTGGAGGGTGGAATTGCATTTCAGAAAGACAGAACTATGTGAACCAAAATCTGGTGGAGACAGAAAAAAACTCGTGTTTGGAGCAAAAGTAGTTCAATTTGGCTAGAATACAGAGAAGTAAAAGTAAATAAGCTTGCCAGTTTGTGTAGGGTCTTAAATATCAGGCTAAGGTGTTTGGACTTAGTTCAGTAGACAGTGAGGAGCCACTAAAGTTTTTTGAGTAATATGATCTGGGCCATGGTTTTGAAAGATTAATTGTGACTAATGAACGAATGGGGAAATAAAGGTATTTTCCATTGTTCGTTCACTTCTTTTTCCTTTCTATCTAAACATAGCTAAAACCAAGCATGAGCTTAATTTAGTTATTATATAATAATGCTAAAAATCTTTTGTAATATATATATTTGTGTTTTCATATTCAACTACCTTTTAAAACTAGTTGAGGCCTTATTTACCTGATGGATTCTAATTACATTTTTGCGTTTAGACTCTTCTTAAGGTAGTTATATACCGCAGATAGATTAACCTTCCAATATATTGTTCTGATTGTACCATTGTATTCCTCAAGAAGCCTTCCACTTGGCTGCTGAAGAGAGTCTGAAAGCCATAACCCAGTAATCAAGGCCCGCCCTCCTTTCTCGCTCCCACTCCCACCATTACCTGACTGCTTCAGAAAAAGTGTTGGTAAGACTGCTTGTGATTTCCCGTTTCTTTGTCTCAGGTGCTCTAGAGTCTGTGATCTTCTTAGAGTCGTCACATTAAGAAAGGGGAAAGGACACTGCGGTCCTGGGAGCTTAGCTGACTAGATCCTGTCTGGCAGAGCTGGGGTGAAAGCTCTATCACTTGTTCAAAAAGCATGCTTTGTCCTTGTCAGGCACCAGGTATTGTGCCATACCCTGAGGATATGATGGTGAGTGCAACAGAAGTGGCTCCTTTTCTTCATAGCCTGCAGTCTCAAGAGACAAACAGTAACTCTTAGGTACAGTTAAGCCAATATTACAATCACTGACTGAGGTGAGTCCTATCGAGGACAAGTACTTTTGTGGGGTACTTGGAGAGAATGTAATGAGGGAAGGCCATGAAGCTAATTCCGAGTGGCATGTCAGGGAAGGTCTCTTTAAGGAAGTGAATTTAAGCTAAGAACGGAAATGTGAGCGTGAGAGCGAAGGGGCAAAGCAGAAGGTGAGAAGGGCATTCCTTCCAAGCAGAGAGAACAGCCCGCCCCACTCTCCCACCCACCCCACCCCCCCACAGTGGAGAGGAATTTGGGGTCACGGAGGAGCTGAAAGGTCATGTGGCCAGGACATTTTGGTTACTGAGGGGCAAGGTGAGGCCAGAGGTAGATCATGTAGAGCCTCTGGGGCCATATTTAGGATTTTTCATTTTATGTCCAATACGGGGGGAGGAAAGTGGTCATCGAAAGGCTTTTGAAGAATGATACAATTCAGTTTCTGTTTTTACACATCACTGTAACTAATAATACATCCTAAATCTCGCCGCTTCTTTTCTCTACTTACCCTGCCCTGGTCTAAAACTCATATATGAGTTACCTGGTCTCTGCTTCCACTCCTGCGGTCCTACAGCCTATTCTTGACACAGTTGCTAGTGTTTCCTCTAAAATGTTGCAGCATGGCTCTCCTCTGCTCCAGCTCGCCTAGTGTTTTCCTGTTTCATACAGAGTAAAAGGCAGAGGCAAGCGCCTGCCTCAGAACCCTCATCTTTGTTCTCTTTGCCTGGGTACTTTTCCAGATACAGCCTTGTGGCTCACTTCCTAGCCTTTAGGTCTCTGCACAGTTGGTGGACCCATCCCTGGCCACATGTATCTAACACTAGACTGCACCCTGTCTGTCCTTTCCTACTTTCTTTTTCTCCAGAGCACTTAACTGCCTTCAGATGGGTTTCATTCTAGAATTTAAGTTTCTTAGATAAAGGATTTTGTAGGAGAGTTTTGTGCATGGTACTCAATACTCATTACTTAGTCTGCCTGGCAGATAGCAGACATTTAGTAATTATTAGTTGAAGGATGAATGAATGGATAGAGATTGAATTGGAGGAGTCTAAAGTAGAAGCTGAGGGAACAGTTAAAGATCTCGGCCTAGTTGGAGATTGTGGAAGATGCCAAAAATGATGGATTTAAGATATGTTTTGGAGGAGACTTCCCTGGTGGTTCAGTGGCTATGACTCTACTCCCGATGCAGGGGGCCTGGGTTCAGTCCTCGGTCGGGGAACTAGACTCCCTCATGCCACAGCTAAGACCCAGTGCAGCTGAATAAATAATTTTTTTAAGCTATATCTTGGAGATAAGAATCAACAGGATAGTTCACATGGTTAAAATAAGCCATTACCTTACAAATTTAATGGTTTTTTTTTTTTTCATTAAAACACCATGAAACATAATTGTTAGCTAGTAATATGTTAGTAATTAATTTTTTTTTGAACTGAAACATAACTTTTTTTTTTAAATGCTGATTCTTTATTTTTATGTATCAATTTACAGATAAGTTAGTGCCCTATTAACCTTCAATGGCAACCAGTAAAGTTTATGTTTTACATTTTTATGGAATTTTACATATCTCATATGATTCAATGAATTGCAATTATTGTTCTTTTGCTGAAGTCTAAATTTTTCCCATTAATTTTTTTTTCTTTTCTTATTTATTTATTTTTACATGTTTCAATGCCATTCTCCCATCTCATCCCACCCTCTCCCTCTCTCTCTCCCCCAGAGTCCAAAAGTTCACTCTATAGATCTGATTCTC
>SJYQ01003460.1:117301-159324 GCA_006410935.1 Redunca redunca | reverse complement strand
TTATGTATTGTTCCTGTTATGATGCCCTCTGTGCTTCCAGGGCTCGCCACAGACTCGGCAGGGAGAGTGTTTCCTGGTGTTTGGAAACCTCTCTTCTCAAAGTTCCTTTCCTGGGTCGGCCTTCCCTACCCAGGACGGAGCTCCCTCCCCACCTCCTTTGTCTCTCTTTTCGTCCTTTATATTTTTTCCCTACCTGTTTTTGAAGGCAATGATCTGCTTTTCTGGGTGCTTNCTCTTTTTTCGTCTTTTATATTTTTTCCCTACCTGTTTTTGAAGGCAGTGATCTGCTTTTCTGGGTGCTTGATGTCCTCTGCCAGCATTCAGAAGTTGTTTTGTGGAGTTTGCTCGGCGTTGAAATGTTTTTTTGAGGAATTTGTGAGGGAGAAAGTAATCTCTTCGTCCTAATCCTCCGCCATCTTCCCAGAATTCCCTAATTAGATTTTTTTTAAGTCTCTGTCTACTGGTACTGCCATATTCACTGCTAGTAGCAGAGTATGGTGTAGAATAATTGAATTTGATAAGTATTTTAAATATTTAAAATATTAATTCTTAGTTATTTTAAATATTTTTAGACTTTTAAAATCAAACTGGTGGGACAATGCATGCAGAAGTGGTATATATTGGATAGTTCTTTTAGTTAGCCTAGGGTGGTGGCTCTTTCCTTGGGATAATTTTGTTCTCCAGGGAACATTTGGCAGTGTCTGGAGACATTTTTGTTTGTAGGTGCCACTAGCAACTTGTAGGATATTGCTAGTAGCACTAGTTATTAGAGGTCAGGTTTCGCTACTAAACTCTCCGCAGTACCCAAGTCAGCCCTCCTCCCCCAGTGGAATTTGGTCCAGGATGTCAGTAATGCTGGGGATGAGAAACCCTGCCTCAGGGATTGAAACTCAGATTTCACCTTATTTTAGTGGTCAGTCTACAGTTACGCTGTAACATCCACAGACCTGTATAATTTCTTGTCTATGCAAGGTGTGACTAGAGTGGTTATTACTTTTAAACAGATATACAATAAGCAACATATATATATGCTCAGGTACATGAATCCAGTTGAAAGCTCTATCTTCACAGTAGTTCCATTGAAAAGATTATTCGTTTATGTGATCCTGCCTTTTTTTACAGTTGCCTTTGACCCTGCAGCAAATTCTTGAAATCTCCTTATTGGTACCACATTTTCTTCTGAGGGTGAGTTAGGAAATATCCAGTGCTTTCTGAATGTACTGTGATGAGTAACGAGGTTGGGGAGTAATTCTGTTGAAAGATGAAATTGAGATATGACTTATAAAGTAATAATTAGCTCTGAAGATAGTTAAAAAGACTAATGCTTCTTATGCAGATATTTTCATCAGTATTGGGAATAAATTACTGAATTCTCAACTTGAAGGAGCATGTTTATGTGTGAAAGTTCTAAAATGATTTAAAACAAATGCAGTGTTTCTCAGAATGTCAAAATATTAAAAAGATTGTTGTTGTCTAGGATCAGAGGAAATAGGCACTCTCAAATAATTTGGGGAAACTTTGGCACAACTTTTGGAGAGCAATTTCATAATATTAAAATTTTAAATATTTGAAATTCTACTTCTAGTCATTAATTTATAGAAACATTTGTACCAGTAAGCAAAGGCACATATAAATTCTCTATTTCATAGTCTGTATACATACAAGCTGTTTCTTGAAGCATTGTCTGTAAAGTGGAAAAAACAGAACAATCCAAATACCTCGGTCACTAATCTTTAGTACTTCTCTGTGGTGGATTATTGTACACCACCAAAAAGAATTGATATGTGGACCGAAAGGAGATATAAAATATATTAACTTGGAGAGGGAATTGTAAAAACAAAGCAAAACCTGCACAAGCACATATAGCGTACTATAGAAAATTATATGTGTAGCTGGAAGAAAAAATACTAGATCTAACAATTGGGACTAGGTAAGTGAAAGTCACTCAGTCATCTCCAACTCTTTGTGACCCCATGGACTGTAACCTGCCAGGCTCCTCTGTCCATGGAGTTCTCCGGGCAAGAATACTGAAGTGAGTGATCTCCAGGGGATCTCCCCAGCCCAGGAACTGAACCCAGGTCTCCTGCATTGCAGGCGGATTCTTTACCAGCTGAGCCACCAGGGAAGCCCTGCTCAGAGAGCTTTCTGTATTTCAGACATGTTTGATAGTTTTATAATGAATATATGCTTTACAGTCAGAAAGAAGAATAGTCAATATTTTAAAGTGAAGGAACAGTCATCATACTTTATAGCCAGATCTTTTATTGTTTTGAAGTAGCCTTTTGTTTTAATATGAAACTTTTTATTAGTTTTGTATTTATATTCACGAATACCTAAAATTGGCTAAAGGTTCCTAAGGGTCTTGCTCTTCATCTGAAGTTCTTCACTGCTTTTAAAAAATTTTTAAATTATTTACTTGAAAGTGAAAATGTCAAAAAGATTAGTTCTGGAATGGTTTGTTTTAAAGTCTTCGGCTTTAAAATGTATTCTAGACGTCTCATCTGTATTTATCCTGCAGGTGGCGCTGGTGGTTTTGTGTTCTTTCATTGTGTTGCTTACTCAAGTATAATTCACCTAAACTTCAAAATCGTTTAATTACTAGTCCTGTTTGAGGAATGCTGTCTTTCATGTAACTGTTGAAAATCAGATGTTTTTCAAACTATTATTTCAAGGAATACAGTGTAGCAGAAGTTCTTTAGACATAATTCATTTTGTTCTGTATCTACTTTATTACTCATGATAATCTCTGGGAAAGTTGTTTATTTTAAGGCTGGTGATACTCTCTAACACCTTTAAAGTTCCCAAACTTCATGAAAACTGGCAGTAGAACTAATTTTTTCAAATGAATTCTCTTTGAAGTCCTCCCTTTCCCCCCTCTCTTTGTGTGTCTGACTCCCCCTCTCTTTTCCCTTTCTTTCTCTCAGTCTGTCAAGTTCAAGAGCAGCTCAGATGCCATGAATTAAATGAAGCACAAAAGGGGGAAAGGAGACCCTTTTGAAGAACAAAGGCCTCCCATTAGGCTGCCATGTTCTTTTTTGACAGAACGTGCACCCTACATAGCCCCTGTTGTTGTCCGCATGCCCCGCACAGAAGGTAAATACAGTAGGCCCTCATTACCGCACGCTTCCTTCTCTTCCTCCAGTGCCACACGCAGCCAGTGAAGCTTTAGGTCTTTGAGGCCTTTAGGCATTCTTATACAGTTGCTTTATCTCCTTTTAAAAACCACATGGGTAGAAAAGGAAGTGGAGCGAGATGCACATCAGAACCCCACAAGGGGAGAGGCTTGGCTGGTAAAGAAGCTGCAGCTCCAGCATCCAGGCGGGTGGCAGGAGCGGAAATTTCTGCTGCGCTCCACTCCGCGCCTTTGCATACCCTGCATTGTAAAAACGGCTGTGATTCACCTTTAGCATAGGCTGCTGAGCTAGTTTCTCCTCTTTGGCTAACAGAACAAAACAGGCAAATAGGAACACATTTAATTGCTGAGAACAGATCTTGTAGTACTGAGAAGCTTACTCATTTGCTGCTGGTTTTCCTTAGATGTTTGCTTTTTGGTGTTGTGTAGACAGCTTAGCTATAGGCTTGTTGTCTTCTGTTACTTTTTGTAGAGATGGAACTGAGGAATGATGACGACAGACCGCTTACAGTGGCAAATAATAAAGGGAATTACTTATGTACAAAAAGACTTAAAATTTCAGAGAAAAATACTGAAATTTCAAATTTTACGCACTTGAAACTTAGCTTGAAATTTAGCTTGCTTTACTGTTGCTGACAAAGGTCAGTTGCTTTTGCCGAGGAATGTGTGATTAATTCAAGATACTTGCCTACTTGTTCATCATTGAGAAAAATACCAGATTAGCAAGTCTAGTGAAATAGCCAGAGACCTCCTTAGTTCACTGCAAAGATGCAGTATCTGATAATTGGAGGTTTGAACTATGGTTTTATTTATTCTTTCAAAGAAATTGTCATGTCACTCTGATTTGTGGCAGGGTTTGGGGACGTGGTAAAAGAGATGGAAGAAGGAAGAATCTGGTGGACAATTTGTGACTTGACATATAGAGAGTGAATCTACCGTTTTAGGTTTACAGAAGTGATTCAGTGGGGTTAAAAAGAACCTTTGTAAGAATTAAAGAAATGTATCCTTTGTAGGAACAGTGGTAACATTTTATTTTGAAAATTTCATGAGATTTTTAGTATTTCTATTTTTTCTCCCATACAACATTGAAATAAAAGTCCATAGTGTACCCTCCTTTTTGATCCTAAGCATTTCTTTTAATACTAAAACCTGGCTAGTGCACTTGAAGTAAAAAATAAAAAATAAATGTGTTAACTATGTGAGGAAATGTTTTGACCTTTAGTGGACCCTTGTTATTGCTTTTCAGGAACCATATTGCTTGGTTTCTTGTTTTTTGGGGGTTACAGGAGTTTGCAGGAAATCCTTTGGTTTATATATTTGGCAGCAAAAGAAAAGGCAAAGAGTTTCTTGCTTTGTATTGTGTAGGAAATTACTATTTCGGTTGTCTGTGCAGGATGTTCTAAAGATGTAGCAAAGGAGTTGGTGGCGGGGAGGGGGAGGGAAGAGGCTTGCAGTTCTAATCTTTTCTTGCTTTTGCCTCTGGTCATACATTGGATTGTTTTTCTGCTTTTGTTCCTTGGGGTGGCATCTGTCTTCAGGAAAAATCACTTCACAGTCAAATACAAACTGCTGAACTGTGGCAATTTTTATTTCTACATTGATGGAAACAGGGATAGGCATAAGGTTGGGCTTCCCTGGTGGCTCAGACAGTAAAGAATTCACCTACAATGCGGGAGACTTGAGTTCGATCCTTGGGTTGGAAAGGTCCCCTAGATGAGGGCATGGCAACCCACTCCAGTATTCTTGTCTGGAGAATCCCCATGGAGCCTGGCGGGCTACAGTCAATGGGGTCACGAAGAGTCGGACACGACTGAGTGACGAAGCGCAGCACAGCACAGGTTGTCCTCTGGCCAAATCCAGTGTGCTTTCAGTTTTTGTATGACCCATGGGCTAAGATTGGAGAAGGAAATGGCAACTCACTCCAGTACTCTTGCCTAGAAAATCCTGTGGACGGAGGAGCCTGGTGTCCATGGGGTCGCAAAGAGTCGGACACGACTGAGCGACTTCACTTTGATTTTGACTTTGATGAGCTAAGATGAAATTTTTTATTTTTAAATAGAAAAACACTAAAAGCATAATATTTCATGACACAAGAATATTAAGTGGGAATTTGTGTATCCGTAAGGAAAGTTCTGCTGGGACACCACCACACCCATTTGTTTTTATATTATTTATGTAGACTGTAGCTGCACTTGTGCTGAGCAGTCAGTTGAGTGGCTGGGGCAGGACAGAATGACTCATAAAGATGAAAATGTTTACCTTCTGGACCTTTGCAGAACAAGTTTGTAATAAAGGGTTGCCTGCAGTTTGTTAGAATGAACAGTATAGAGTTTTTCTAAGAGTAGACATATTTGCCATTAATATGTTTGTTTTCTGTGTTCTTTTATTTGTTCATCAGGAAGACTTTTTCCAGTCCTTTCTTGTCTTTTCTTTCCTCCTCCTCCTCTTCTCTTTTTTTTGTTCCTGTGAGATTGCTCTTTTTTAGGGGGTAGGGGAGGGCTGGGGGGAGATGCTCTTACTCTGGCTCCTTAAGTATATTTTCTACTCACCAAGATTTCGAAAAAATCAAACTGTATTTAGAACTCAGTCTAATTTCCAAGTCTGCTGAGAGCTGTGTTGCTTTTTCTTCTTTAAAGCATGGGAGATTACATTGCTTGACCATCAGAGAGCTGTATACTGTTGTTTAGGAAAATTTGAGAACTTAGATTCACACAGGCAAATATTGCCCCATTTTAGCCAGACATTGAAATGCGCAGTTCTTGAAAGCATTAGACCTTCCACAATTTGTAAATCAGTCATTCTAAGCTGCATTAAGGATTGCATTTTAGACTTGTTCTTTAAAACATTGATTTTTCTTTCTCTTGGCTTCAGGGTTGGTAGTTTCTGTCCTTCCCTTCTATCCAGTGAAGTGTGGCAGTTGTTGCGAAAGTAATTGGGAGCCCTCGTAGGCTTTGTAGGAAAAGCTAGGGTGACCCATATTATAGTTTACTGGATGGAGATTTGCCTGGGTGGGGAATTTGAATTTGTAGACTGTATTCTGTGATTCTTCCTGCTTTTCTCTCTCCTGTCAGTCACATGCTTAGGACAGTAAAATTAGGGATTTAGAAATATCATCATAGAATAAATTATTGGCTTTGACAAAGGTATAAAAGTAATAGTTAAAAATAGGTATTTAATTTTTTGTCTTACTAACATCTCTTAACAGAACCAGAAGCAGATTGTTAATGACTCATCTCTATATAAAATAAGGAAGGTAGTAATCATAAATCAAACTCCTGATTTATTCTGAATGACCACCAGCTGCAAACTAAGAATGATTTTTGACTCTAGCTAAGATTTCTTGTTCCTAGTCATAGCCAACCAGTAATAAAGTTGATATTTTCCTTTATTTCATTATTCACATTATATTAGTCTATGCAGATTTTTTTTCCCCCAAGTCATTGCAGGCTTGTGGGATCTTATTTCTCCAGCCAGATAAGGGATCAAACCTGGGCCCCCACAGTGAAAGTGCTGAGTTCTAACCACTGGACCACAAGGAAATTCCTCACTCAGGATTTTTGTTTAATATGCTTGGGTAGAGAATGAAGCTATCAAAAATCCATGTGGCTGTAAAAATAATGGTAATACTCAGTTTGATTATTTTTGATGATTTCTTTGCTTAGTTTCTTTCCTTTCCATTTAGATCTTTGCATATTGCCTAAATCTACCCTTTTTGGTTAATTTCTGTAGGAGTTGCAGGGATATTAGAGAAGCAGTCTTGACTTTAAAGAAGAAGTTACCTGTTCCTCTCGTTCAGTTCAGTTCAGTCGCTCAGTTGCGGCCGGCTCTTTGCTTTTAGGTACGTTGCTGTTTGATGCTGTATGCTCAGCCTCAGAAGCCTCGTCTACCCGCTACTGCTGCGGCTCTGCCACTGAGCTGTACCCAGCTCTTCCCAGCCGCACGGACTGTCACCTGCCAGGCTTCTCTGTCCGTGGGATGTTCCAGGCAAGAGTACTGGAGTGGGCTGTCATTTCCTACTCCAGGGGATCTTCGCAACCAGGGATCGAACCCACGTCTTTTGTGTCTCCTGCATTGGCAGGAGGATTCTTTACCACTATGCCACCTGGGAAGCCCCATAACATAATTTAATATATTTGCTAATTAGTAGGCTTACTTCTCTGTGGACTCAAATGTGTTACCAAAACAGTTAGGAAATTAATTAGGTTCTTATTTGTTCATAAGTTCAGTTGTCTGTCCAAACTATGGATTTGGTAAAATTATGCTTTCTTATAAATTATTTTCTTGCAAGAAGTCATGTTCAGTTCAGTCACTCAGTCGTGTCCGACTGCGATCCCATGGACTACAGCACGCCAGGCCTCCCTGTCCATCACCAGCTCCCGGAGTCTACTCAGACTCATGCCCTTTGAGTCAGTGATGCCATCCAACCATCCCATCCTCTGTCGTCCCCTTCTCCTCCCACCTTCAATCTTTCCCAGCATCAGGGTCTTTTCAAATGAGTCAGTTCTTCACATCAGGTGGCCAAAGTATTGGAGTTTCAGCTTCAGCATCAATCCTTCCAATGAACACCCAGGACTGATCTCCTTTAGGATGGACTGGTTGGATCTCCTTGCAGTCCAAGGGACTCTCATGTGTCTTCTCCAACATCACAGTTCAAAAGCATCAATTCTTCGGTGCTCAGCTTTCTTTATAGTCCAAGTTTCACATCCATACAGGACTACTGGAAAAACCATAGCCTTGACTAGACGGACCTTTGTTGGCAGAGTAATGTCTCTGAAGTCATGTTACTTTTCGTTAGTTGCTAACATCTTCATCTAAGAAGAATATTAACAATCTTGTCACTTTCCTTTACAGTTCTTTCTTGTTTTCCATCTTTTTCTTTGCCTTTTAGAAGATGCTGTTTTTCTGGAATATGCTGTTTTTAGTCCCGAGATTCCAGGGTTAACCTTAGCCAAAAGAATATAATGATTATTGATGGTGCAGAAGAATTATATGATGAGATCAATAGTGTGTTCTCCTTCCCCTCCCCTCCCCTGTCCCTTCCTTTCCCTCGCTTCCCCTCCCCTCCCCACTTCCCTCCTCCCCTTTCCTTCTCTTTCCTCCCCTTCCCTCTCCTTTTCTTTTCTTGTACTTGTACATATTATAAAAGGAAAGTAAGTTAGGTGAAATCTACCTAATAGAGAGGTGAAATTATTTTTGTAGTGAGCATAGAGGGATGATTTAATGATATTTTATTTTGTCATTCTCTCAATGATTGTCTTATTTTTTTGCCCAAAAATTAGAGATTAAATTTTACTTTTAGTAACTTTCCTTGATAATGTCTGTAATAGTTGGACAGATTAAATCACACAAAAAATCTGGTCTCATTGTTTTAAAGCTTCTGTTTCTTCTAGTCCGATTAATTTTTCTCTTCAGCATTTATTTTTATGTGTATTTGAAAAGCATTATGGTCTTCCCCATCGGAGTGTATGCTGCACAAGGGCGCAGATGTTGACTTGTTCTCTCTCTCTCCCCCCACCCGAATAGTGAGCAGAGCACGCAGCAAAGCTCAGAAACTTGGTGAGTAAGTGTTCTCACACATGTAGCTGTGTGGACACGTCAAAAGCCATTGGGATTAGTTGTGCCTTTGTCTTGGACCTCATTTCAGATAATCACAAAAATCTTCATCCAGAAAGAAGTAGAAGACACCCACATAAACTTGTAACTCTACTAAAGAATGCGTGTGCTCCACGGACACGCTCTTAAGCAGATGGACATTATGAAAGAAGCAAAGGAGTAGGATAGGATATTGGACAAGTGAATTGTGTGAGGAAACCTCATTAAATATTAGCCAGTGAAACTGAACCTGTAAATCGTGGTGCAGAGGAAACTGGCACTGCTGCTGCCGCTGAGTCGCCTCAGTCATGTCCGACTCTGTGCGATCCCATAGAGGGCAGCCCAACCAGGCTCCGCTGTCCCTGGGATTCTCCAGGCAAGAACGCTGGAGTGGGTTGCCATTTCCTTCTCCAATGCATGAAAGTGAAAAGTGAAAGTGAAGTCACTGAGTCGTGTCCAACTCTCAGCGACCCCATGGACTGCGGCCCACCAGGCCCCTCCGTCCATGGGATTTTCCAGGCAAGAGCACTGGAGTGGGGTGCCACTGCCTTCTCCGGGAAACTGGCACACAGGGTGCATTAAACTCAGGAAAACAGGGCCTGGCCCCTTGAACAGGGTTCAGGTCACGGGGAGAGGCCCCCGAGGAAGCCAGCGTCACAGCCGGACAGACAGTGGCCCGAGGGCCGGGCCCGCGGAGGAGTCTTCCAGCCTCGGGACCTTAGCATCCTAAACCCTGCTTGCCCCTGTGAGGACTGGATGAGACATTGTGGGTAGGGGTGTTATTATTGTTTTCACCAGCAGCCCCCAGCAACCTCAACTGCAGCTGTTCTTTCCTGGCAGGCAGGGAGCAGCTTGGTGAGGACAGATCATCTCTTACCAAGAGTGTTTTCTTACATCAGATACTTATTTTGCAGCTTTTTTTAAAACTCTATCGTAGAAGTAAGAGTACATCATTCTGCTGTAATATTACAGTAGGCCATAGTGGCCATGAAATCCCTCTACTCATTCTTTCTAAAATTGGAAGATGGGACTAAATGTTCTGATTCAGCTGTTCAGGTTCTCCATTCGCATTTTTTAAAGTGTTAGTATATGCTTGAGCTACCCTGGAGAAGGAAACGGCAACCCACTCCAGTATTCCTGCCTGGGAAATCCCTTGGACAGAGGATCCTAGGGGACTACAGTCCATGGGGTCACAAAGAGTCAAACATGACCAAACACAACCTCTTTATATTTGAAGACTGCCTGGAAGAGTTTAGGTTAAGAAGCAAAGACATTTTAAAATACCAGCTTAGTGGCACTCTGTCCTAGTAATGGTGAATTTTAGATTCTGTCATTCTTCATCTCCCCCATCCCCAACGGTGATGATTGATTAAACAGTAAATGAAAAATGTGAAACCCTGGTAATGACTTGATTGATGGTTCTGTGAAATAGCATTTATGCCTTAACTACTTTCCATTCAGAGCTCCTGTATAAGAATACCTTTGTGTCCTGGAAGTGTTCAGGAAAAACTACTTTATATGAATCCTCCTTAATATTAATCATTTCAGTTCAGTTCAGTTCAATCGCTCAGTCATGTCTGACTCTTTGTGACCCCATGAATCGCAGCACGCCAGGCCTCCATGTCCATCACCATCTCCCGGAGTTCACCCAGACTCACATCCATCGAGTCCGTGATGCCAGCCAGCCATCTCATCCTCTGTCGTCCCCTTCTCCTCCTGCCCCCAATCCCTCCCAGCATCAGAGTCTTTTCCAATGAGTCAACTCTTCTCATGAGGTGGCCAAAGTACTGGAGTTTCAGCTTTAGCATCATTGCTTCCAAAGAAATCCCAGGGCTGATCTCCTTCAGAATGGACTGGTTGGATCTCCTTGCAGTCCAAGGGACTCTCAAGAGTCTTCTCCAACACCACAGTTCAAAAGCATCAATTCTTTGGCGCTCAGCCTTCTTTATAGTCCAACTCTCACATCCGTACATGACTACTGGAAAAACCATAGCCTTGACTAGACGGACCTTAGTCGGCAAAGTAATATCTCTGCTTTTGAATATGCTGTCTAGGTTGGTCATAACTTTTCTTCCAAGGAGTAAGCGTCTTTTAATTTCATGGCTGCATTCACCATCTGCAGTGATTTTGGAGCCCCAAAAAATAAAGTCTGACATTGTTTACACTGTTTCCCCATCTTTTTCCCATGAAGTGATGGGACCAGATGCCATGGTCTTTGTTTTCTGAATGTTGAGCTTTAAGCCAACTTTTTCGCTCTCTTTCACTTTCACCAAGGAGCTTTTTAGCTCCTCTTCACTTTCTGCCATAAAGGTGGTGTCATCTGCATATCTGAGGTTATTTTTAACAGAGAGATGGCAGTTTGACTACATTATGCCCCAAAATAAGGAAAATATTTAATTTTCATTAGAAGACTATAGGAAGAACTCATTTCTTTTTTTTCTTTTACGAAATCTTTTCCTATTGAAGCCATTGATGTACCTTGTGAGAGAAATTGTTCTGAAAATCGTAATTAAAAGCAGCTAAGTTTTACCATCAGCCTCCCCGCCCACATGAGTCTGAACTGTGAAATGTTTTTTAAAAGGACAGGAAGAATAGAAAGTGTTCAATTAAAAAATGAAATATTTTCAGTTCCATATTGTAATCAAGTGAAGGAGGGAACACAGTATAGAAAAAAAGAAATGAAAAAGAAAGCTGTATTGATGGCAGGGAGACAGTACAAAACAAGAAAGGATGGTTAGAAATAAGGAAGGGAAAACAAGAGAGGTTTTATTAAAGGGGTGAGCAGAAAATCTGCTTGTCATGTTCTGCTGCTAAGAGCCTTGGAATAATTCACCAATCTTTGAAATATTCTTATTTGATCATCAATAATCTCTAGGTTATGAAATCCAGTGGGCACTTTTTCGGACCATTTCTTAATTGAGCTCTCAACAGCATTTGGCATTCTTGTCCTTCTCTCTCTAACCCCTCTGGAAGCTGTGAAATCATGTTATTTTGATTCTCCTCTCATTTCTCTAGTAGCTTCTGTTTCATACCTTTTTTGTCCTTAGACACTGAAGTTCATGGAGGCTCAGTCCTAGACACCTATATGTGTTTCCTACAGCCTAGCAGATGTGTCCACCCCTGTGGCTTCAGCTTCCACTAACTGACGCTGCGTGCCATTCTCTGGTGCCCTGCGTGTCAGTGGGCAGCATTACCACACTCATTTAGACGTCCAGGTCAGAGACTCAGGAGTCACTCCCAGCACCCCTCAGCCTCACATCCCGAATCTCCAGACTGCCATGGCCTGCTTTACGTTATTTAATGACTCCCCAGTCTGCCCGTTTCTCAGTCCATGTTCTCAGCTACCCTAGTCTTGGAGTCATCGTCTCTGTCTTACAGCGTAATAGAGGTCTCCCATAATCTTCCTTTCATTTATTCTCTACACTGGAACTTAAGATGATCTTCTGAAAATACAAGTCCAGTCATATCATTCTGCTTAAAATTCTTTCCCACTGCTTTTACAATAAAGGCTAACATCCCACATGCCTACTTCTCCAGCCTTTCCTCTCTCCTCCTCCTCTTCTCATGAGCCACCCAGCCCCTTTGTTTAGATTCTCTCAGGTATCAACCTCTGACCTTCCACATTTCCCTTTGCCTGGTCAAGTCCCAGTTCATTCTTCAGATCTCAACACAAAGACAGTTTCCATAGAAAAATCGCTTCCTGATATATGGTCTTACAGTAGGTTGTTCTTCTCTTTTCTAGCATTTATCATTAATTTGTCATTATGTGTCTCTGTGATGAGACAGAAAAATCCCGAGAGGGATGAAACCTTGTCTGTTTCTCTCACGGCTGAATGCCCAGGATCCCCAGCGCCTGGGGGCTACATGCCTTGAGTCTCTCTTTTCTGTAGACTCAAGGCATGCGTCACTGGTCCATACATCGCACTTACAAGAAATCTTAGGACACTGTGAAATCTGTTTAGGACTCAAAGATGAGGATAATCGTGTTTTCTATAATGTTTATCATCCAACACAGTATAGAAGTAAAAGAGCCAGTAAAAATCAGCTGTTTTCTGAAATGGAAATGAGTCTTTTCAGATGGTCTGGAAACACCATTTTTACCTGTCCCTGAATATGTTCCTCAAAGAAGACATGCTGACTTAGGGGTTTTGCTTTAATTCAGCAAACATTCGAGGGTATATAATATGCCAGACACTTTGTAGACTTTAATTGACTACTCCCCCCTGCATTTATCTTTCTGTGATAATGGAAGTTAAAGTAATTTTAAACCTAGATTTGCTTTCCATGACCTCTGTTGCACATGGGTACATATTTGTGTCTTTGAGCCTTTCTTTAAACAAATCACTTTATAAATGAAGTGTTCACGTGAAAGATATCTTTCCAGTTGACTGTGATTAGTTAGGCAAACTCTGATTTTTACATAATTATGCCTGTTACAGTTATTCAAATGCCATTGGAAATAGATTTGTTCCTCTAAGTTCTATTTCTTCCTGACAGTACCCGTAGGGTACTTTCCCAGATATTTGGGAGAGGGTTGTGGTATGTAACAAACGTCATTCATGGATGAGACTTAGAAATAGGATGTTTAAAAAGAAATTCAGTTGTTTTAAAAATATAATACAATTAATTTCTGCCCCAGGATGTAGACCAAGAACTGTTATAATTTCCAATTTAGGGTTATGCTGAGCCATTTTCCCCCGCTTAGAGATCTTTCCACCGTGATAGACTGTGTATCAGAGTTAAGGGAGTAACTGGTGGCCTGCCTTGCAAACCAGATATTGGTTTATTGGATTATTTGAAATAGAAATATTGTATTAAAGAGCTTAACAGGCGGGTAGGGGAGAAATGTGGTTCTTGGTAGAAGGAACTACAGCATAGATGTTCCTAAGGAGACAGATGTTGATGAGAGTCAGGGGATGATGAATGGGATTAAGTGGAAGATTTAGCTTGCAGGCTTACTTGTCTAGAGTGACGAAAAGGTGGTGATTAGTGGAATCTATGTTTGGAAATATAAGCTAAGAATTTTGACTTGATAAGATGATTTGTATTTTAAAATATAGTATAAAAGTTTATAATGTGAGAAAAAATGAAAGTTTGCTCTGGTATTGTGAAAGTAAAAGTAGATGGTATAGGTAGCAAAGATGCTGGTGTTAGAGCTTGATTTTTTTTAATGGCTTAATTTTGTTACAGCTGTTTTTTAAGTTTTCTAACTAGTCTTCATCCAGAGAATTTAGAAAGATAACTCTGAACACTTTCTGTTTAGCAGACATGTTGTTATATGTTTCAAAACAGTTTCTCCTGTCAGTTGTCTTTGTGCCAGTGTCAGCCCAAATTACCTAAAGGTATGGACAGTACTGTAACAGTCACTTTTAAAAAAGCTAGTTGACGTTAGGTTTTTACATGACCCTGTTTTAAACGTGAGGGTCAAGGTGAGCCACCAACCAATTTTGCTTTTCTTTTAGGCTTTTGTGTTCCCTCTTCATTGAGATGGTTTCCTTTGCTTGTTCTTTCCAGTCCTAAATAAGCATGAAAGGGAATATCTTCCTTCTTCCTAACCCTTTTCCAGAAATTAATTGTGCTAAAATATTAGCATCTTAGATTTCAAGCAGTCCTCATGCTAAAGGCATGTGCTTGCTACAATGGTAAGTGTTACAGTAATAAAATAGGAGCACATGGGACTGCCAGCTATTAAGTGCTTTTAAAGCGCCAGGTAACACTAATGCAAATCACACTATGGAAGCATTCCTATAAATGGTGTCCCTACTCCACCCTGCCAAGCTAAGTGCCCTAAATGCTTTAAGATAGCATCCCCAGAGGAGGAGGGTGAAGTGTCTAGTTTTCATTTGGGTCTGGTTTAGATGAAGAAATATAAATTATACAGTTCTCTAGAGGTCCATTTATAGACTGGTCTTATTCAAAATGTACGTCAAGTATTGTATTTGGGAGTGTTGTCCTGGTAGCAGAATGCCTAAGACTCTAATTGTCTACATAAAGAAAAGTGTATGTTTAAAATAATGTATTTGGGAGAAAATATTCCAGTTTATACATGTAGGACGGCAAGCTATTACTTTCAAGCTATTACCAGGAGAGAGAATTTTAAAATTACTGTTTTTTATTATTTGAAGATAGCAGACTGATGTGCTACACCCAAAAGACTAGTTCTGACTTTTACAAGAAGGATTGTTAAAAACATAGAAAATATTTTTCTACTCTTGTGCCAAAATATCTGTATATATTGTATATAGGTTTGGACATGTTGCTTTAGGAAAGAAGAAGGTTCCAGAAGAGGCATTTAAAAACCAACAAGACGAAATAATCAGAGCACTTCAATCTGGGTTATTTTAAAAATTTAGGATGTTTTAGGCATCCATTCAACCAGGTAGTTACTGAGAAACCAGTATATTCTAGGCCATGCACTAGGCTCAGAGAATGTTCTTTGATACTTCCGTCAGACTGGTCAGTGCAAACTGTATGTCTCTCTGGCTTGCTTTTCTTACTGCTCTAATAGGAAAAACAAAAGAACAAGAAACTTTAAAACAACCTTGAGACTGTATAGGTCTGAGACCAGAAAGCCTTGAATAGGTAGAGTAGATGCAGAGTCACTGGTGAACATTTGGGAGGCCGGCCTCAGGGGCTGTGGTGGGGCTCTAAAGCCAGCCTGCCTGTGTTTGAGTCCCGGGCTGTTTTGAGGATAAGGATAATGGATCACCGGGCTGTTTTGAGGATAATGTCTCAAAGTGGTTAGAACAGTATTTAGCCACAGTAAAGGCTTAATAAATGGTAGCTATTAAGTTGAAGAATACTAGAACTTTGTAAAAACATGGAGAACTAGATATTGGACAAATGAAAAATATTAAAGCACCCCCACAATTGACCAGCCTGTCGTTGGGCAAATTCCTGGCAAACTGAAGATCAGATCTAGTGGAGAATGCCTTTTAGTAGCCTGTAAATATTCATGCTTTTTAGAATTCTGGGACATAATTGTGCTTGAAGCTTATAAAAGGGGGATTTTAAGAGTTGTTTGAATAACAAAAGATTGGCCTGCTGAATGTGGAAGAGCATTCCAGGAATCAGGATTAGTTCCAGAGGACAGTTCACAAAAAAAAGTGTTAAGTAAATTTGTGTGGATCTAAAGCAGGTGTTCTCAAATGAGGGCGATTTTGCCTCTCAGGAGGCATTTGACTGGGTCTGGGAGAAGGGTGCTACTGGCGTCTTGTTAGAGACTTGGGACACTGCTAAACATCCCATAATGCGCAGTGCAGTGTCCACAGCAAAGAATTACCCAATCCCAAATGTCAGTAGAGTTGAAGTTAAGAAACAAAGGTCTAGCATGAGGTGTACTAAAGTGCCACTGGGTATTAAAAGTCTGCATTTTTAATATTATCTCCACCCCAGCCCCCAAGAAACAATTGTGAATACAGGTTTAGCTCAGGTTAATCTAGTTCACCATAATGCTGCTGCTGCTGCTAAGTCGCTTCAGTCGTGTCCGACTCTGTGCGACCCCATAAACAGAAGCCCACCAGGCTCCCCTGTCCCTGGGATTCTCCAGGCAAGAACACTGGAGTGGGTTGCCAGTTCCTTCTCCAATGCATGAAAGTGAAAAGTGAAAGGGAAGTCACTCAGTCGTGTCCGATTCTTAGCGACCCCATGGACTGCAGCCCACCAGGCTCCTCCATCCATGGGATTCTCCAGGCAAGAGTACTGGAGTGGGGTGCCATTGCCTTCTCCAACCATAATGCATACAAACATCTTTAGCAGACCACACTGCTTGTGCAATGTTACCTTGTACCATGTGATCAGGAGCGTAAAATGATGCCATCTTTACTGTAACATCCACACTGTATGTCTTACTCCCCTATCCTTTAGGGAACAAATGTAATGCATGTTTGCTCAGGTTAGAGATTGTGATGACAACTATTATCAAGAATCTTCTTTTCTAAGTGTCTTTCTTGTTGCCATCCTCCCGCCCCTGCAGGTGCACTTTTGTACACCAGGCAAGGTGATCGGTTAACAAAGAGCAAATAAGGAAGATTTATTTTGCTGGTTGAATAAAGAAAAGTTGAAGCTTGAAGATGTGGAGATCCATGCCATTTGTTGTAGGACAGTTTCTGTCATCACTATGGGGTTTTATAGAATGTGATGTGGTTAGAAAGAGGGATAGCGGTGACAGTGTGTAAGTGGCGTGGAGGGCTGCCTGGCGTGTGCCATCATTCTGGAGTGAGGCAGTGTGTTGAAGAATACTGTGATCTGGAAGAAGATAGGGACCTTTCCTTTTTGTTTCGGACCTATAAATTCAGCTCCTTGCTGAGCCTCTTGGATCCCATAGGCATGTCAAATTAACCGTACCCAAACTCATTCCCTCTTCACACCCACATTGCCCCTTCTTGTACTCATCTTTTCCTCCTCCTCAATGCCATCACCTACATACTCAGTCACTCGGCCAGAAGCTGGCAGTCATCCTGCTCGTCTCCTTCACTAGCTGAGCATGTAAACTGGTGCCAAGGCTGCCCCGTAGTGTTCACGCTGTGTCTTCTCCGTTCTCAGCCGACCACTTTAGTTCTAACCCCATTCGTGCCTTGAGTTCATGCAATGGTTCAGTTTTCATACTCGACACCCTGTTAACTTGTAGTCATATAGCTTCCAAAAAACTATCAAAAAATAGTTAAAAAAAATAGTTATGTTACTCTTGCTTAAAATCCTTAAAACTTTAAGGTCAAAATTTAAACTTTTAAGTTATTTTAAGTTGAAGCTGAGATTTAACTATGAAGAACTTGATGTCCTTGCTTACCTCTCTTAACTTTACCTCCCAGCACTTCCTTACCTCCTCACACATACCATTTGCTGTTTCCTGAACTTGTGACTATCACACCACTTTCCCTTCTCATGTTCTATTTTTTTCTATACATTTCCACCCCAGTACTCATTGTTTCACTTGTTCTACTCAGCAAATCCTGCTCTGACTTTCTTGTCTGATTTATAAGTTGTAGCTCTTCTCGGCCCCTTCAGCGTCTCAGGTAAGAGTTTAAATGCAGGACTTGCTCCAGAGATAAACTAGATAGTAAAACTTAAGCTCCACTCTGCTGGCTAGGTCTCCCTGGGCAACAGTTAATGTCTTTATGTCACTCAGTTTTCTCATATGTTACATGGGAGTAACAATAGAACTTACCTAACAGGCTTGCTCTTGTGAGAATAGTCCTTGGCACATGCTAACACTTACTGAGCATTAACCTGTCATTATGGTGGTGTGCTCCTCACCCGCAGCACACAGTATCAGGTACTGAATCACTGCTTAACTCCCTCTTCCACTGTTTTTGCTTCCTGTTAGACCATGTTGTATCTCTGGGTTTCCACTGTTATTTGACAGAGAAATAATGATCAGGATTTTAAATATGTTTCTTGTTTATTTTTCAGGTATTTGAAAATACCATGGTATACTCACTTTGCGATTCCCACTGTCCAAAAGTTTAAAAACTTCTTCATGAGACTGAGAGCTTACACATTGTCCTGGAGGCAGTCCTTACCTCTCCATATTCTGATTTGGAGGCAAAAGTGGGAAACCCTGCTCCTATAGAACATTGCTTGTGAAGAAGAGCATCTGTCGATATGAGCTTATTTTTCTCTCTCAAAAATAAACATTTTAATGAAAAAAATGGGAAATACCGTGATGTTTCATCTTTAGCGTTGAGCTGTAGAGTCTTCTTCCACGCTACCATGGACTCTCGTACATACAATGACAGGCTCTAATGTTGTTCTTAGCGTATTACTTTCAGAATTTTGTTAATGCCTTTCACAATAAATAAATGGCTGTCAAATTGAATTGAGCCCACTGAGTAGATGAGTTGCTTTGTTTTGCTTTATTTAGAAGTGGAAATTGAATTCCAAGTCGATTGGCATCTGTGATGTTGGTTTAAGGGCAGAAGGCTTAAACTTAAAGTTTGTGCCTTTATTCTGCCATTTTTATAGCATCTGATTTAGGACAGTTTGCTTAAATTTCCTTTTTCTCATCTATAAAATAAAGCAAAAAACCACTGCTTCAGAGAATTTTGTTGGGTTTAAATCAGATCGCATTAAAGCCTACCTAACATGGCATCTGGTACAAGAAACCGTTCAGTGAGTGTCCAACACACTAGAAGCAAGTAGTGCCTCGTGTGTCTTAAGGCTACTTTAATAGAGGCCTTAGAGAGTCACAGACTCATAAGAACTAGAGGGGAAACCAGAGTGCAAGCTCAGCCTCCTTGTTGTCTAGCATCCCCATCTAGTATTCACTTCTCAGTGCCTACAGATAAGGCACTTGGTGGATTTTGAGAAAGTTCTGGAGTTGACGGAGGCACAGATGCCCTCTCAAGGGAGGAACAGGGAGTCCTGGCATGCCGCAGTCCACAGGCCGCAGCGTCGGGCGCAGCTGGACCGAGCAGCAGCTGTCTCCTCGGGAAGGCTGCTTACGGCGGCTCCACTGAAGCGGCGGCAGTGGAGCTGGGCCGGGAAGCATGGGTAGGACGTGAACGCTTACAGGAGCTTCTGACTGCAGGAGCACGTGCAACACAGGAGGGAAAATACAGCCGTCTCAGAAAATCGGGAGTGTGAGCAATTCCATTTTACTGGAGTTAAGGAAAGGTAAAGGAATAGGTAGGGGTCAGGTTGGAAGAGAAAGGTAGAGCCAGACAGTAGGAGTCCTGGATGCATTGCTGCAGTTGACTTCCTGGCACACATCAGATGGAATATAATGAAAAAGTTTTACCTGTGAATGCTGTAATTGGAATCATTCCTTTTTTTTTAAGTATATAATAATTTTAAAATAGTTCTTAATATTAACTTGAAATATGTCTCCTTGTTGTAACTTTTATCTCTCTTCTAGTTCATTTTCTATAGCCTAATAGAGGCAGTCCCTTTCTTTTCCCTCACATCAAATCAGACACCTGTCAGTTTTACCTCTAAAAAGCATGTTGAATTTATCCCTGTATTTTCTATCTGAGTTTAAGCTACCACCATCTAGATTGACACGTGGCTCAGAATCAGCCAATAAATTTCCATTCTTGCTGTCCTGTTAAGAGTATTCTTCAAAACCTTTCGCAGATCTCCATTCTTAAAAAATACAGATAGTATCTTGTAAACCATGTCACTGTGGTTGACCCTTATCATCTTAGTGAAGCTAAGGAAGCAGTCTACTGATTCTTACTTTCCTGTTCTAGCCAAGGCAAGAATCACTCAGGTAATGTCATTGTTGATGCATTACCTTGAGGGCAGTGAGCACTAGAAATGTCTGTTAAAATCAGGGCAGAGGAGGAGACTTTAAACCACAGTGACAAGAGTGACAAGAGTGTGGAGTAAAGGGAGGGCTATGGTAGAGGACACACTGTACTATGACAACACAAGGGCAGCAGTTGCTCTAAGCAAATCAGCTTAGAGCATTGTGTGTTTTTGTTTTTGTTTCCTAACTTAAATGTATTAGTTTTTTGGCTGTGCTGGGGCTCCGGTGCTGCACACAGGCTTTCTCTAGTTGCAGCAAGCGGGCTGCTCCTCTTTGTGGTGCACTGGCTTTGGTGGCTTCCCTTGTTGTGGAGCACAGACTCTCGGCACACGGGCTGCGGTGGTGGCAGCTCGTGGACTCTGGGGCTCAGCCTCAGCAGTTGTGGCTCGTGGGCTGAGCTGCTCTGCGGCACGTGGCATTCTTGCCGGACCAGAGACCGAATCCGTGTCGCCTACATTGGCAGGTGGAGTTCTTACCCACTGTACCACCAAGGACGTCCTAGACCTTGTTTTTGAAGATTGAAATTATTTATTTTAAAACTTATTCTCAAAGACTTCTGACACTATAATGGATTATTCAGAGAAATTCTACAAAAATCCTACAAATGCCTATAACATTCCTTTATACATTTTCTGTGCAAGCCAAAGGATATGTGAGGGATTTCCATAGAATCCATGAAGAAGAAAATGTATAGTCACCAAGCTCACCCTGGCGCTGCCTTAAGGGCCTTTGTCCAAACCATCCTCCAGACCCTTGTGATCTAATGTCTATTCTAGACAGAAGACTAGACTTTTCAGGGTGGAGAAGTGGAGCTGAGATCCCTGCATAAAGCTTGGAACTCTTATGAAAGGCCTACACCCTAAGCAACATTCAAACAACTAAGACCGTGGCATCTGGTCCCATCTCTTCAGGGCAAATAGAAGGGGAAAGGTGGAGGCAGGGACAGACTTTATTTTCTGGGCTCCCAAATCACTGCAGACAGTGACAGCAGCCTTGAAATTAAAAGACGCTTGCTCCTGGGAAGGAAAGTTATGACAAACCTAGACAATGTATTAAAAAGCAGAGACCTTAATTTGCTGACAAAGGTCTGTATAGTCAAAGCTATGGTTTTCTCAGTAGTCATGTACAGATGTGAGAATTGGATCATAAAAAAGGCTGAGCACTGAAAACTCAATGCTTTCAAATTGTGGTGCTGGAGAAGACTCTTGATAGTCCCTTGGACTGCATGGAAATCAAGCCAATCAGTCAGTCCTAAAGGAAATCAACCCTGAGTATTCATTGAAAGGTGAAGCTCCAATACTTTGGCCACCTGATGCGAAGAGCCAACTCATTGGAAAAGACCCTGATGCTGGGAAAGATTAAAGACACAAGGAGAAGGGGACTGCAGAGAAGGAGATGGTTAGATCACGTCACCGACTAAATGAATATGAGTTTGGGCAAACTCCGGAAGATAGTGGAGGACAGAGGAGTCTGGCATGCTACAGTACATGAGGTCACGAAAGGTCAGACACAACTTAGCGACTGAACAGCAACAGCAGTAACAACCCATACATGGCAAAGGCAGGCCAGGAAAAATTCCCCCACCAGCAGAGTCCTGCAGGGAAGGCTTGTCTCTCTTTACATCTGTGTACAAATCTTCCTGAGAATTTATAGCCTTAGCTCTTTTTAAATACAAATTTGAAGTTCAAATTTATACTACCTGTGTGATCTGGGAAACCCAAAGCCAAGAAATAAAAGTGCTCCCAAGGTATAAATGCCTCAGGTTGGGCAGAAGCAAATGTATGACCTTTCTGAAGGAATGTACATTCAACCCATGCTTTCGAGACTTCTCCAGATTAGTTTTCTTAATATGAGGGTATACCCCAAAATTATAGAACATAGGAAGAGACAAGGCAACGTCAGAGCTGAGGCAAAACAACCAGCAACAGAAGTAGATTCCCTGCTGCCTCCCACAGACTTGAAGGAAGTTGACTGATTAAACTCAGGTTTACTATTTAAATTTGTTTTTAAATGTTTTAGTAATAAAAGGGGATTGAATCATGAGCAGGTAACCAGCTGTGAAAATCACTAAGCAGATTTGGCAAAGAGATAATCTCTAGAAAGAAAAAAATAAATGCAATGGACAAGTTAAATCGTAGATAAGGTAGTTTTTGAAGAGTGAGTTAATGACAGATGTAAAGAAATTAAGCAGCTGAAGTAATAAATATATGAAAGAGAAGTTAAGAGATATGGAGAATAGAATGAGAAAGTTTGAATTGAATCGAATTGTAGTCAGGAAGCAACACTTAGAACTGGACATGGAACAACAGGCTGGTTCCGAATAGGAAAAGGAGTACATCAAGGCTGTATATTGTCACCCTGCTTATTTAACTTATATGCAGAGTACATCATGAGAAACACTGGGCTGGATGAAGCACAAGCTGGAATCAAGATTGCTGGGAGAAATATCAATAACCTCAGATATGCAGATGACACCACCCTTATGGCAGAAAGTGAAGAACTTAAGAGCCTCTTGATGAAAGTGAAAGTGGAGAGTGAAACAGTTGGCTTAAAGCTCAACATTCAGAAAACTAAGATCATGGCATCCGGGTCCATCACTTCATGGCAAATAGATGGGGAAACAGTGGCTGACGTTATTTTGGGGGGCTCCAAAATCACTAGATGGTGACTGCAGCCGTGAAATTAAAAGACACTTACTCCTTGGAAGGAAAGTTATGACCAACCTGCTGCTGCTGCTGCCGCCACTAAGTCGCTTCAGTCGTGTCTGACGCTGTGCGACCCCATAGATGGCAGCCCACCAGGCTCCCCCGTCCCTGAGATTCTCCAGGCAAGAACACTGGAGTGGATTGCCATTTCCTTCTCCAGTGCGTGAAAGTGAAGTTGCTCAGTTGTGTCCGACTTAGCAACCCCATGGACTGTAGCCCACCAGGCTCCTCCATCCACGGGATTTTCCCGGCAAGAGTACTGGAGATGACCAACCTAGACAGCATATTAAAAAGCAGAGACATTACTTTTGTCAACAAAGGTCCATCTAGTCAAGGCTATGGTTTTTCCAGTAGTCACATGTGGATGTGGGAGTTGGATTATAAGAAAGCTGAGCACTGAAGAATTGATGCTTTTGAACTGTGGTGTTGGAGAAGACTCTTGAGAGTCCCTTGGACTGTAAGGAGATCCAACCAGTGCATCCTAAAGGACATCAGGCCTGGGTGTTCAATGAAAGGACTCATGTTGAAGCTGAAACTCCAATACTTCGGCCACCTGATGTGAAGAGCTGACTCATTGGAAAAGACTCTGATGCTGGGAAAGATTGAAGGTGTGAAGAGAAGGGGACGACAGAGGATGAGATGGTTGGGTGGCATCATTGACTCAATGCACATGAGTTTGGGTAAACTCCGGGAGTGGTAATGGACAGGGAGGCCTGGCGTGCTGCAGTCCATGGGGTCGCAGAGTCAGACATGATGAGCGACTGAACTGAATTGAACTGAGTCTCCTCTATGGCCCTGACTTTTAAAAAAGAAATATTTGGTAAACAAAATATTTTAACTGTTGTATTTCAGATTTGCTATCAGGAGTATACTTTCAATAGAGTTTTGTTAGGAGGGCTGCTTTTATTCAAAATCAGTAAATGACTTCTCTGAACACATATTTCTGTCTTTTTCGGAAATAATTTCTTTCAAGGAGTTTGCTTTATCATGGACTTAAGCTGCTATCCCTCATGTGATACATACTGACTTCCTAGTTTCCTTTCATTCACTTAAGAAATACTTCTGAGTACCGTTCACACTCTACTATGCACTAAGGTTGCTGTTGTGAATAAGACAGACTGAAAAAATACCTGTGCCCAGAAAGCTTGCCTTTTTTGTTTTGTTCAGTCGCTCAGTTGTGTCCAGCTGTTTGTCACCCCACGGACTGCAGCACGCCAAGCTTCCCTGTCCATCACCCAACTCCCCGAACTTGCTCAAACTCGTGTCCATTGAGTCGATGATGCTATCTAAGCATCTCATCCTCTGTTGCCCCCTACTCCTTTTGCTTTCAGTCTTTCCCAGCATCGGGGTGTTTTGTGATAAATCAGCTCTTCACATCAGGTGGCCAAAGTATTGGAGCTTCAGCGTCAGTCCTTTTGAAAGGACTGTTCAGGGTTGATTTCTTTTAGGGTTGATTGGTTTGATCTCCTTGCAGCCCAGGGGACTCTCAAGAGTCTTCACCAGCACCCTGATTTGAAAGCATCAATTCTTCACCACTCAGCCTTCTTTATGTCCAACTCTCACATCTGTACATGACTACTGGAAAAACCATAGCTTTGACTATACTGACTTTGGTCCGCGAAGTGAAGTCTCTGCTTTTTAATAGATTGTTTAGGTTTGTCATAGCTTTTCTTCCAAGGAGCAGGCATCTTTTAATTTCATTCCTGCAGTCACTGTCCACAGTGATTTTGAAATCCAGGAAAATAAAATCTGCCACTGTTTCCACTTCCCCTCCATCCATTTGCCATGAAGTGATGGGACTGGACGCCATGAACTTCATTTTTTGAATGTTAATTTTTTTAAGGCAGCTCTTAGTTCCTCTTCGGTTTGTGCCATTAGAGTGGTATCAGCTGCACATCTGAGGAGTCTTGGTTTCAGCCTTTGGTTTATCCGGTCCACATTTCACATGATGCTCTGCTTGTAAGTTAAACAAGTGGGGCTTGGTTTCAGCCTTTGATTTATCCGGTCCACATTTCGCATGATGCCCTGCTTGTAAGTTAAACAAGCGGGGCTTGGTTTCAGCCTTTGATTTATCCGGTCTACATTTTGCATGATGCCCTGCTTGTAGGTTAAACAAGCAGGGTGACAATATGCAGCCTTGTGCTCCTGTCCTGATTTGGAACCAGTCCGCTGTTCCATGCCCAGTTCTAACTGTTGCTTCCTGACCTGCATGCAAGTTTCCCAGGAGACAGATAAGGTGGTCTGGTATTCCCATCTCTTTAAGTATTTTCCACAGTTTGTTGTTATCCCTACAGTCAAAGGCTTTAGCATAGTCAGTGAAACAGAAGTAGATGTTTTTTTTGGAATCCCCTTGCTGTCTCTATGACCTAAAGAATGTTGGCAGTTTGGTCTCTAGTTCTTCTCCCTTTTCTCAACCCAGCCTGTACATTTGGAAGTTCTTGGTTCATGTATTCCTGAAGCCTAGCTGGAAGGATTTTGAGTATTACCTTTCTAGCATGTGAAATGAGTGCAATTGTATGGTAGTTTGCACATTCTTTGACGTTGCCCTTCTTTGGAATGAAAACTGACCTTTTCCAGTCCTTTGGCGACTACTGAGTTTTCCAAATTTGCTGGCATTCAAGTGCAGCACTTTAACAGCATCATCCTATTTTAGAATTTTAAATAGCTCATCTGGAATTCCATCACCCCGACAAGCTTTGTTATACTGATGCTTCCTAAGGCTTACTTGGCTTCACACTCCAGGATGTCTGGCTCTCCAGTGAGTGATCACACCATTGTGGTTATCCAGTTCATTAAGACCTTTTCTTTTTAGTTCTGTGTATTCTTGCCATCTCTTCTTAATTACTTCTGTTTCTGTTAGGTCTTTACCATTTCTGCCCTTTATTGTGGCCATCTTTGCATAAAACATGCCCTTGTCTTTTAATGGAGTAAGTTAAAATTATGAGAACATAGAACACAATGGCATGACATGATAGTCATGGATTGGTACAGGGAGGGAGAAATATTCCTTAGATTGCATGGTCAGGGAAGGCTTCTTTGAGTATATGACTTTCAGTCCAAGACTGGAATAGCAAAGAAAAAGAAGCTACCTGGGCAGAAGCATCCTATATTGAAGGAAAATAAATCACAGAGTCTGTAAGGCTGATGACCTTGGTATATATCCCTGTGGTGGTTTGTGCACTTTTTTTATTTTAATTTTTTTATAGTCATAACACATTGCAAGATCTTAATTCCTATCAGGGCTTGAACCTATGCTCTCGGTTGTGAAAGTGCCAAGTCCTAACCATTAGACTGTCATGGGATTCCCAGTATATGCACTTCCTCAGTTATGAATGTGCCAAGTCCTAACCATGAGACTGTCATTGAATTCACGGTGTACACACTACAGTTCAGTCATTCAGCTGTGTCCAACTCTTTGTGACCCCATGGACTGTAGCACACCAGGCTTCCCTGTCCATCGCCAACTCCCAGAGCTTGTTCAAACTCTAGTCCATGAAGTCAGTGATGCCATCCAACCATTTCATCCTCTGTCCTCTTCTCCTCCTGCCTTCAATCTTTCCCAGCATCAGAGTCTTTTCCAGTGGGTCAGTTCTTCACATCAGGTGGCCAGAGTATTGGATTTTCAGCTTCAACATCAGTCCTTCCAATGAACATTCAGGACTGATTTCCTTTACAATTGACTGGTTTGATCTTGCAGTCCAAGGGACTCTCAAGAGTCTTCTCCATCACCACAGTTCAAATGCATCAGTTCTTCGGCACGCAGCTTTCTTTATGGTCCAGCTCTCACATCCATACATGACTCCTGGAAAAACCATAGCTTTGATTAGACGGACCTTTGTAGGCAAAGTAATGTCTCTGCTTTTTAATAAGCTGTCTAGATTGGTCATAAGTTTTCTTTGAAGGAGCAAGCGTCTTTTAATTTCATGGCTAAGTCACTATCTTCAGTGATTTTGAAGCCCAAGCAAATAAAGTCCCTCACTGTTTCCATGGTTTCCCCATGTATTTGCCATGAAGTGATGGCACTGGATGCCATGATCTTTGTTTTTTGAATGTTGAGTTTTACAGCAACTTTTTCACTCTGCTCTTTAACTTTCATCAAGAGGCTCTCTAGTTCCTCTTCACTTCCTGCTCTTTAGTTCCTCTTCACTAAGGGTGATGTCATCTGCTTATCTGAGGTTGTTGATATTTGTCCCGGCAGTCTTCAGTCCAGCTTGTGCTTCATACAGCCAGGCAGTTCACATGATGTACTCTTGATGTAAGTTAAATAAGTAGGGTGATGCTATACATCCTTGACATACTCCTTTCCCAGTTCAGAACCAGTCCATTGTTCCATGTCTGGTTCTAACTGTTGCTTCTTGGTCTGCATACAGATTTCTCAGGAGGCAAGTAAGGTGGTCTGCTAGTCCTATGTCTTGAAGAATTTTCCAGTTTGTTGTGATTTATATAGTCAAAGGCTTTGGTGTAGTCAATAAAGCAGAAGTAGATGCTTTTCTGGAATTCTCTTACTTTTTCTATGATCCACCGGATATTGGCAATTTGATCTCTGGTTCCTCTGCCTTTTCTAAATCCAGCTTGAACATCTGGAAGTTCACGGTTCACATACTATTGAAGCTTGGAGAATTTTGAGCATTACTTTATACTAGTGTGTGAGATGAGTGCAATTGTGTGGTAGTTTGACCATTCTTTGGCATTGCCTTTCTTTGGGACTGGAATGAAAACGGACCTTTTCCAGTCCTCTGGACGCTGCTGAGTTTTCCAAATTTGCTGACATATTGAGTGTAGCACTTCCACAGCAACATCTTTTAGGATTTGAAATACCTCAACTGGAATTCCATCACCTCCAGTAGCTTTGTTCATAGTGATGCTTCCTAAGGCCTAGTTGACTTTGCATTCCAGGATGTCTGGCTCTAGGTGAGTGATCACACCATCGTGATTATCTGGGTCGTGAAGATCTTTTTTGTGTCGTTCTTCTGTGTATTCTTGCCACCTCTTCTTAATAACTTCTGCTTCTGTTAGGTCCATACCATTCTGTCAATTATTGTGCCCATCTTTGCAGGAAATATTCCCTTAGTATATCTGTGATTTTCTTGAAGAGATCTCTAGTCTTTTCCATTCTGTTGTTTTCTTCTCTTTCTTTTCATTGGTCACTGAGGAAGGCTTTCTTATCTCTCCTTGCTATTCTTTAGAACTCTACATTCAAAGCGGTATTTCTTTCCTTTTCTCCTTTGCCTTTTGCTTCTCTCCTTTTCTCAAATATTTGTAAGGCCTGCTCAGACAACCAGTTTGCCTTTTTGCATTTCTTTTTCTTGGGGATGGTTTAGATCACTGCCTCCTGTATTATGTTACAAACCTCCGTCCATAGTTCTTCAGGCACTCTGTCTATCAGATCTAATCCCTTAAATCTGTTTGTCACTTCCACTGTATAATCATAAGGGGTTTGATTTAGGTCGTACCTGAATGGTCTAGTGGTTTTCCCTACTTTCTTCAATTTTAGTCTGAATTTGGCAATATGGAGTTCATGATGTGAGCCACAGTGAGCTTCTGGTCTTATTTTTGCTGACTTTATAGAGGTTCTGCATCTTTAGCTGCAAAGAATATAAACAGTCTGATTTCAGTATTGACCAACTGGTGATGTCCATGTGTAGAGTAGTCTCTTGTGTTGTTGGAAAAGGGTATTTGCTATAACCAGTGCATTCTCTTGGCAAAACTCTGTTAGCCTATGCCCTGCTTCATTTTGTACTCCAACGCCAAACTTGCCTGTTACTTCCAGGTAGCTCTTGACTTCCTACTTTTGCATTCCAGTCCCCTATGATGAAAAGACATCTTTTTGGGGTGTTAGTTCCTGAAAGCCTTGTAGGTCTTCATAGAGCCGTTCAGTTTCAGCGTATTCAGCTTTACTGGTTGGCCCATAGACGTGGATTACTGTGATATTGAATGGTTTGCCTTGGAAACAAACAGAGATCATTCTGTCATTTTTGAGATTGCACCCAGGTACTGCATATCAGACTCTTTTGTTGACTTGAGGGCTACTCCATTTCTTCTAAGGGATTCTTGCTCACAGTAGATACAATGGTCATTTGAATTAAATTCACTGATTCCAGTCTATTTTAGCTCACTGATTCCTAAAATATCGGTTTACTCTTGCCATCTTTTGTTTGACCACTTCTGATTTACCTTGATTCATGGACCTAACATTCCAGGTTCCTATGCAGTATCGCTCTTTACAGCATCAGACTTTGCTTCCATCACCAGTCACATCCACAACTGGGTGTTGTGTTCGCTTTGGCTCTGTCTCTTCATTCTTTCTGGAATTATTTCTCCACTCTTCCCCAGTAGCATATTGGGCACCTACTGACCTGGGGTGTTCATCTTTCAGTGTCCTAACTTTTTGCCTTTTCATGCTGTTCATGGGGTTCTCCAGGCAAGAATACTGAAGTGTTACTGAATACTGAAGAATACTGAGCCAGACCTACGTTTGAGTCTCCTGCGGAGATGCGAGTGGCCTGCCACGGGGGCAGGGGCTCTGGGTGCAGTTCCCTGGCCCCACAGCCTGTGGCATACGCCCTGGTGGAGCAGGTCGCCGGTAACCCCACCACAGAGCTGCTGAGCAGATGACCCGCACACTGCGGAGGCATGCCTTTAGAGAGTCTATTTATGTGGTGGCTTAACATGGCCTGACCTTTTGTGGAAATTTATTTTCATGTTACGATGGTGTGAAAAGCACACCAGATGGTCATAATTTAAGTTTCTTTCACTGACTTGGGTAAGGTAAATTACCCTGACTTTTGCCCTATCCTCTATTCAGCCTGTGAAGCTAAACATTGTTGACTTACAAATCTAGATTTTTCATATAGGAGGCAAGTGATTGGTGGTGGTTCTGTCCCTCAGTTGTGTTTGACTCTCTGTGACCCCATGGACTACAGCATGCCAGCTTTCCCTGTCCTTCAGCATCTCCTGGAGCTTGCTCGGACTCATGTCTGTTGAGTCAAGAATGCCATCCAGACATTTCATCCTCTGTCGTCCCCTTCTCCTCCTGCCTTCTGTCTTTCCAGCATCAGGGCCTCTTATAATGAGTAAGCTCTTCGCATCAGGTGCCCAAAGTAATGGAGTTTTAGCTTCATTATCAGTCCTTCCAATGAATATTCAGGGTTGATTTCCTTTAGGATGGACTGGTCTCATCTCCTTGTAGTCCAAGGGACACTCAAAGAGTCTTCTTCAACACCACAGTTCAGAAGCATCAGTTCTTTGGCGCTCAACTTTCTTTGTAGTCCAACTCTCACATCCATACATGACTACTGGAAAAACCATAGCTTTGACTATATGGATCTTGGTTGGCAAAGTGATATCTCTGCTTTTTAATACACTCTCTAGATTTGTCATAACTTTGCTTCCAAGGAGCAAGCATCTTTTAATTTCATGGCTGCAGTCACCATCAGCAGTGATTTTGAAGCCCAAGAAAATAGTCTGTCACTTTTTATGCTGTTTCTTCATCTATTTGCCAAGAAGTGATGGGACCAAATGCCATTATCTTAGTTTTTTTGAATGTTGAGTTTTAAGGCAACTTTTTCACTTTCCGCTTTCACCTTCAAGAGGCTCTGTAGTTCCTCTTTGCTTTCTGCCATAAGGCTGGTGTCATCTGCACATCTGAGGTATTGATATTTCTCCTGGCAATCTTGATTCCAGCTTGTGCTTCATCCAGCATGGGATTTCGCATAATGTACTCTGTGTATAAGTTAAATAAGCAGGAGGCAAGAGATAATGGCAAAGGATCATAGCGTCATAGATATGAAACCTGAAAGGTAATATTAAGACCCCCAAATGATGTTACAGGATTTAAACATTTTATCTATTTTTTAGAATAAATGTTATTACATAAATATCTAGTTATTTATAGGTTTTCAACATTAGTAAAGAATCTTAAAATTTTATGAAAATTACCTTTTCTCTTTGTATTAAAATATGTGTTTGATCCCTCTTAAAAGTAAAAACATTTCTTAGCCTTTACTTAAATTATAGATTTCTAATGTCCTAGAATCCCAGGGACTGTGGAGTCTGATGGGCTGCCGTCTGTGGGGTCGCACACAGTCGGACACGACTGAAGCAACTTAGCAGCAGCAGCAGCTCTTCATTCTGATTGTTTTCAGTCTGGTAGCCTTTCATGTCTGATCTTTCTGGCTCCATGGAGCAGAGTACAGAACCCTGTACATAATGATTACTTTTTTTATGATTATTGTTTTTGACTGTGCTGGGTTTTTGTTGCTTTGCTCAGGCTTTTCTCTTGTTAGGCAAATGGAGGCCCTTCTCTAGTTGTGTAGTGCAGACTTTGTCATTGTGATGGCTTGTCTTGTTTTGGAGTACAGGCTGCAGGTTTTCAGGCTTCAGTACTTCCAGCACACAGGGTTGGTAGTTGAAGCGCCCTTGCTCAGTAAGTGAGGTGCACAGACTTAGTTACTCCGAGACTTGTGGAATCTTTCTCAGCTAGGGGTCAAACCAGTGTCCCCTGCATTGGCAGATGGATTCTTATCCACTGCACCACCAAGGAAGTCGGTGATTTCTTCAAGTTGGTTTTTTTTTTTTTTTTGAGTGGACAAATTAGATGACTATGTATAAACATTATTTTAAAGTGATCTTTAGAGAATAATGATCAGTAGCCAGTATACTTTAAATGATTAACATGATATTGATTACTTTTTAAAAAGTGATTTTGTAAAATTCTTGTTAGAAAATAGTTTTGCATTTCTAAAAGAGAAGGTGGTCAATGTGAAGAACACTTATATGTACCAAAAATCAGAAAATGGATCTGAATTTCAGCTGTGCCATTATTCACAAGAGTATTCCAAAATAAATCATGCAGCCTTGCACACAGTTTCCTAGTATGTACAATGAAGGCATTAGATTGATTATTGTTAACATTTCTCTTGTTCTAAAACTCTGCAGTTTTCATCCTTTGTTGTTTGTAAGAACCAGGAGAGATAAAGATTACCTTTATGTTAGATTCAATTCTATATCTAGTGATAGAGGATAGTAGTACTTAAACTAGTCTTGTTAAATGATAAAGGAAAACCTTGAAAATGTTCAATGGTAGTATGTACAAGCTGATTATGTTAAGATCAGTTGTACTGCTTTTATTTTCTTTAATGGCCTGTACTTTTTATATTCTTAATTTTTCTCTAAGTATTAAGATTTTACTACAAAAGAATGGTATGTTTATAAGGGGCTCAACCCAAATGGTGAAATGTTTGGAGGTTTATGGCCTCTTTAAGTATAAAGAAATTTTATGAAGTGGTCTACAATATCATACTGTTTTTGTTTTTGTTTTTTTCCAAGTTTCATTTTTTTCAGGGTGGGAGGAGGTGCTCGGGGTTTCTCTCTTTTACATGGAGCATATTCCATTGCATATTAGCTTATTATTGGGGAGTTTTTCCAAAGTAAAAAATGAAATCTGTTTAATGGTAAATTCAAGCTTAGAATGGAGAATTTTAATAGCCTCATTTGTCACCCAGATGGTCTCGGATAGTAGAAGATTATCTGAGTGATGTTACTTTAGGGGTTCTTGTCCCTTCGTGTTGGGAAGAATGAAGCCCAGCTACCCTGTAGAAGTGCTGCTGGCCTGGAGCTCCTGAGATCCGGCATGCCTTTTCCACAGTCCTGCTTGTTTTCTCTCACATTCATGTTAGAGAATCGTGTGTGTGTATACACACACCTGCACAGACACACTCCCAAATATCTCGTGTGACTTTGCTCACATAAGTAAGAGATCAGATGCTTAAGAGACAGTAGAACTGGACTCTGGGTTGCTGTGCCCTCAGGGTCTTTTATTTATGGTTGCAAAACAACTTCCAGCAGCAACCAGGAAAATATGCTTTGTTGTTCATGTCCAAAGAAAGGAGAGTCACCGCTTACTGTCTATATTCAAAGTGAGAATAACTATCCCATAAAAGTTCAGGAGCTCTTTCCTTGATTTCGTCGGCCAAATTTGAGTAAAGTTGTATACGTACAGTTCATTCCTGAACAAGTCATTAGCTTGGGGATTAGTTAATCTTTCAGATCTTGCCTTTATCCAAGTGGGAGAGTAGGAATGGCAACCAGCGTGGACCATTAGTATGTAGCCTGCTGTCAGACATCAAAGTCAATGAAATTGATATTACTGGATCAGCTCTGGCCCGCTAGTGGAACTTTGGCAGTCACTGTTACAGTCCAAAGTGGACCAAGGATGGGCCCTAAGGAACACCAATATTTAAGAGAGGAGAAGAGCCTGTGAATCAGTTTCCTATTTACTTTTATTCTGTATTGCTGCTTTGATGGAGAATTGTTTTAAAAATTTAAGACAATAATGATGACCTTAGGGTATGTTTTCTTTATATTTCTTTTTCCAAGAGAATGGATTGCTGGAAATATGGTAAGCTTAGAAATTGAGATTTGAATTTATCCCTTAAATAAAACTTTTCCCTTGAATATTTGAGTAAAAATGTTCTTATAATTCAAGTGTTTCCTAATTTGAGAAACGAAAATAACAAGCAGGAGAAAACAAGTCAAATGTATATTCTTTTCTGCTTCCTGCCTTGTTTGTAAAGTCAAGAATCTTCATGCTTTGAGTAAATTACATCATGCTTCTTATCATAAAACGGATTATAAAATAATTCTTGGTGTAGGTAAACATTCTGCTTTGAATTGCCTAGGTTTTCTCTTTGTAAATTGTGACTGACCGTCAACTCTCTTAAAACATGATTTTAAAAGTACATTTTGCAGGTGTAATACTGGAGGTATGGGGCCTCCCTGGTGGTCCAGGAGTTAAGCGTCCTCCACACAGTGTGGGAGACACTGGTTCAGTCCCTGGTCGGGGAAGATCCCACATGCCTTGGAGCAGTTAAGCCAGTGCGCCACAGTCGCTGAGCCCACGTGCAGGGGCTCACGAAGCCGGCACACCCTAGAGCCCATGCTCTGCGGCAACTGAAGCCGCCACCACGAGAAGCCCACGCGTGAGTAGCCCCTGCTCTCCGCAGCCAGAGAAAACGCACTCACAGCAGCAAGGCCCGGCACAGCCAAAAGAAAGCTATTCAAAAATGCTGAAGGCATTTAGCAATTTATTTTAAATTACAACCTTCAGGAAACTTCAGCTGCCTTGAATTCATTGATTTTAATGGCATATGGCATATTTGATTTACCCAGTAGTTTTTTTCCATTATATCTCTCTGGTTACTTTAAAAACTATCTGGGTTTGTTTTTTTTATTTTAGTGGTGTTTGTTGTCTTAAAGGAAATAGAGAAGGCATTACAAATATATATACAGAAGTTAATGGAAAATGAAAATAATATTTGTAGTGTATAAACTCTGATGGGTTAGATACTAAGGAAGAACTGCACCCGTGTATGTTTCTCTTTTTGTGGCTGTGCGGGGTCTTCTTTGCTGTGTGAGGACTTTCTCTAGCTGCAGCGAGTGGGGGCTGCTCTCTTGTTGGACTTCTCGTTGGGTGGCTTGTCCCCTGTATTGGCAGGCAGATTCTGAACCGCTGGACCACCAGTGGATACACAGCACAGTCGATACATGCATGGGTGTCTCTCCAGGTATGTTTCTTAAAAATAATTTCTTCTTTTTTTTTTTTTCAAACAAGTACAGCCATCCCTTAGCACTGGAGACATTGGTTTCCTGACCCTCATGGATACCAAAACCCAAGGGTGCTGAAGTCCCTTGTATAGGATGGCACAGAATTTGTATATATCCCATATAGTACTTTAAATCACCTTTTGATTACTTATAATACCTAATACAATATAAAGGCTGCATAAATAGTTGTGAATATAACGCAGATGCCCTGTAAATAGCTGCCAGCATGTGGCAAATTCAGGTTTTACTTTTTGAAACTTTCTGTTTTTTTTTTTTTTTTTTTAAGTTATTTTTGATTTACATGGGTTGATTGAATCCTTGCACGCAGATCCCATAGATATGGAGGGCCAATTTTAGTGAAGAATGTTAAAATTTATAACTCAAACTTTCAGGCTCATCCCTACGTACATGATCGATGTATTGGAAAAAACTCTATTCTCTTTTACTGTAAAGTAATAAATGGTTAGATTGTTGCCTGAAGACCTCAGTGGTTGGAAATGTGTTGTGAGACAGTGATCTGCTAACCAACAGACTTAATACAGGAGGCAAGTGAGTTCTCCTTTGCATTTTATTTTATTACCTTGTCTTACTTAGTTCCAATGGGTCAAATAAAGCTTTACAGTTTCTGTTTCATATTCAGCCTCCTCTGAAATTTGACACTATATATCAGTGGTTCTCAAACCTTAGCTTGCATCAGAATCTTCTGGAGGGTTTGTGAAAACATACATTGCTGGACTTTACCCCCAGAGTTTCTGTTTCAGTAGGTCTGGGGTGGGGGACCAAGAATGTACATTTCCAATAATTTTCCTGAGGATGCTGATCTAGGTACTGCCCTTTGAGAATCACTGCTGTAAAAACGTTTACTTTTAAGTAGAACCAATGAGGAGTCATACTGAATTTATTTAAGGGAAAGAAAGATACACACAGTATTTACTATTATTTAGATTAAACTTTATATTGTTTTTCTCTGGATGTTGGTTATTACATTAAGTGACCTACTGGGAATACTGTCATAAACTATGTTTCTTTAGCAAAAGAATGGTTGCCATTGGTAATTGTAACTTTTCACAGACACTTTTTTTGGGGGGTATTGGGTTTTTACTAAGTACTATAATTGTTATTTCACACAGTTCAGTTCAGTTGCTCAGTCGTGTCCGACTCTTTGTGACCCCATGAATCGCAGCACGCCAGGCCTCCCTGTCCATCACCAACTCCCAGAGTTCACTCACACTCACGTCCATCGAGTCAGTGATGCCATCCAGCCATCTCATCCTCTGTCGTCTCCTTCTCCTCCTGCCCCCAATCCTTCCCAGCATCAGAGTCTTTTCCAATGAGTCAACTGTTCACATGAGGTGGCCAAAGTACTGGAGTTTCAGCTTTAGCATCATTCCTTCCAAAGAAATCCCAGGGCTGATCTCCTTCAGAATGGACTGGTTGGCTCTTCATGCAGTCCAAGGGACTCTCAACACCACAGTTCAAAAGCATCAATTCTTTGGCGCTCAGCTTTCTTCACAGTCCAACTCTCACATCCATATATGACTACTGGAAAAACCATAGCCTTGACTAGATGGACGTTTTGAGTATTAAAACTTTAAGCTAGTTTGAGGCCAGTACACAACTTCTTTGCCATTGCCAACTGTGCACGTTTCCGTGGAAACTCAGTAGGGACTAGCAGGATCAGTTTTGTTGGAATCACACCTGGCTTATTTGCATCCATTTTAAGTTGGGGAAATTCCAAACGAATAAGAGGTCTGTAGATACGCCAGTGGACAGCAGTAAGAGCTTGTCACTTTGTAACCATCACACTGGTCTAAAAGAGGAAGGGTGAGTAAGTTTTCCTCATTTGTTACAGGAATCTAGATGATTTTGATGGGTGTGCTCAACCTAGATAGCATATTCAAAAGCAGAGACATGACTTTACCAACAAAGGTCTGTCTAGTCAAGGCTATGGTTTTTCCAGTGGTCATGTATGGATGTGAGAGTTGGACTGTGAAGAAAGCTGAGCACCGAAGAATTGATGCTTTTGACTGTGGTGTTTGAGAAGACGCTTGAGAGTCCCTTGGACTGCAAGGAGATCCAACCAGTCCATCCTAAAGGAGATCAGTCCTGGATATTCATCGGAAGGACTGATGCTGAAGCTGAAACTCCAATACTTTGGCCACCTCATGCGAAGAGCTGACTCATTGGAAAAGACTCTGATGCTGGGAAGGATTGGGGGCAGGAGGAGAAGGGGACCCCGACCGAGGATGAGATGGCTGGATGGCATCACTGACTCGATGGACGTGAGTCTGAGTGAACTCTGGGAGTTGGTGATGGACAGGGAGGCCTGGCATGCTGCGATTCATGGGGTCACAAAGAGTCGGACACGACTGAGTGACTTTGGTATTAGTATGTTTCTGTTTCATTTTGCTTTTTTTGTTTTAGGTATATCCTCTTACAACTTAAGTTTTAAAAATATAGATACATAGTTAAATACAGATCATACTTTTTAAGAGAGGGAAAAATTCCGTTTGTTTTTTTCAGTTGTAAAACAATAGTAAAATGTAATAAATTTTTAATCATTATTGGAGAATTGTGACAATTTTAGTGATCTCTATTTTCAATATTATGAGCTAATATGAGCCTCTTCTCTCACAAAAATAACTCCTTTTTAAGAAGATAGTTTGAACTGTTTACATACTTGATTTTGTTTGCACTTTGAACTTAATTAAGCTCTTGGTTCAGTGTTTCCTGAAATAGTTAAGAACATCATAGACTGTATAGAAAAAAATCTAAGGACCACCCCCGTATAATACATAGTCCAAGAGTTTTCTGATTTACCTCCATGTTTCCGAAGTAACTGCAGGTGCTAGTATCCCTATTCCGTAGATGAGGAAGTAGGCCCAAGAGAGATACCTGTTTCTAATACTTTATGTTTAGGCAGCTATCCATTCTAGTGTTGCCCACTATTTGTAATTGTTCCCCCTTAAAGTCTTAGGTTATTTTATACAACTTACTCAGTCTTGCCTTTTTCTCTTTTTGTGTTCATAGACTGGAAAAGTAAGAAGAGCTTTCCTGCCTTTTTAATTACCAAACCACTCTCAGGTTTCAGTGAATCAGTTCAGAGAAAGAATGCAGTCTTTCTATACCTGGTAAATATTTCATGCTAATAAGAGCTGTTACTTTAGTGGCCTCTGATAAATCCAGGTGTTATGATGATTACGTTTGAGTTTGTGGAGTGATTATAAAAATGACTCGATATATTCATTATATATATGACTCAATAGTTCATTTTTAACTCTGAAATTTGTTTGATATTTATTGATATGATAGTTATGCTTAGAATGCCTGTGTCCTCCCCAGCAATGGAAAACAGTTTAGGATTGGCCCTACTACTTAGATTTGGCTCTAATTTCTTTTGAAAAAGTTGTAAAATTAATGTAAGTAAGGTACAGGTTAAATCTCATTTTTATTGTGATAATATAACATTAGTAATAACCCCTATGTGGTAGTTTAATAGAAGTGCTTTGTAGTTTTATAAAATTAATCTAGTAATCAAAATATTATAACCTGGATTTTACCATTTTACAAATGACCTAAGTGAATATTAGACTGATGAAGTAACTTGTTTAAGGAAGTTCGGTTAGCCAGTGTAGAGCTACGATTAGAATCTAGACTCCTAGTCGAGTGCCTTTTAATAAGTACCTTAAATATAAATTAACTTGCTTTAGGGAATAAAAAACCATAATGACATTTCATGTGAATTTCCCTTTTGTATAACTTAATATAGCAACAGAGAAGAAAAATAGTTTTATTTATTCTACATGAAATATTTTGTCTATTAATAGCAATATTAGAACAATTAATTAACTACTAGGTACCATTGAAGCTTTTAGATATGTTTTGTTCAAATCTGAGGAGAACCCTTGGGAGTATTATTGTACCTGTTTTACAGATGAGGGAACTGAGGCTTAGAATGACTCATAGTTTAGAATTTTACAGTTCTAGAACTGGAGTTTAAACACACTTTCTTCTGCTTTCAAAGCCATTACTAAAGCCTGTTTATTTTTTAAATTAAAATTTAATCATAAATCCAACCAATTCCTTATTAACTGATACTGATTATGGAATTATTTCCTCTTAACTCATCCATCCCAAAATTTGACCACTTTAAAGACTTGTTGAAGTAGTGTGGAGAAACCATAAAATTGTATCTGTAGGCCTTATACCCTCTCAAAAAATATATAATGTGCTCAGTCTCTCGGTCATGTCCGACTCTCTGCAGCCCCTTGGACTGTAGCCAGCCAGGCTCCTCTCCCAGTGGTATTCTCCAGGCAGGAATACTGGAGTGGGTAGCCATTTCCTCCTCCAATTTATATAATACTTGTACATTTAAACTAATCTGAGCAAGTCCATATGTATATTTAGTGTGATTGAAAGTTTGTCTCCATGTTTCTACTTATTATAGTTGATCATCAAGCAATGAGTATTTTCCTAAACTATTTTTAAAGTGGACCTTTCAAAATTAGTTAAGAGGAGAACAAGATGGCGGAGGAGTAGGTGGACGTGGAGTACATCTGTCTCCATGGATACAACAGGATACACCTTCAGATACAGAAGTGCGTGCAGGACACCAGCTGAGAGCAGGCAGGAGTACCTGACCAGAGAAAAAGAATACATAGACCCACGCAACACTCAGTAGGACGAAGGAACTAGGGAGAAAAACAGGAATGTTGGTAGGAGTGGACCTGCCCTCAGCGGGTGAGGGAACACGTAGGGCAGTTGTCTGAGTCAGAGGAGAAGCAGTTAAGGCTGAGAGGGAAACAGCTAATCTGTGGCAGTGTGAATGGAATGAGAATCAGACAGTCCTTGCCACAGCCATACATACCCCGGACAGGAGCCGGTCCTCTGGTAGGAGCAGTGGCTGGGAGCTGGAGTTTGGGGAGTGTGGAGCAATCCCAGGGCAAGGGCTGCTGTTGACTGCAGAGAGACAGATGGAGGGGATGTGAGGGAGGAGACTGTGGTGGGAAATGCCTATGGAGGAAAGCCGGGAAGCCATGGAAGCAAGGCGATACAGCTGAGTATCGTAGCGGGTGAAGCTGTCACCCTAGCCTCTCCCCCCACATGCCAGCATCTGCAGCTGAGGAATAGAGGCTGGCCCATCAGACGCCTGACACACTGAACTACAGATAGGACCCCCCCCCCGGGGGCCCCTTTAAGTGCCTGATGCTCCGATCTACAGAGTAGGACCCCAGGCAAGGGAGCCCTCCAAGTGCCTGAATGGGCGGAGCTACAGAGAGAGACTGGCCAAAGAGGCCTTCTGATTGCCAGCTACAACAGGCTCAGAAAAAAGACTCTGACAGGGCCATAACTCCTGCAGCAGAGGCAGTCTGTGTCCCTGCACACACTTCGAGCTGCCAGGCACTAAGAAATCCAATTAAGCTTTTGAGTTTTTTTTCCTTCCCCCTCAGTCACATTTTTTACTGTTGTCATATACCTCTGCCTCTACATTGGGCTTTCGCAGCTCAGCGGAGTTTTCCTCCTTTTTTTTTTCTTTAATTTTTTAAACCTATTATTATTTTTCCTACACTTATTCCTTTGTTTGCTTTTCCTACTGTTCTTTCCCCCTTGCCCCCCTTGTTACAGATATATATCTGTAACATATATAAATCTTTATCTACCTCCATTTAACTTTGCATATCTATTCTTTGTTTCTTTCTCTCCTTTCCTCTCAACATATCTGTTAGTTTTATTTTCATTGTTTTATTCCCCCTTGGCACCTTGCTTTAGTTTTGTTTTCCAGTTTGTGCTTTAGTTAGTTTTGTTCTTAACTGGTAAGTATAATTTTTGATTTCTTTGTTCACCAGGTCAATCTACTGTACTTTATTTTTGTTAGACTGTTTTCACTTTGCTCATGTGTGTATATGTATATGTGTATATTCCATTATTTTAATAATTATTTGCCTGATTTTGTAACTTCCATTTTCTAGGGTTCATCTTTGGTTTCCCATTTTTGGATATTTGTTTTGATCTCACTTCATGCCATAATAAACCCACTTGTGGGTCAAGCCCTGAGTCTTTGGAGTGGGAGCACTGACTCCAAGACCCTAGACTACCAGAGAACTAACCCCAGGGAGTATCAGATAGTGAGAACTCACACAAAGCAAACCACTTGAATACAAGACCCAGTATCACCAACCACCAGTAGCACCCTCTGCAGGATGCCTCATCTAAACAACAAACAAAATAAAAATACAAACCCAGTCATCAGTAGATAGGATTAACACCTCACTCAGCCTTGCCCATCAGAGGAAAAACAAACAAAAACCAGCACAAATCTCATCCTATATGAAGCTCACACAAACCACTGGAGAATTCAACTTTCCTTGAAGCCTGGGAAAAGGAGACCTCAAACACAAAAACTGTTTAAAAAAAAATAAAAGACAGAGAAATGCTAAACAAATGAAGGAACAAACTAGAAACACAGAAGGCCAAATAAAAGAAGAAATAAGCAAACTACCTGAAAAAGAATTCAGAATAATGATAGTAAAGATGATCAAAAACCTTGAAAACAGAGAAAATGCAAGAATCGATTAACAAAGACACAGAAGAATTAAAGAATAAACATACAGAGACAACACAGTTACTGACATTAAAAATACTGTAGAAGGAATCAATAGCAGAATATCTGAAGCAGAAGAATGAATCAGTGAGCTGGAAGATAAAATGGTGGAAATAACTTCTGAAGAGGAGGATAAAGTAAAAAGAATGAAAAGAACTGAGGACAGTCTCAGAGACCTCTGGGACCATATCAAAGGTGCCAACTTTTGAATTACAGGGGTCCTAGAAGAACAAGAGGAAAAGAAAGGGTATGAAAAATTTTTTGACGAGATTAGAGTTGAAAATTTCCCCAGCATGGAAAAGGAAATAGTCATCAAGTGCAAGAGGCAAAGAGTCCCATACAGGATAAACCTACAGAGAAACATGCCACAGTACATACTAATCAAACTGTTAAAAACTAAACACAAAGAAAGAACATTAAAAGCAGCAAGGGAGAAGCAACAAGTAACATACAAGGGAAACTGCATACACTTAACGGCTGATCTTTCAACAGAAACTCTGCAGGCCAGAAGGGAATGGCAGGAAATACTTAAAAGTACTGAAAGGTAAAAATCTACAATCAAGATTACTGTACCCAGCAAGGATCTCATTCAAAATGGATGGAGAAATAAAAAGCTTTTCAGACAAGCAAAAGTTAAGATAATTCAGTACCACCAAACCAGCTTTATGACAAATGTTAAAAGGACTTATATAGTCAAGAAATACAAGAAAAAAGATCTACAAAATCAACCCCAAACAATTAAGAAAATGGCAATAGGAACATATATGCCAATAATTACTTAAATGTAAATGGATTAAATGATGCAACCAAAAGACACAGACTGGCTGAATGGATACAAAAACAAGACCCATATATATGCTGTCTACAAGAAACCCACTTCAGACCTCAAGACACATATAAACTGAAAGTGAGAGGATGGAAAAATATATTCCATGCAAATGAGAAGCAAAAGAAAGCTGGAGTAGCGATCCTCATATCAGACAAAATAGACCTTAACATAAAGACTATTACTAGATATAAGGAAGGACACTACATAATGATCAAGGGATAAATCCAAGAGAAAGACATAACAATTGTAAATATCTATACACCCAACATAGGAGCACCTCAATACATAAGACAAACACTAACAGACATAAA
>SJYQ01003460.1:26489-96342 GCA_006410935.1 Redunca redunca | reverse complement strand
TCATATCCATTAAGTGAAATTTACTAGAAAATACTATGTAATTCCACAATTTAATGATCCATTTTTTGATGATTGATATTGTAAATAACAAATTGTCGTACACTTTAGATTGATTTTGATGGGGGAAGGATATTTTGTGATATGTGGCATTCAATTAATCTATTTGGTTAATTTGATAGTATAAAAGAATTTGTAGCTAATGAGTTTTCATACTCTTGAAGATAATTTTATGGGTGCTGCATTGCTCCCAGACATTTGTTGGTTCCTTGTTTTAAAGTAGGACTTTCCCCTGGCAGTGTGTTAATATTTGGAAAATTCCCTATCAGTAGGCTAGCACCATCTTGACAGCCCTATGTTCTGCTTCTACCTTGCTAATTGTTTCCTTGGGATTATTTGGATTGTGTCGAAAGCTTTTTGCAAATCCTCTTATTACTGAAGTCATTGTTGCCAGCAGGAATGAGATTAAAGGTGCTTAAGTCTGTAGAGTTGTTTCTAATTTGTACGTGTCATTTCAGTGGCATTTAACAGAGCACTGTCTCCTGTCCCTCCCCTCTCCCTCAGTACGATCTTAAGTTAGGTCCAAGAAGCCAGACCATTGGAAGAAATCTCATTTTATCCTCCTAATTATTATGCTGGCACTCAGGAGATAATTTTTCCCTTCATGCACTGCCAATTAATATGCAAATAGACTGATAAATATTTATGCAATGATTTAAATTATGCAGGGGGTGCTTTCAGTGTATTCTGTAAATGAATTGTTCGTGGACTTCAAAGTGCTGGCTGCTGTGCTAACGAGGAGAGATTTGCATAAGGCCCTAATCACGCGCATACTGATTAAGCTTCATTATGGAAACTGCCAGCTGCAATCTTTGTTTCTATTTTATTACAAAAAGGGGAACTTTTCATGCTTCAGTTGCCTTGACAATGTCAGTCCTAGCTGGTAAGAGAGACTAAAACTACTCTGAGCAACTGAAGTTTCCTTATTCAGTTGAAGATTGCTATGGTGTAACTGAAGTTGTATTTTGCTTCTCCCCCTAATCCACTTTCCACCTCCCACCCTTGTTCTCTAAAGAATATAGTGTAGATTTGTTAGAAATAGTAGTACCTTCTTTCTCCCACACCAAACCGCTACCTGTTTCTTCCTTGCTTTGGACTGTCTGAACCTCTAGAAGATTTCACAGCAATGCTGGACTGCAGTGACTATGTCCTAGGTGGGTACCAGCACAGTTCTTTCTTATAAGCTTTAATATGGAAATAGTGTGTGTAGGGTTAACTATGCATAAATACTTAATCGCATATGCAACCAACTTGTGGGAGGGGGGAGAAGTGGACTGAGCTGGGAAGGAGGAGAGCATTTGCAAAGCATAAGCCTGCTTGAATTTACAGTAAGTTCCTCCCTACCACTAGCTCTTCTGGTTCAGAGGATATTTTCAATAAATAGTGTGGATTTAGAGTTCTACTTGAATGGAGGACATTTTTGCTTTTTGGGAATTTCTGTTGAGAGCATTTCATATTGTTCTAAAAAAACAGTCTAAATCTGAAACAAGATATAAAGTGTACCTCGATAATATGTACATATTAGTAAAAATGTTTTGCATACTGAATATGAATATCTTATCTAAAAACCAAAAACGCCTGGTGAAAAGTAAGATGGAGCCATAGTACATAGTTGTTCCCATAAATCCTAATGCAGAAGGTAGTTGGAATGGTTAACTGCAGTAAGACTGTTGATCAATTTCCAGATTTTAGAAACTGTTACCTGTTTTCAAATTTTGATTAATACTAGCCTTTTTTATTTTTAAAAATCAACTCTCTTCTTCGGGAAACAATTTTCAAGTGCAGGAAAGCATGTTTTTAGAGTTTTTTTCCTAAAGAACAATAAGATTTGGGGAGAGAAATGTGTGGCTTGAATACATAAACTGTCTTTGATTAAGGTTTAAAATAGACTGAGGCGCTTTGGTTTATAGATGTACTGTGACTATAGTGGCCATATTTTGTGCTGAGTTTTTCCTGTTTTTATGAAGAATCATTGAAACCTCTTTGGGTTACTCTGGTCACATCTCCAAGTGATGTTATGAAGCCCGGATTATTTTTTTTTCCTGTATGTAATTTTCCCCACTTGAAAAATGGAGGCTGTCCCCAACACCATTGCAGTTGCTCCTAATAAAATAATAGATCTGAAAATGTTTGAATTTTTAGGCAGAAGGCATGGTCTAAACCCAAGATAGTACTAATACTTATACAACATGATAGAAACCACTATGAAAAAGGGTGAATGACTAAAATAACAAACTGATGTCAAGAATTGAGTCCAAGAGCAACCTGTAGACTGTGTTTTAGACTCAACAGTCAGTTTAGTGTGCCTAGAGAGAGAAAAAAAAAAGAGCTTCAAACATAAATAAAACTTACTTGTATTTACTCTTTTACATCTACTAAGTTGGGAGCTCAAGAAAGGAAAGTACCTTTTTTAATATTTTTGGCATTATATTTTAGAATTAGAAATTCTGTTGTTTTCAGTTCACAGTTAATATCATTTAAACATTTTTTCCATTCCATTCCAGTGTACAACATTCATAGTTGTATAGTCAGAATTTGATTTTATTTATTTTTGTGTGTATGTATTAAACTCTTGAGAGTTTAATAGAAAATGCATAGAAGATTCACATAGAATATCTGTGACATAATTTTTATACATGTGGAAACCAAGATATGAATTATACAAGACCATGACTTGTTAAGAACTATGCCTACAGCTTTGTTTTTATGGTTGTGGGAAAAAAATTGTTACCCTTCTGATGAATGTAAGCTAGTTCATCATTTTTTCCCATTTTGTTTTAAAATACATTATAAAGGAAGCATTGAGCAGCACGTATGCTTTATTAGTATATTCTATTATTGTGACTTTTGTTGACATTCATAAGATTTTGGTTAAGTCATCCAGAAAGCTGATATTTACTAAGCTGTACACCTGTTGCTTTCAAAACTTGGTATGCTTTCAGATGATATTTAAATTTTTCTGGATGGGTCTGGGAAGGAAGTTGTAGAACTGCCTTCATTTGTGACGGCAGACTTAACAAATTTGAACTCTGAACATGTGAAGAACAGAACAAAGATATGTTAGAACTGCTTAAGCCCATAAGGCAAGCGTTTGTTTCAAAAACTGTATTAGAAAAGCCACTGCACAGCTTCCAGATTGGAAGTGAAATTTATGGGAGGATTCTTGATTCTTACCAGTTATGCCTGTGGATAAAATAACTAAGGGCAACATGATTGGGACTACTAACAATTATTTTGATTTTCTAGTTAAACATTTAAGCAGATGACAAAATGAGCTCTTGAGTCAAAAATCTGAATAAATACAGTTTAAGTATTAATTATTCTTTACTAATGATTATAGTTAAATGGTTCTTAACCTGATGGGCAGAAAAGTTAGAACTTGCTTGACAGTAAACTTATTTGATTATAAATATGCTAAGTTTCAGCTCCCAAGAGAAATAGAATAAAGATATATAATATATAAAGTACAGTTTAGAAGTAGGAATAAAGTGCACTTGTTCTGGTTTTCCCTCTTGCATATCTTCTAAGATAATTAATATTGCTTGATGAAATTATTACTATGAAAGTGTCCATTTAGGATATCAAGGCAGTATCATTTTTAAGTGAGTATGATTGTGACTTAATTTTGTAATTGTTAGTTGTATCTGTCATGCCTTGTAGTCCAGCTTCTTCTACGAGTTTATAATTGTATGAATTTGGTATATTTTCACTTTGATGCATGTTTAGTTTGTTTGGGGGGGCATGGAGAGTAAATATGGAGTTATTTTTCTTAGACATGTTTTCTTTTTATTCTGTTGAGTTATTGTCCAGTCTGTTATCAAGATTACCAGTAGCTTATTTAGATTATAATTAATGAATATCTTTACTTAGGAAAAAAGAAACTATTTGGGAATAACATATTTTACGTTGTGAGGTATACTTCTCCCCCGCCCACCCCGATTTTGTTTCTGTAATATACTCTATGCTTCATATTATAAATCATTTTCCTCTTTTTTATATTATACTCATAATTTTTCAGGTTAGATTTCTGTTATCTCTGTTGGAAGAATCTTATAATTCTTTAAAAGATAATTTATTTGTGGATCATTTCAGAGTTAAGGAAATCTTAAATTTCTTTCAGATGAAATTTTATTATAGTTTGCAATATTTTAGTTTTGACACCATCTCTCCTTGAACTTTAGGGCTGTAACATTAGTCAGTATTCTTAACCTTTTTGTTTGCCACAATTTTTGCCTACCCAACCACATCCCCAAGTTTTAAGAAATCTCTAATTTATTGCAGACTCAAGAATGAACAATCCATCAGAAACCGGTAAACCGTCTATGGAGAGTGGAGATAGCAACACAGGTAAGAGATGGTTCCCGGATCCAGCCTTTTAATTAAATGTAATAGGGCTAAAATAAAAAACTTCCCATTTAACTCATTTTCAGTGAATAAAAACCAATGTGAGTATTGAGTTGTCAAATAGAAGCTAGTATTTGTAGGAACTGGGATTGTATTCACTTAAGATTATGCAGCTTCTGCAGATTGTTTCATCTTTTACAGAGAAACTGTGGAGTTCCTCTGTAGAGAGAAGAATCCTGTGTGTCGGTTAGTTCTGGGTATGAGTTATTAGTAGCTTACTAGCTTTGTGACTTTAGGCAGTTTCCCCAGTCTTTTTGAGACTTAATTGGTTCACCTATAAAATGAGGATGATAAATTTCACAGGTCATTGTGAGTACTACATTTTGGCACCTATACAGTAGCCTTTCAGTAAAAAGTTGTTCCTGTCATGGGTATTAATCAAGATAGGAAATCTTATCCACATTTAGTATAAATTGTATTGAAGTAATATTATTAACATAAGTAGATAAAAATATATCTGTTCTTAATACATCCTTTTAATTGGTAATTTTTTAGAAAAAATTTATACTTGATTAAACCCTTTATCAGGAGATAATTAATATCATAAAAATGAGGAAACTGAGACCCCCCCCCTTGGGAGGAGGTGAAACTATAAAGAATAGATTGTCTCCACAGCCCATACTCTTGACTCCTGATATCTGACCGTGTATCTTTATCTGCCAGAGATGGTACAGGGACTTCCCCAGTTTCTAGTAAAGGTATAAATTATAAATATACAACCATTTAAGAAGGGATGCCCAGAAAGTAATAGTTTCACTAGGTTTTTTACTAGCAAAGAGGGTTGCCTCTTTGACTTGTCGTTTTTAAAATGCCTAACTATTTTAAAAAAGCCTAGCTATGGGAGGTAGTAGGACTTCCCAGGCGGCACTAGTGGTTAAGAAGTGGCGTGAAGCCGCTTAGTCGTGTCCGACTCTGTGCGACCCCACGGACTGTAGCCTGCCAGGCTTCTTCATCCATGGGGTTTTCCAGGCAAGAGTACTGCGTGGGCTGCCATTTCCTTCTCCAGGGATCTTCCTGACCCAGGGATTGAACTGGGGTCTCCCGCGTTGCAGGCAGACTCCTTAATGTCTGAGCCACCAGGGAAGTCCACTGCCTGCCAATATAGGGGACTCAGGTTCAATCCCTGGATCAGGAAGATCCCTGGAGGAGGGCATGACAACCCTCTCCAGCATTTTTCCCTGGAGAATCCCGTGGACAGAGAAGCCTGGTGGGTCACAGAGTCGGACACGACTGAAGCAGCTCAGCGCACACCCACACATAGGAGACAGCAAAAATGAGAGTCCCTCTTGGCAACTGTCTTTGCTTTCCACCCCTCCTTGCTACAGCACCTTTTAATTTGAAGTAGATGAGTTGAACCAGTATAGGAGCTTCCTGCCTATATTTCTTTCATTTAAAATTTTTCTGTACCTGGAGATACTTGTTAATCTTTTAATCTTTAAAACATACCTGCTTCTTTATATGAAACTGAGCAGTGAGGTTTCCTGTTGTATTGACCGTGTTTCTCAAGTTACTCTGAGGCTAGCCAGACAGGCTGCGGTAAATACATCCCGAGAAGGGAAGGGCAGCGTTCTGCTCTGTCTGAAGTGTCAGCCAGTTTCCTTTATATCTCCCGTTTGGGTTCCATCTTGCTTTTTTTTTTTTGGAGCTGCAGCCCCTCTGCCAGTGTTTGGCCACCTCACTTAGGTGTGGGACTTGTTTGCAGAGAGAATTAAGGCAGTTGATACCATTCAGATGCTGGAAGAGGATGAGCAGGACACCTATGCCGAAAGAACAGATTCAAAGACGAGTCGTGTATTTCTTAAAGAAGGGAAACAGACCCAGAATGATTGGATAACCCTGCGAATGTTGACTGTATCAGATTCCTTGGGAATCCATCGCTGTAATAGAAGTTTCAGTAGCTACCATTTATTGAATACCACATTTAATAAAACCCTGATGACATGTTTTTAGAAATCTTAAGCACTATATGCATTACCTGGTTTAACCTGAGTTCTTATGAGAGCCCTGCAAGTTAGGTATTATTTCAAGGGGTAGGAAATTGAGGCACAAAGCCAGCCAGGAAATAAAGGCAGGGTCAGGGTTTATACCTGACATATGTTTCATGCCCTGCATATGGTTCCTCCCGTGATTGTAGTAAAATAAAACTGAAAACTTAAGCAACACTTTGTGTATATATTTCAGGCCTAAAACCATTTATAGAGCTGTGTAAGATAAATTCTAGCTGAAATATTTGCTGAAACGTCTCATGAATTTCTTGCCCTGTTTTAAGTTGGAGTGTTTGGTAGACTCATTCCTACCATAGAGCTAGCTGAGTGGTATGAATTTAGATATTTTACTTTTTAATGTCTCTAAAACTGATATTGTGGGTGGTGCTTTCTTAGACATTTTTTATTTCCATCTCCAGCAGTAATGGTTGATTTTACAAAATAGGGGAAATTTGTATTCTTTTTTCTCGAGAATTACTGCTAATTCAATAGTAATAGAAGCTGGATCAAACATGAGATGATCTTAACTCTGAAGCTTGATGACACACACTTTCTGTATGTTGACTGAAGCATTTGTTGCCTTTATAAAATTACAAATTACTTCCATGTTATAGGCTTTTATATTCACTTGAGTATAACCTTGCTGCTGCTGCTAAGTCACTTCAGTCGTGTCCGACTCTGTGCGACCCCATAGACAGCAGCCCACCAGGCTCCCCCGTCCCTGGGATTCTCCAGGCAAGAACACTGGAGTGGGTTGCCATTTCCTTCTCCAATGCATGAAAGTGAAAAGTGAAAGGGAAGTCGCTCAGTCGTGTCCGACTCTTCACGACCCCATGGACCACAGCCTTCCTCTGTCCATGGGATTTTCCAGGCAAGAGTACTGGAGTGCGGTTGCCATCACCTTGGAAGTCAGTTTTTTAAATGGTAAAGGTCTATCACTGTGTTGTTAGCGTCGCCCACTGATGTCAGGTGGTTAGCTCAGGAACATAAAAATACATTTGAGTTCCAGTTTGCATAGTAAATTACCATGTCTGATACATTGAGTGTAAAATTACAGTTTATTGGTTCTTCAATGGTGGTCCAGTGGTTAAGACTGCATGCTTCCACTGTAGGGCATGTGGATTCAATCCCTGGTTGCGGAACTAAGATCCTACATGCTGTGTGGCACAGCCAAAGAGTAAAAAATAATAAAATAAAATTATAGTTTATTCCAATAATTACATGCTTATAAATTGGTTTTTATCTAAAAATATAACAAGCCTGGAGATTAATTATAAAGAATATATGGATTCTTGGATTTTGTTAGTTTGTGAATAACAAGTAAAATTTTCAGTGGAAAAGAACTCAGCATTATAATAAAACTGAAGTTTCACATTTCTGAATTCAGAATACTTTTGTGTAGATTACTACAATTTTAAACATTTCAGGAAAAAATAATTTTTGATTTGTGACATTTTAAACGAATATATTATAAGAGTATTTAAGATTTTGTTGAGACGGTATTTCTTTGCCTTTCTCCAGCCAGAGTGATTTATTTAGCTTGAGCAGCTAAGTCTGACAATGCAATTTTGTCAGATAGCCCTTACATGTTCACAGAATATCTGTTGTTTAGGTTTATTAATTTATTGTTAAGTATATGACTATCCTATAACAATAATAATAATATTATACTTGGTGTTATTAAAAGATGTTAGTACAAATGAATGAGACCCCTTCCGTCTTTGAAGAGTTAGCAGTCCAGCAGAGATGAGACAGGCATGCAGGTGACAGATTCAGGGCAGCTTATGGTGATTCAAGAGGAGGCATAGAAAGGTGCCCTGGTGATGCTTCATAGGCCAGGTGGAATGGGCCACCAGAGAGAAAGAAGCTAAAGAAAACCAGCTGAGAGAACTGAGGTCGGAGAAGGAGGTAGGATCAGAAGTACAGAGTAGAGGGTTAACTTTGAAAATAGAAAAAGATACACCCTCTTCTAATACTGAGGAGAAGACGGTAAAATCAGACAGTGACAGAATATTGAGGTGGAAGGGGGATGGAAAATTAGGAATAATTTACATTAGATTTCTCCATTTTTCTCATTTTTCATCTGAGAGGATGAAAAAATTTCATCTTCATGTGAGAGGAAGACAGGGGTAAGAATAATAATAATGGCAGCATTTACCGTGGGTTGGATTCTTACTGTACGTGCATGGCTAGCTGCTTTATTGTGTATACTTTATATCATAATTGATAAAAGTAAGTAGTATTATGCCTATTTTACAGATAAGGGAAATAAATTCAGAACTATTTAGTAATTTTTGATTGCAAAGATCTTGAGCCTTTTATTATCTCATACTGCCTCAAAGATTTTGAATGAGATAGATTTGAGGGTTTGAGTAGAGTCAGTAAATTTTGACATAGTTACCTTTAAGGGATTGATTAAAATAAAAAAAATATTAATAAGCTTCTTGAGGTCAAATTAAAGAGAGCAGATGTATGGCTTAATCTAGCCAACAGGAGTATATGACCTTTCCATAGCCTAGTTCAAGAAGTCCAAGATCAGAAGTGAAGAAAATGTAAGATTGTATTATTTTTCCAAAGAATATCATTTCAATACAGTACCCATCTGGATGAGAGGGAGTAGTAATGGCATTTCTTATAATACAGCTTTCTGTACAAGGATGCTGGAAAGGATGGTTCCCCTAGGGGAAATAGTAACTCTGCTTCTTTCTCCAAGCCTTTGGTAACCTCTAATCTGTTTTCCGTCTCTGAATTTGCCTATTCTAGATACTTTACCTAAGAGGAATTATGCAGTATGTTCTTTTGTGTCTGATTTATTTCACTTAGCATATTTTCAAGTTCATCTGTGACGTACAGTATATAGCTGTGTGTTTATGGACACTTGGGTGTTTCCACTGTGAATTGTGCACCAGTGTACATAGTTCTTTGGAATATATAACTAATTGTGAAATTGCTGGGTAAAACAGCACAGTTTTATTATGGCTTCGGAGGTCAGAAGTCCTAAGCTGCATTCCTTCCAGAAGCTCTGTGGAGAGAATGCATTTCCTTCTCTCGTCTAGTAGCTTCTATAGGCTGCCTGTGTTCCTTGGTTTACGACCTCTTCCTGCATCTTCAAAGCCAGAAGTAAAGTGTCTTTAGGTCTCTCTGCCGGTCTCCCTCTCTCTCACTGCTGCTGCTCTTAGCACATCTTCTCTGACTCTCCTGCCTTCCTCTAACTCTGACAAAGACCATTTTGTGGTTACCCTGGGTCCACCCAGATAATCGAGCATAACACCCCCATCTGAAGACCTTTGACCTAATCCAGTCTGCAAAATCTTTTTTACCATGTAAGGTAACTTCACAGCTTCTGGGATTAAAATGTAGACATCTTTGAGTGGCCATTCTGCCTGCCAGAATGCTTTATCCTAAATTAAATCTNTATAAATATGATAATTTATTATAAAGTAATATAACAGTGGCTGTCATTAAGTATGTTAAACACTTGTATAGATTACCTCATTTAATCCTTATAACAACCAGATGAGGCATTATTTTTTCTTTCTGGAGATCAGGGCTTGAGGCTTAGATGTTTAGTTACTTGACAAGAGTCACGCATATCAATAAACACATGTCTATAACAGTAAGCAGAGACTTCCTCCTGTCTTTTGTACTATGTTCCTTTTGTTTTGTCTCCTGTGTGTAAGACTCTATACGGTACTCAGTAGAATCACTAAAATTGAGTAAAATATTAATTTGTTCTCAAGAAATTTCTCTTATAGAGAACGTATATAAAAATGTAATAGAATAATCATGAGTATTACAAGAGTCCATAGAAATTCAGTGTAGGGAGATATCATTTCTAGCTGGGAAGATCAGGGAAGGCTTTGAAGAAAGTGGAGCTTAAACTGGGCCTTGAAGCTGGGTAGGATCTAAATGTGATGGTAATAGGCAGTGTATGTTCAGTGTGGAGAAAGCGTGAAAGCTAAGATGGCAGGAGGAAATCTGCACTGAAGCTTTCTAAATTCTTTAGCGTTTCCCCATCACGCCATGTGCTTTCTAAGTCCTTTGTCGTTTAGTCATCCTCAGAATCAGCATTAGAGTTCTGCAGACTTTAGTGCAGCCACTTCCATTACCATTGGCTTATTTTTATTGTTTTTGAAAATTTATTGTTGGCTTTTTGTAACTTTTATAATTAATAAAGAAAATGACATCACATTACATTTTAAAAATATAAGATATTATTTTTCTGATAATATTTAACTGTTTTGAAAGATTAAAAGTTATTTTATTTTAAAGCAACCAACTCATCTTTTAACCAGACAAGAGCTCAGTTTTAGGAGGATTCGGTTTTAACCTGTTGACTGATTGAGTATGTGGTCAGTTTAACTATCTTCTTTTTACCTGAATTATGTTCACTTGATTTTTTCATTCAGATGATTTTTCTCCAGGATAATATCAAAATCTTTTTGGCAACTGAAAAAGCCAAATAAATTTATTAATTCAGCCTAATCTACAGTTATAAAATGGCATAAATTCTTAGCGATAAATGTTTTTTATCTGTTCTGTGAGACTTATTAGTGCCATGGTTGATATTAGAAAGTTATATTCTTAAGAGATCCTGATCAGGCATCATTTTCTTTGAGATGAGGACAAAAGATGTTGAAAGACCAGGGCACCAGTGAATATATCTGCTCTTTTTGTAATAATTGAAGAATCTTGATGTCTTGAAACAGTGCTAGTTTGGGAAAACATTTCCAGATGAACTACCAGTAGTTTTAGGAGAAGCCTCAGAAATTGACTGAGGGACAGGCCTCACATAAAGTTATCATCAGAACATAGTGGAGCTTTTGGCTTGGACTAAGCAAAGATGCACCTTTCTTCAGTTGTCCCAAATTCAGGTTCATCTGACACCAGCCGACCCCACCATGCCACCTAACTTAGACCCCAACGAGATCAGAGTTGTGTATCTGAGGTGCACCAGTGGGGAAGTAGGTGCCGCGTATGCCCTGGCTCCCAAGATCAGTCCTCTGGCTCTGTCTCCAAAAAAGATTGGTGATGACATCACCAAGGCAGCTGGTGATAGGAAGGGCCTGAGAATGACAGTGAAACTGGCCATTCAGAACAGACAGGTCCAGATTGAGGCGGTACCTTCTGCTTCTGCCCTGATCATCAGAGCCCTCAAGTACAAAGACAGAAGCAGAAAAACATTGAGCGCAGTGGAAATAACACTTTTGATGAGCTTGTCAACATTGCCTGACAGACGTGGCATCAGTCTTTAATAGCTAGAGTATTCTCTGGAACCATTAAAGAAATCCTGGAGACCGCCCAGTCTGTGGGCTGCAGTGCTGATGGCCACGACTTCCGTGACATCAAACAACAGTGGTGCGGTGAAGTGCCCAGCTAGCTAAGAACTGCAAAGAAAAAAGAAAAAGAAAAGATTATTTGGCAACCAAAAAAATTAAAAAATAGTGGAACAGTTACACATTTCAGACTCCACAAGGCCATTTTCCTTTTGAACTTATGTTTATCGTAGGATTATTACTGGTATTCTTTTTGAACTTATGTTTATCGTAGGATTATTACTGGTATTCTTATTGCTATTATTCTTATTGTTTTAAATTTATTACATATTTTACTGTGTGGACTGCACTGTGCACTGGCCAGAGCTCTTTTATAAGCATCAGAGTGGAAATACCAACGCTGATACTGATTTTTCTCAGTCTTCCTTCATAGGATGTTTCAAATAGCTCCACAGGTCACTGGAACTGCCTGGAGCACTTCTAGAGCCTCAGGAGCGTGGTAGAGGATATATTACTCTGTTCTTGGTGGTCTAGAAGCAAAAAGTCAAACCCTTGATGGCAAAGATGGCTTTCCTCTAGTGTTTGGTTTGACAGATGTCAAAGTACATGGCTTCTAAGAGATTCTGACTACTGCATATTGAGAAACTTTCCGTGGCCCTGCCTTTTGGTGCCTGTGGGGAGTTTTAATTGCTGTCGTTTTGGTGTATGGGGCAGAAAACCATGCATGCTTAGTGAGCCTATGAGAATATTGTGACATTTGAATTAAAATTTCACTTTTGTTAAAAGAGTGAATGAGCAATTGATCTTATCACCAAGTGGTAACCCAATAACAAAAATTAAGCTTTTTGAAGGTGGTATCCACTTTATTTTCATTCATTACAAATATAATTTAGAATATTACTACATTGTGTTTGTTTCTAAAAGGCTGCTTTAGACACAGATTATGAAATTGTAATTTTCTCCCTTCTTCCTTACAAGTCAGGTTAGTTTCCTATCATGTCACTTTTTTGTGTTATTTTATTCTAACAAATATAAAAGATTTTCCCAGTTATATTTTACATCTTGCTTGAAGCAAAAAACTAGACTCCATTCCTCTTTCAATTAAATCCACTATATAGCATTTTTGGCTTAGAGCAGTGGCAGTAGAAGCCAGGGGTCAGATTTAATGAGCACTTGTGAGAGGTGGAGAGGAGAATGAGAAGGTGTGTTTTAGAAAAAAGGGAGGAAGAAAAGGGAATAATCTAAAATAAATAGCTGTGTTTGTCTTGGGACCATGATAGACATAGCACCGTTACCTGAGTAGGGACAGCCTGAGCTGGGAATAGACTGCCTGAGGTGATACATTCAGTTTTGAAGATGTTGCATTTGGGTGCCTTATAGTACTTGTAGGTGAAAAAGTAATTGAAGATAGAGATACATTCCTGAGGGGGGAAAAAAATTGGCTGCTTATATAGGTGTGGAAGCACTTAGCAGGGAGATACTACTGGGAAGAGAATGGAATAAGCTGAGAAGACCACAGGCAAAGTTCTAGAAAAGGGCGGACAGGGAAGGAGAAGCCCTGCCCTGTAGGAGGGTGGCCACGGGCTGCACATCGCTGTTAAATTACATTAAATTTAAAATTCAGCCATGTTAGCTACCCTTCCTGTGCTCAGCAGCCTGTGTCATTGGTGGCTACCCTGCACTATGTTAGTGAAACATTTCCATCATCACATAAATTTACTTTCACTTCAGTCCAGTCCAGTCGCTCAGTCGTGCCCGACTCTTGTGACCCCATGAATCGCAGCACGCCAGGGCTCCCTGTCCATCACCAACTCCCGGAGTTTTCTCAGACTCACGTCCATCGAGTCCGTGATGCCATCCAGCCATCTCATCCTGGGTCGTCCCCTTCTCCTCCTGCCCCCAATCCCTCCCAGCATCAGAGTCTTTTCCAATGAGTCAACTCTTCGCATGAGATGGCCAAAGTACTGGAGTTTCAGCTTCAGCATCAGTCCTTCCAATGAACACCCAGGGTTGATCTCCTTCAGAATGGACTGGTTGGATCTCCTTGCAGTCCAAGGGACTCTCAAGAGTCTTCTCCAGCACCACAGTTCAAAAGCATCAGTTCTTCGGCGCTCAGCTTTCTTCACAGTCCAACTCTCACATCCATACATGACCACAGGAAAAACCATAGCCTTGACTAAACGGACCTTTGTTGGCAAAGTAATATCTGTGCTTTTGAATATGCTATCTAGGTTGGTCATAACTTTCCTTTCAAGGAGTAAGCGTCTTTTAATTTCATGGCTGCAGGCACCATCTGCAGTGATTTTGGAGCCCCCCAAAATAAAGTCTGACACCATTTCCCCTGTTTCCCCATCTATTTGCCATGAAGTGATGGGACCAGATGCGCGATCTTCGTTTTCTGAATGTTGAGCTTTAAGCCAGCTTTTTCACTCTCCTCTCACTTTGGACAGTGCTTTAAGTAGGCTAAGAAACAGCAACTGCAGAGATCAGAAGTGAACTGGACAGCAGATTTCATGGAGTTAGTATTCACTGTAATAAAGTCTTGCAAAGAGGTAGAGACATATAGGAATTTTAAAATGTGATCTTTGGGTTTGACAGTTAGTAGTTACTAGGGACTTTTTAAGAAATTTATCTTATTGAAGTATAGTTGATTTACAATGTTGTGTTAATTTCTGCTATACAACAAAGTGATTTAGTTATATATGTATATATTTTTTCATTATGGTTTATTACAAGATACTGAATATAGTTTCCTGTGCTATACAGTAATACTGTGTTTATTTATTCAAATACTAGGGACTTAAGGGTTTTACGTAAGTGATATAAGGAAAAAAATTGCTATGGATAGAGATGGGCAGAAGAAGGATAAATGTAGGCAACTTTTTAAATAGAAGCTCTATAAAAAGGTGTGTGATTAAGAGCTTAGGCCCTGGAACCAGACCATCTGGATTCAGATCCTGGTTTCTTTTTCAATTATGTTACTTTGGGCACTTTATTTCCTTCTTTGCCACAGGTTTTTTTTAGCTATAATATGGAGATAAATAATAAGAAGCCCTTTCAACATCAATAAAATTGATGTATAGATGTATTGATGTATAGATGTATTGATGTGTAGATGTATAATTCAGTAAGGGCTCAGTAAATAGTGTTTATTATGAGTATGAGTGTGATGATGGTGTGATATTAAATAAAAGGAAGGATGGATGGGAGAGGAGTTCAAGTCCATTTATATGCTGAGAGAACCAGTAGGCGGCAGGTGGTAAAGTTCCTAAGGGGAAGGTGGATGTTGGCTTTCCGAGCACCCATCAATGCAGCAGCTTGGACAGAAGCCCTCTCCTCCTCCACCATCACTTTTCTTTTTTTTTTTTTAACGTTAAAGAAATGGGAGCCTGAAGAAGTTAAAGATAAGTTATAGATAATGGATATAGATAGTAAGTTTTTAGGTAGAAGTGAAGGTAAGAAAGCACTCTAGATAGGATTAGGAATGTTCTTGTGATATTGGGGAAAATGAAAGCAGGGCAGTAAGTCTGGGATAGGTAGTTCATCCGGATGAATAAACAGTATAAGAAGAATTGGTAGCAAAGAGTCATAATTCAAGCTAGGAACCCTGACATCAGATAAAATCAGGATAAATAGTTTTACTGCAGCGTTTCAGGGACCTTTTGTGTTTCCCAAGAAAGCAAGAAACTGATGCCATTTACCTGGCTCGCTAAAGGGTGAATAAGGAGCATTTGACTAGATTATGAGGCAGAAGAAAAATGGAACAGAGCAAATGTTTGCAGATTTCTGTAAAAATAAAAAGAATAAGGGCTTTTTGGTTTTCTTGGTCTTCAGAGTATTCCTGTTATCTGATATTTGCAGAAGACTTGATCTTAGTATTAGGTAGCTCACAAGTCATTTTTCTACACTTAAGAAGAAAGCTAAAAGAATTATTTTAATAGAACTTTCATCCTGATAGAGTTAATTCAACAAATGTCAACCATTTATAGAAATCTTATCATGCATCACTGATGTACAGTTATCTACATAAAAACAACCAAACAAAGTAAAACATGTACCATTTCTTGGTACATGAATACACAGTAGCAATGGGAATTTTTCAGTTCAGCTCAGTTCAGTCATGTCCGACTCTTTGCAACCCCATGGACCACAGCACGCCAGGCCTCCCTGTTCATCACCAACTCCCAGAGTTTACTCAAACTCATGTCCATTGAGTTAATGATGCCATCCAACCATCTCATCCTCTGTTGTCCCCTTCTCCTCCTGTTGTCAATCTTTCCCAGCATCAGGGTCTTTTCAAATGAGTGAGCTCTGCGTATGAGGTGGCTAAAGTATTGGAGTTTCAGCTTCAGCATCAGTCCTTCCAATGAATATTCAGGACTGATCTCCTTTAGGATGGAATGATTGGATCTCCTTGCAGTCCAAGGGACTCTCAAGAGTCTTCTCCAGCACCACAGTTCAAAGGCATCAATTCTTCAGGACTCAGCTTTCTTCACAGTCCAACTCTCACATCCATACATGACCACAGGAAAAACCATAGCCTTGATTATATGGACCTTTGTTGACAAAGTAATGTCTCTGCTTTTCAATATGCTATCTAGGCTGGTTATAACTTTCCTTCCAAGGAGTAAGCGTCTTTTAATTTCATGGCTGCAGTCACCATCTGCAGTGATTTTGGAGCCCCCCAAAATAAAGTCTGACACTGTTTCCACTGTTTCCCCATCTATTTGCCATGAAGTGATGGGACCGGATGCCATGATCTTAGTGTTCTGAATGTTGAGCTTTAAGCCAACTTTTTCACTCTCCTTTTTCACTTACATCAAGATGCTCTTTAGTTCCTTTTCGCTTTCTGCCTTAAGGGTGGTATCATCTGCATATCTGAAGCTATTGATATTTCTCCCAGCAATCTTGATTCCAGCTGTGCTTCTTCCAGTCCAGCGTTTCTCATGATGTACTCTGCATAGAAGTTAAATAAGCAGGGTGACAATATACAGCCTCGATGTACTCCTTTTCCTATTTGGAACCAGTCTGTTGTTCCATGTCCAGTTTTGACTGTTGCTTCCTGACCTGCATACAGCTTTCTCAAGAGGCAGGTCAGGTGGTCTGGTATTCCCATCTTTTTCAGAATTTTCCACAGTTTGTTGTGATGCACACAGTCAAAGGCTTTGGTATAGTCAATAAAGCAGAAATAGAAGTGTTTCTGAAACTCTTGCTTTTTTGATTATCCAGTGGATGTTGGCAATTTGATCTCTGGTTCCTCTGCCTTTTCTGAAACCAGGTTAAACATCAGGAAGTTTACGTCTCACGTATTGTTGAAGCCTGGCTTGGAGAATTTTGAACGCGTGTGAGATGAGTGGAACTGTGCAGTAGTTTAAGCATTCTTTGGCATTGCTGTTCTTTGGGATTGGAATGAAAACAGACCTTTTCCAGTCCTGTGGCCACTGCTGAGTTTTCCTAATTTCCTGGCATATTGAGTGCAGCACTTTCACAACATCATCTTTTAGGATTTGAAATAGCTCAACTGGAATTCCATCACCTCCAGTAGCTTTGTTCATAGTGATGCTTCCTAAGGCCCACTTGACTTCACATTCTAGGATGTCTGGCTCTAGGTGGGTGATCATACCATCGTGATTATCTGGGTCGTGAAGATCTTTTCTGTATAGTTTTTTCTGTGTATTCTTGCCACCTCTTCTTAATATCTTCTGCTTCTGTTGGGTCCATACCATTTCTGTCCTTAATTGTGCCTATCTTTGCATGAAATGTTCCCTTGGTATCTCTAATATTCTTGAAGAGATCTCTAGTCTTTCCCATTCTGTTGTTTTCCTCTATTTCTTGGCATTGATTGCTGAGGAAGGCTTTCTTATCTCTCCTTGCTGTTCTTTGGAACTCTGCATTCAAATGTGTATATCTTTCCTTTCTCCTTTGCTTTTGGCTTCTCTTCTTTTCACAGCTATTGTAAGGCCTCCTCAGACAGCCATTTTGCTTTTTGCATTTCTTTTTCCTGAGGATGTTCTTGATCCTGGGGAGGTTTCCTGTCTCCTGTACAATGTCATGAACCTCCGACCATAGTTCATCAGATCTAGTCCCTTAAATATATTTCTCACTTCCACTGTGTAAATTGTAAGGGATTTGATTTAGGTCATACCTGAATGGTCTAGTCGCTTTCTTCACTTTCTTCAATTTAAGTCTGAATTGGCAATAAGGAGTCCATGATCTGAGCCACAATGAGCTCCCAGTCTTGTTTTTGTTGACTGTATAGAGCTTCTCCATCTTTGGTTTCAAAGAATGTAATCAATCTGATTTCAAATTTTTAGCAGATGTATTATAATCATCCATTCCGTGGATAAACTATAGCTTCAGTTCCCATTATGCATCTTGTTCTGTAGTAACATAGAATGTTTTTATAGCCAAAGTGATGCTCTTTCTGGATTTCCATTATCCCAGGTTCCTCCCATTTTATAGTGACACACTTGGAAGAGACCACCTGTTCACACACACACACACAGACACACACACACGCAGGCTAGTAGAAGCCAAGTTTTCGTGAAGATCTTTTGCCTGTTTTTTGTATTAGATATGCCCCACAGTTGCCTGGCTTTTTGTGAAGTTCATTTGGAATGTGTGCTGCTTATCAAGGTAATGAAGTGACGGGCACAGATATTATCATTATTTCTTGTAGGACATCTGAAATTTAACCATAATTTTGATCACCTTAAATTTGCAGAAATTAAATTTACTGCCTTAAATTAAAAATCTGAAAAACAAAAACTTGTCCTTATTGTACAGGTTCAACTGAAGTAGTAGTATATAATGTGGCTGCTCATTACAGATTAAAATATAGTAGATATTATCCAGAATATAGCTGCTTAGTGATGAAAGATTGGTTTCACGAACCCCATGTTCCAGAATTTCTCATTCAAAAAAATTTTGTTTATTTTTGTACATACACAGTTCTACTAGAGATTAACTCTCTTGTTACTTGCCTTGTAGCAGAATGTCAAGTGGCCAATTAGAGAGGTGAGATTGGCGGCTATAGCCAGGGAACCTCATAGGGCAGTAAGATTCCTACTGTCTGTTTTGTTTAGAGCTGAGAATTCATCTTTGATTCTGTTTAATTGAGGTGAAGTGCATACGACATAAAGTTAACCATTGAAGGCCAGCAGTTCTGCGCATCGAGTACGTTCACAGTGCTGCTGCAGCTGCTGCTTTTATCCAGCTCTAACGTTACTCCAAAAGGGAAGCATGAAGAGGTTGCTCTACTTTTCCCCTCCCCCAGCTCCTGGCAGTCATCAGTCTGTGATCCGTCTGTGTTGGCTGCACCCTTCTGGAGATGTCATTTAAATGGAATCATACAGTATGTCTGTCTGACTTCTTCACTTAGCGTGCTGTTTTTGAGGTTCATCTAGGTTGTAGCAGCACTTCATTCTTTTTGTGCGCAAATAATATTCCATTGTGTGACTGTCCCGCAGCTTGTTTTTCTAGTCATCTGTTAGTGGACATTTGGGTTGTTTCTACCTTTTAGTTATTGTGGATAGTGCTGCTATGGACATTCATGTCCGAGGATTTGAGGATCTGGTTTCAGTTCTTTGGGGTATACACCTACAGTGGAATTGATGGATCATGCAGTTAACATTTTTGGAGATCCACTAAACTCTTCCACAGCAGCGCAATCATTTTCCATTGCCATGGTCAGGGCCGAGGATCCCGTTTTCTCCACATCCTTGTTACACTTGTTATTTTCCTTTTTTTTTTCCCTCCTAGAGCCTGCTAACAGGTTGAATAATATACATTTAAAGTAACCTCTCTGTATTCATTTTCATCAAGAAATAGTGTTAGAAACCAAATCTTTACCTTGTTTTCAACAGTGTCTTTGGGCATCTCCCTCTGTATTACAGTTAGAATGACTTATGATACGAATAATGGGTTGTAATAAAGTTTGTTTACATCTGAATCATTTGATTTTTGCTTTACTCCACTTGGTGGCTCAGCCCTCACTCTGTAACCCTAGACCCTGTTTAAAATCTCCTCTCTCCCTCTCTGCCACACTAGAACTCTCAAAGCACTTTGTACCTTTCTTACCGCAAATACCATAGTCTGCCATGCTTGGCTTGAGGGCAGTGGCAGTTTTTCTTACTTATTTACTACCTCTCAAACCTATGCATTTAGAAGAAAAATCTGAGATCACTGAGACTAGAAAAAACAAAATTTGTTTTTAAGTATCATGGTTTCCTTTAGATATAACTAGATCCTGAAGAGATAATTAAATTGCAAGTTTTTAATTTTGAGGCCTCAAAGGGTTGACCTGTTTGGAAAATATTAATATTATCTCTTAAATAAGGATTAAGTGTCTTTACTTAAAAGCTCGGTTGCACTGTTTAATGACCTGTATGGGAATAGAATCTAAAGACTGGACATACATGTGTATACATAGCTGATTGACTTTTCCGTACAGCAGCAACTAACCCAATATTGTAAATCAACTATACTCCAGTAAAATTAATTGAAAAGTAAAAATAAAAGGTACGTCTATTTTTTAATTGCTTTAATCATTATGGATTCAATATGTATGGGATTCATATATACAAACTCCTATTCATAAAATGGGGCTTCCCAGCTGGCACTGGTGGTACAGAACCCGCCTGCCAATGCAGGAGGCATAGGAGCTATGGGGCCCATCCCTGGCTCAGGAAGGTCCCCTGGAGGAAGGCGTGGCAACCCACTCCAGTATTCTTGCCTGGAGAATCCCACGGACAAAGGAGCCTTGCGGGCTACAGTCCACGCGGTCGCAAAAGCGTCGGACATGACTTAGCGACTAAAACAACGAGAAAAGGACATAGATATCTATTCTCATTTATGGAGAAATGACAACAGGATTGGGGTAATGAAGAGACTGTCCTCCCTCTACCAAAAAATAGCAATAATAAAGGCACTCCTGGACAGAATTTTAAAAAGCAGAAGTCAATCTTTTTTTAAGAGACAAATCACATTGGAGTAAACAGAAGGTATAAATTATTGCTTTTGTGTTTGGAAGGTTGGAAACATGAAGGCGGCAGCACAAGGTCTGGGCGCTGAGAGACAGGTTTCACTGAGTGAAACCAGTGCAAATCTCAGAAGTGCGAACTATTCATCAGGAGATGAGACCTTTGCCTGTTTGGTCCTTGACTACTACCTATGAAGAAACAACTTCCTGGGAGATGACAACTTGCCAATTCTTAGTGAAAGTCGCTCAGTCACAGTCCTGAAATTCTCCAGGACAGAACACTGGAGTGGGGATCTTGGGGGATCTTCTGAACCCAGGGATCAAACCCAGGTCTTCCACATTGCAGGCGGATTCTCTATGAGCTGAGCCACTGGGGAAGCCAAAAATTCTTAAACTCCATGTAAATTTCACCTCACTTTCAGCTGGGCCTTCACTGTAACAAGGGTCCTTGGATGCACCTCTAATGCACCTGCTTTTTTCTTTTCCTCTTGCTGTCTGGATGTTTCCCCAAACGTTTACGGCAACTCTGGTCATTGTTGATGTTTTTCTTTTACTGTTTTCATATAAAAGTGGTAATTGTAAAAAACCTTTATGTAAACACATATGTGTGCTTTAAGCACTCATGTGCCTACCACTCTGGTCACAAAACAGTTGTCATGTTCCAGAAGGCCACGGTAGATCCATTCTGATCCTGTGCTTCTACCAAAGAGGCAGCTGTCAACCTAAACTTGCTGTTAGCAGTCACATTGCTTTTCTCTCCACATTTTTCCAGCTACGTATTAGTTGAATCATTCTCTCTCTCTCTCTCTCTCTCTCTCTCTCTATATATATATATATATATATATATATATATTCTCCGTCTGGCTTCTTTTGCTGAATGTTATGTTTTGGGGATTCATCCGGGTTTGTACATATATCTCTAATTCACTTTCACTGGGTGTGTAATCCCAGTATATGAATGCATCACAATTTTTCTATCCATTCTATTACTGATAGACATTTCCATTATCTTTAGGCTTTTGCTATTACAAACATTACTGCTATAATTTTGTGATCTCTTGATACATACGTGTGAACGTCTCTGGAGTATTTAACAGTGTAACTGCTGAACCTGTTACAGCGTTACTCAGTAGTGTGGCCACAGCTAAAGTGGTAGTACTGAATAGTACTGCTACCAACAGAGGAGAACGGTAGACTTGCCAAAACTTCCTATTTCCAACTTTGTAATTTTAGCCAATCTAGCGGGTGTAAAATGCTATCTCACTGGGACTTTATTGTATTTCCCTAGTTTCCAAGGAAGTTGAATGTCCTTTCTTGTGTTTGTGGGCCATTATGTTTCCTCTTTTGTGAAATTCTTAATTCATTAGTTTTGCCGATCTAATTTTTCTTTTAGGCTTTTAAAGTTGATTCATGGGAGTTTTTTGTGTGTTCTGAATACTAATCCTTTCTTATTTATATGTATTATAGTTACTTTCTTCTTTTCATTAATTACACATAGTCTTTTGATGAATGATGCTTGTAATTTTAAAGTAGTATGTATGTATGTGGTTAGTCGCTCAGTTGTGTCCGACTCTACGTGAACCCAGGGACTGTATCCCAGCACGCTTCTCTGTCCATGGGGATTCTCCAGGCAAGAATACTGGAGTGGGTTGCCGTGCCCTCCTCCAGGGGATCTTCCCAACCCAGGGATTGAACCTAGATCTTCCGCATTGCAGGTGGATTCTTTACCATCTGAGCTACCAGGGAAGTCCAAGAATACTGGAATGAGTAGCCTATCCATTCAGAAGATCTTCGCGACCCAGGAATCAAATGGGAATCTCCTGCATTACAGATGGATTCTTTATCAACTGACCTACCAAGGAAGCCCAGGTCATTTGCGTATAACAAAGGCAATTTTTAACAGATTTTGTGTGCTGCATCTTATTAAATTCTCTTATTCTGATCATTCTTGTTCTGATTATTCACTTCAGTTCAGTCGCTCAGTCCTGTCCAACTCTTTGTGACCCCATGGACTGCAGCACGCCAGGCTTCCCTGTCCATCACCAACTCCTGGAGCTTGCTCAAACTCAGCCCGTCCAGTTGGTGATGCCATCCAATTATCTCATCCTCTGTCGTCCCCTTCTCCTCCTGCCTTCAATCTTTCCCAGCATCAGGGTCTTTTCCAGTGAGTCAGTTTTTCACATCAGGTGGCCCAAGCTGCAGCATCAGTCTTTCCAATGAATATTCAGAGCTGATTTCCTTTAGGATTGACTGGTTGGATCTCCTTGCAGTCCAAGGGACTCTCAAGAATCTTCTCCAACAACACAGTTCAAAAGCATCAATTCTTTGGCAGTCAGCTTTATTTATGGTACAATTCTCACATTCATACATGACTACCAGATAAAACATAGCTTTGACTAGATGGACCTTGTTGGCAAAGTAATGTCTCTTCTTTTTAATATGCTGTCTAGGTTGGAAATGGAAACCGACTCCAGTACTCTTGCCTGGAACATCCCATGGACGGAGGAGCCCTGGTAGGCCACAGTCCATGGGGTCGCGAAGAGTCGGATTTCTTTGGCATAATTGTTCTGCAGTTTGTCGGTCATCTGCTTGGTGGCTCTGTGGCGGGGTTCATGGCAACCTCTTGTTAAAGGGCTTATGCCACATGCCGTGTGACCCAGGTCTGCCACATGCAGAGCCCCTGCCCCTGCGGCAGCCCACTGCTGACCAGTGCCCGCGCAGGAGACACTCAAACACCCAGAGGCAGGTCTGGCTCAGTCTCTGGGATCTCCTGTTGCGCGCAAGGTTTTGTTTGAGCCCTCCAAGCATCTCTGGCGGTTATGGGGTTTGATTCTAATCGTGATTTCGCCCCTCCTACCTTCCTGTTGGAGCTTCTCCTTTGCCCTTCGACGCAGGATATCTTTTTTTGGTGGGATCCCACATTCTGCTCTCAATGGTTGTTCAACAGTGAGTTGTAATTTTGGAGTTCTCGCAGGAGAAAGTGAGCGCGCATCCTTCTACTCTGCCGTCTTGTGTGTCTTTATAAACACCTTGTGTGTTACATTCCTTAGGATATTCTATGTCCATAATTAAATTATCTAGGAAGAAGTTTTGTTTTTTCACCCCCATTTCCTGTTTTCTTCCCTTATTTTGCTGACTAAGCCTTCCAATAGCTAGCACCCTTATCTTGTTCTTAATCTTAGAGTGAGTGCATTTAGTGTTACTCTTTGTCAACTTAGAGAAGCTTCTTTTCCTACACCTAGAATTTTTATCATAAGTGGGTACTGAATTTTGTCTAAATGTTTTTCTCCATCTTTTGAGGTGATTGTATGATTTTACCCCCTTACATTATTTGAATTTCTTTTAGCCCAAAACCAACCTTGCATTCCTGGAATAAATCCATCTTAGTCACAATATTTTATCATACTGGATTATTTTTGTTATTATTTAGGATATTTTCATATATTTATGATTTTTGTTTTTATACTTTGTCAAGTTTTAGTATCAAGGTTATGCTGGCCTCATAAAATGAGTTATGAAGTATTTCCTTTTTTTTTAAACCACACTCTGATAACGTTGTATAGGATTGGAATTCTTTTTTTCTTGAATTTTTGAAAGCAAGCAATCTACTAATTCAATTTCTTCAAATGCTATGGACTCTTGGGCTTTTTTTTTTTTTCTTGAGTCAGTCTTGATAAAGTTTCTGGAGAGTTATCTGTCTCTAAGTTTTATTTTATCAGTTCACAATATCTTTTTAGTTTCTGTGACATTTTTTTTATTTTGCTCATTTGGTTAGCCTTAAATTATTTGCTCCTTTTATTTTATTTTACCAGAAGTTTGTTAGGTTATATGATTCTTTTAAAAGAACCAAGTTGATATTTCTGTTACGTGTTTTCCCCTGTTTCATTAATTCTTGATCCATTTCTGTCTTCTTCCTCAGTGCTTAATCCTTATATTTTCGGTACCATTTGCTCCTACTGCCCATTCCTTGCAGCTTTCTCTTCTCTGGCTCCTGAGGTTGTTAGTCTTGAGGGAGCTTTTTCCTACTTTTTTAACTGCTTGCTCTGACTCTTTGTCTTTACATCTCCTAATTAGGTCCCCTCTTATCTTCAACCTTTTCTCTATATGCAGTCCCAGCCTATGATGGTGCAAAAACAATATGGACTCTATAGAAACCATACTTTGAATCTTGAATTTTGATCTTTTCCTAGGCTAATGATGGATACTGTCTTGGGTGCTGGGCAGCAGCAGGAGGGGAAACAACCGATACACTTATAACCGCACCTATGCACCCATTCTGTTTTTCACTTTCATCACATTATTTATTAAGTTACATGCTGCTGCTGAGTTGCATCAGTCGTGTCCGACTCTGTGCAACCCCATAGATGGCAGCCAGCCAAGCTTCTCTGTCCCTGGGATTCTCCAGGCAAGAGTACTGGAATGGGTTGCAATTTCCTTCTCCAATGCACACATGCATGCTAAATCGCTTCAGTCGTGTCCGACTCTGTGCGACCCCATAGGCAGCAGCCCACCAGGCTCCTCTGTCCCTGAGATTCTCCAGTCAGGAACACTGGAGTGGGTTGCCATATTCCTTCTCCATTAAGTTACATGAGATTGTCAATATTTTATTATAAAACAAGCTTTACATTAGATGATTTTACCCAACTGTACAATGGCACCCCACTCCAGTACTCTTGCCTGGAAAATCCCATGGACAGAGGAGCATGGTAGGCTGCAGTCCATGGGGTCACAAAGAGTCAGACACGACTGAGCGACTTCACTTTCACTTTTCACTTTCATGCATTGGAGAAGGAAATGGCAACCCACTCCAGTGTTCTTGCCTGGAGAATCCCAGGGACAGGGGAGCCTGGCGGGCTGCCGTCTATGGGGACACACAGAGTCGGACACGACTGAAGCGACTTAGCAGCAGCAGCAGCAGCAGGCTAATAAAAATGTTCTGAGCATATTTAAGTTAAGTCAGGCCAAGCTATGACATTCTGTAGGTTAGGTGTATTAAATGCATTTTTGACTTAGGATATTTTCAGTTTAGGAAGGGTTTTATCAGAACGTAACCCCGTTGTTAATTAAGGAAGATCTATACGTATATCCATTCTTAATTAACAGACTTTTTACTTTACTAATTTCAACTATCCTTTCTCTACGAGTGAGTTTATGCAGAATCAGGAACCCAGTCCTTGTCTTAGCCCTTCCACCAACTAGCTCAGACATCTTGAGCAATTCACTTAAGATTCCTTAATCTCTGTTTCTTCACCAGTGAGATAAAGAGGTGCTGTATACAAGATCTTTGAAGTTTCCCTCAGAAGTACTGTTCTAGTGTTAACCTTACAAGTTCTTTAGCTCTGACCTCTTGTCATTTCCAAATTCCTCAGGATCGCTTGTCTTAGATGTTTTATTAGGGTTTCTGAAGCTCTGTGCTGTATCTTATGTTAATCTGCATATGTAATTCAGCCTGCTCCCCCAACCTTTTAGTTTCCCTGATTGCTCCTTTGAATGCTGCTATTTTCTCAGGCACACATTTGATTTTGGCTCCCAGCATCCCTGTTTTTCCATGCTGTCTTCATACTGAAGTCTGATTAGGATATGCCTGTGTATAGCTGTGTATCTGTTCCCTTCTCCTTTCTTTAGCTCAGAATATGTTTTACAAGAATGATTTCTATGCAGTATCTACTTTATTCTACCTCTCACATCCCACTGGAGCCTCGGCACTTTAATTAAAAAAAAAAAAAAATCTGTGCCTTTGCATCTTAGATCTCTAGTTGTCTGAGTTGTTATCTCAATGTTTTGATCATACCATGTTTTGGATACCATGACTTGATGCCACCCCTCCTTACCCCCAAGAGGAAGAGCAGAGTACTTAAATAGCATTATGTGTAGGCCACTGGAATAGGCTTTTTACACCAGTAATCAGTCAAACTTGTGTTGTATATTTCTTTGTGATTTATAAAGAGCTTGTTGTTTTTATTTTTATGAGAACTCGAGAATGGATCCAGTGTGTGGAATTTTTATGGTCTCCATGAGAGTGAAATATTTGTTTCTGAAAGACTTCTTCAACTGGTGATGTGTTAATCTCTTAAGTGCTTACCTCTGTTTTTCAAAATCTTATCTTCTTTTAGCCTTGTTGATTTGTTTAATGTATCTTGAGGCTTCCCTGGTGGCTCAGATAGTAAAGCGTCTGTCTACAATTCGGGAGACCCAGGTTTGATCCCTGGGTTGGGAAGATCCCCTGGAGAAGGAAATGGCAATCCTCTCCAGTATTATTGCCTGGAAAATGCTATGGACAGAGGAGCCTAGTAGGCTACAGTCCATGGGGTGGCAAAGAGTCGGACACGACTGAGTGACTTCACTTCAATGTATCTTGAGCTTGTTTCTCTAATGGTACACAGTCTTACAATCTCGACATAAGTAGTGATTTCCTGCGTTGAGATGGAGACAGCAGCCATTGACAAAAATGCGCAACTTTAAATAGTGAAACTTCTGTGTGTGGCTTATGGAATTTAAGATAAATTTTATTTCAACTAGTGTCTCACACTACTTGATGCAAGCATGCACTCTTAGTTTCCTTAATTATATATATGTTAAGAAGTCCTATATTTCCTATCTATGAGAAACTTTAGGAAAAGCCATAAGAGAACAATCACTATGAGATTTTTCAAGGAGGTGAAATACATGTGCACTTTTTAAATAATTATCTCAAACTTTAAATAGTTCTTGTTAGTCATGTGATCTACCTAATTAATTCTATTAAAATGATGCGTTTGCTCAGCTAGGATATATGATGGCAGAAGTTAGCCCCCTTTTAGAAATACTACCTGAAGTTTCTAGCTTGTTCTTTTCTAACTGGTCTGTTCTGTCAACATACACGAGGCTGAGGAAGAGAGAGACATTGAGATATCCCAGTGGTAGGGAACGGAAGCTCACTACCGTGTTCATGGGACTCCATGATTCTTGCAGGTTCCCATAGTCCATTATGTTTTATTCACTACAAAATATTCTGGTTATTTCTAAATAATATCTAGACATGGTAATTTGAAAACACTGTAGTATATCTCTTAGAAAGTATGTCTGCGTAGTGGGGTGGTATGTCTTTCCATAAATTAGTCCGATTCCTGCATTAGATGGAATGTAAGTGGTTAAAGGCACTGACTGACCTAACAGGCAGAAAATGATAGTGACAGCAGAGCCCCTGCTAACTAGGTGTATGCAGCCATCTATACATTAATAAAAGCATTCTGTTTATCTAAATGACTGCTTTTACTGTCATTTATTGAGGCATTTTAAGAGTAAATCCATCTCAGTCTTGGCAAAGTCCCCTGTTAATTTCTTCTGTCCAAGCCATGTCTCGAGAAGGGAGAGACTAGAAGACAGCCTTGGTACTCCCGTAGGAGCTCTGTCTCTGCCAGTCTTTATACCAGCGTGATAATGATAGTCTTTTCTTCAAGCCACCTTCGGTTTCATGCTTATTCTGACCCCAGTTGCTCTAATTGCTGCTTTCACTTTTGAACTAACATGATTTTATGATTATAATTTATTATTCATATTTTTGTTTCTTAAGCTTTATCTGCATTCATGTACGTGTCTTGCAGTCCTGTCTTTAGAAGAGAAATCATTTTACTGTATTTCTTCATCCTTTTGAATGTCTTTTCCTCCTTGGAGGTGCTTAGAAAAATGCTTGTACAAAATAGGTGCTTGATAAATGCACCTGTTTAGGAAAAGTCTGGTGCTTATTTCAGTTTTTGTGTTTTCAATAGTTATATTATTTTGCTTGCTTTCTAGGCACACAAACCAATGGTCTGGACTTTCAGAAGCAGCCTGTGCCCGTTGGAGGAGCCATTTCAACAGCCCAGGCCCAGGCTTTCCTTGGACATCTCCACCAGGTAGGTTGTTCTGCTCAGCTGTGAGTGAGTGTGAAGAATGGAGACATGGAATGCTAGGGCTTAGTAAAGTTATTTCAGAATGTGGGACTTTTAAGGTTGATTTAAACCTGGTGGTACCAGCACCTAACCGTGTCATTCTGAATAGTTACTAGGGAATCCTTTAACTTAGTTGACTATATAGCTGTTGACCCCACAGCTGTATGAAAAAGAGTTCCTTGTTTGAACAGATACATTTACAACTGGGTTACTGTTTTGTGAGTGTGGTCTGTGGTGAATCACTGAAAGTATTGAATAGTAAATTACAAAGTCATCCAAAATGCTTTAACACACATTGCCTGAGACCTGCTGTGTAAGGCTTTGAGTTCACAGCTTGTATTCCTTCTTTAAAGCAATGTCAGACCATTTACATTTGGGCAACCACTTAGAGGTTTTGCTTGACTGTGAACATCCTGGTTTGGGATTCAACTTTATTACTCTTATATTACGTGAATTTCTCCTAAGTCTAAAGCAGGTTCTAAATCTATCATCCAAATGTTATCATTAAAGTAAACAGAAGAAGAATATAAAAACAAATATTGACTCTCCAGGAGTTCAGGGATATGGGAGCTGGTTGGAAATTGAAAGTAAATAAACAGTGAAAGCATTTGGGAGACAGATTAGGAATGCGTCTCAACTGCTTGACTTATGCTCACAGTTACGTGTTAAAGCTTCACTTTGCACAACTTGTTGGTCTTTACCTCACATAAACCCTAGAACCAGTTTAGTGTACAAATTGTGCAGGTCAGCAGTAGTGATTTTGGTAGTGCCAGATGGTACTAGTGGTGGAGGTTCAATGAAAAGCACATATGGACAAAATAATAGATGTTCAGTAATTATTTGTTGAACAAATGAATGAATGGATGGCAAAACGTATGAGTACAGAGGAAGAAATGATTAGCTCATCTCACATATTGTGAGATTTTTTTCATAGGGTGATTTTTAAGCCAAGTAGAATGTTGTTGTTCAGTCGCTAAGTCATGTCTGACTCTTTGTAACTCCAGGAACTACAGCACACCAGGCTTCCCTGTCCTTCACTATCTCCTAGAATTTGCTCAAACTCATGTCCATTGAGTCAGTGATGTCATCTTCCCCAGCATCAGGGTCTTTTCCAGTGAGTCAGCTCTTCACCAAACTCTTCTTCCAGGTGGCCAAAAATTGGAGCTTCAGCAATCCAAGGAGCAAGCATCTTTTAATTTCATGGTTGCAGTCACCATCCACAGTGATTTTGGAGCCCCAGAAAATAAAATCTGTCACTGTTAACACTTTTCCCCCATCTATTTGCCATGAAGTGATGGGGCTAGATGCCATGATCTTCATTTTTTGAATGTTGAGTTTTAAGCCAAGTTTTTCACTCTCCTCTTTCACCTTCATCAAGAGGTTCTCTTTTAGTTCCTCTTCACTTTCTGCCATTAGAGTGCTATCATCTGCATATCTGAGGTTGTTGATATTTCTCCCAGCAATCTTGATTCGATCTTATGGTTCATCCAGCCCGGCATTTTGCATGATGTACTCTGCATATAAGTTAAATAAGCAGGGTGACAGTATATAGCCTTGACGTGCTCCTTTTCCTATTTTGAACCAGTCCATTGTTCCATGTCTGTTCCAGATCTTCTCAACCCAGGGATTGAACTCAGGTCTCCAGCATTTCAGGCAGTTACTTTACCATCTGAGCCACCAGGGAAGCCCAAAGGATATTGGGAGCTAACTAAATGGAGTTGTAAAGGGATAGTCTCACTTTTTGTTTTCAACTTTCTATTTTAAAATCTATGGAAAATTGAATAACAATAGAACAGTTTTCAGCCAAAAGCTCTTCATCTGGATCACTAATTGTTACCATGTTAGCATATATGCTTTATGTGTTTGTGCACATACATTTTGTGTATGTGCACATACATTTTGTGTATGTATATACTTGTCAACTTGGAGAAGGAAATGGCAACCCACTCCGGTATTCTTGCCTACAGAATCCTGTGGACGGAGGAGCCTGGTGGGCTGCTGTCCATAGGGTTGCACAGAGTCAGACACGACTGAAGCGACTTAGCAGGCATGCATGCACTGGAGAAGCAAATGGCAACCCACTCCAGTGTTCTTGCCTGGAGAACCCAGGGACAGAGGCGCCTGGTGGGCTGCCGTCTGTGGGGTCGCACAGTCGGACACGACTGAAGCGACTCAGTAGCAGCAGCAGCATGCATGTCAACTTGTCCCATTATTCTGCACTGAATTTGATCATTTGATTAAGGTAGTGCCTCAGATTTGTCTACTATAAAGGTAACTTTCTTCCTTATAATTAATAAGGAGATACTGTAAGACTTGTGTTCCTCAACAAATTTTTAACCAGAAATATCATGATTGAAACAAAATCACAAAGAAACTTTAAGTTCAGGAAGTCTTGATGCTGTGTGCTAAATCCAAAATGGAATTATCCTGTTAATGATAAATTTTTTCAGTCTTCCAAATTTGAACCCTGGAATAATCCGTAACTTTTTTTTTCTTCATTTATATCCAGTCAGTCTCCAGGATGCTGTGTAGTACTTTTGCAATACTTTTCATGTTTCCTACTTTTAATTCCCACTGCTGCCATTCTAGGGTAGGTTTCCAGCTATTCAAACCTAGTTTATATAACAATCCAGTTGTTTTATATAGTGTTGGTCAATTTAGATTTGACTGATGTTTCATCACAATTACAACTAGAGGGAAATACACTGTAAATAATATTGTATTCTTCTAAGTGCATCATAGTAGAAGGAACATTATTGTTACTGGTGCCTTTAACTGTGATCACTTGTCTTCCTGATTTTCCCACTATTTTACCCTTTGTAATTAATAAATATCTATGGAGAGGTAGGGAGAGAATATGTAAATATCATGTTACTCCTTAAATTTCACCCATTAGTTAGAACATCCATTAGTGACAGTTGCCTGAATCAGTTACTATTATCAAGGTTGCCACATGGTGATCCTTATTTTAATATAACCATGGTTTGAACTTTTTGAATGTGTGAAGTGTTAGTATTAACTGTTCTGACAGACTTTTACATGTGGTTTATAGGACAGAGTCTTTATTTCAGCCAGGATTTTTGAATTATGACAATAAATATTTTAAGGACTTGACTATGTAAGGGTGTGTGTGTGTGTATAAGATTTTTACTTTTATATACATGAAATTTTGAAATTAGAATGAGCAGATAATTCTGATTGTTTTTAAGGGTAAAAATAATGTCTATAAGTACCCTGCTTCTATGTTCTTTAACACAATGTGGAAGATGAGTTAAGGTTTTAGAAACTTAAGTATCCTGTGAGTACGAACAATGTGATGTAAGGAATGTCGAATACAAGTGCGGCATGCCTGCTGATGCAGATTCAGTGTGGGAAAACATCTTCAGAAAAGAAATTTTAACAGCACTTTCTGCTGGGAGGTGGAGGTACTGTGAGCTTTGCCACAAAGTTTCAGCTCCTTAAGGTCAATCTCTTCATGTGCTTGGCTCTAAACAGAGCATGCGACTATAGAGACTTGTTGGTGACAGGCTCTAGAGATGGATGCCAACAGCATGCGATGAGAATTTCCCCAGTTGCTTTGCTTTTATAGGTCCAGCTCGCTGGGACAAGCTTACAGGCTGCCGCTCAGTCTCTAAATGTACAGGTGAGCGGGGATGTGGGACTGTGGATCAGTTTTTCTATTCATTTTTACCGTATTTTTCTAATTTTCTGTAATGAATATGCAATAATTTTATAATGAAAATACTTAGAAGTATTACTTTTTTTCTTACTGAATCTCATAAAAATTCAAATAATGATAATCATTGCCATTAATAAAAATCCATTTTATATTACATCACTGTGAATGTCCAAAGGTGAACAAGGAAAGTCTGCTTTCAAGGTTTTATTTGGAAGTTCAGTAAAAATGTTTCTAAGTTGTACAGCCATTTATCATTTCTCATGTCTTAGGAAAACATTATATGAGAGGGAAGAACAATAAAATGAGAGACCTAAGTCTTAGATCTGAACTCCCATTCTGCCACTCCCCAGCTGTGTCAGCTTTGGCAAGTCACTGCCTCCTGGGGCTCATTTTTTCTTATACAGTCAGCCCTGCCCACCCCCGGTTCCACATCTGGGCACAGAGAGCCGGCTGTGAAGGACTTCAGCATCTGCAGAGTCTGGTGTCTGGGGCAGGGGGTTGGGGCGTGGGGGTGGTCCTGGGACGTATTCTCCGTAGATACCAAGGGGCAACTGCATGTATTTAAGTGGACGAGTTTAGAAGATTGACAAGGTTCTTCTCTGTTCTGCCATGTCATGAGTCTTAGAATTGCAATTAAACCTACTTATAAACATTAACAGGCTTCATACAGTCAAATTTAAAGAGAAATCTTAAATCTGGGGGCTTTGTTTCTATGAACCATTCAGCATAACATGCAAAGTTTGGTTTTTATGCATTACTCCATATTTCAGTCAACCTGCTGCTTCCTTTCGTTATAGTGTTTAGGTAACTAACAGTCAAGAGAGAAAAACAGTATTCTGGAAGGCTGATTTCAGTGTTGCTAGTGACTAAAGACCTTGGACTGAGCATTCCCTGAAACCAAGTGAAATATGGACCTAGTAACACATGGAGACGAGAAGAGAAATGAAAAGGAGATAATGTGACCTTCCTTTTTGAGGGAGAGGAGGTGGAAAATTGCCTTGGTTGCCATGGTAAACTGTTATCCCTTAGAGAGATGTTGGCAAACAGGCTGTATCTCCACTGTGGAATGTTTACAGTCTTGCACTGTAATTATCTCTCAATGACTGGCAGAATTAATCAGAGCCTTTATGTTAATTAGCCTTGCTGCAGTCCCCAAAACAGGTGGTGGGAAATATGCAAATCTAGGCAGAATTTTAATGCTCTGCATAACCAGTTTTAATTACCATAAAATTTTCTCTCAGTGCCCCTTTCAGGATCATATTCTCTTTCCCTCTTGGCTGCAGCATTTCCCTCTAAGCTTGTGTGTTACTTGATGGGGGGAATGCTAAATTTATAGTTCTTTAAAAGATTAGTTGAAAAGTTCAGTGGGTCAAATAATCAATTTCTGAGGTGGTATATAGAGAGGTTTTACACTGACCACCAAAGACATGTCAAAATGTTGAGATAGAGGGTCTGTCTAGTGTAAACATAGGTTGAAAATATGTTCTTCCCTTACTCCTTATTTCCAGAGTTAAGGATTTGTGTTTATGAAAAATTCTGTCAACTGGTAGAAGACCAAATTACTTTTTCTTCTTAAAAATTAAGAATTATTGAAAAATTTTTAAAATTAAGAAAAACTAAGCAGCTTTGCTGGTTTTAGAATAAAAAGTCTGAAAACTTAATACATAAAATTAGGAAAATACAAAAATATAAGAAAGGAAATGTGAAGTTGGAAAACTCATGATTAGATAAGTCTGTGCTGTAAATCTTAAAGTATGAAATTAGTACTTTTAAAAAATCAATTATTAAATCTTTTTTTGTCTCCCCACCCCCTCAGTCTAAACCTAATGAAGAATCGGGGGACTCACAGCAGCCAAGCCAGCCTTCCCAGCAGCCTTCAGTGCAGGCAGCCGGCCCCCAGACCCAGCTGATGCTGGCTGGAGGGCAGATAACGGGGGTGAGTTTTCACTGAGAGATTTGTAATAAACTTTCTCTGGGTCTATCTGATTAGATGTGTTGACTGTAGCAGATACATGGCTATGCCTGGCATATGTCTTTAAAGGAGTTCTCTGCATTGTAAACAGCTCTGAAAAAAGAGCTGTCCTTGTCATGAGTTTCCAGTGCATTTTTTTCTTACTATGGCAGATAGTCTCTGGGTAAACTTAAGAACTTTTTTAAACCAATGTTTCAGCTGTTGCTTCATCATGCAGTGGAATCGTGTTCCCGTGGTTGAAGTAGTTACAGTGATGAAATTGTATCAGTGGTTGTCAGTTTGGAGTTATAACATCACTGTAGAGTAGAAGTGAAAAGTGGATTAGTACCTATAAAAGAAAAACATTTAAAACTACTGTGAGTGTTCTAAGGGGCTTCCCAAGCGGCTCAGTGGTAAAGAATCCACCTGCTAATGCAAGAGACACAGGTTTGATCTCCGGGTCAGGAAGATCCCCTAGAGTAGGAAATTGCAACTTGTTCCAGTATTCTTGCCTGGAAAATTCCGTGGACAGAGGAGCCTGGCAGGCTGCAGTACATGGGGCCACAGAGTCGGGCACGACTGAGTGACCGAGCACACACGTGGTGTTCTAAAATGAGCCCTCTGCAGTCGTGTCCTGGCTCTTCAGGTTACTGTGCCGGCTAATTCATCTCTCTGTGCCTCAGGCTTCCTTCAGTTAAACAGAGATGTTAATAATACTTAGCTCACAGTATTGTTTTAGAGATTAAGAGTAGTGATGTAGATGAAATTCATAGAACAGTGTCTGGCATGTCATAGTGTTCAATAAATGTCATGTGGTTTTTTTTTTGGTAGTAAAGTTTTTTGTTTTGTTTTTTTTTAATTTTAATTGGAGGCTAATTACTTTACAATATTGTGGTAGTTTTTGCCATACAGTCACGTGAATCAGCCACGGTTGTACATGTGTTCCCCATCCTGACCCTCCCTCCCACCTCCCTCTCCATCCCATCCCTCAGGGTCATCCCAGTGCACCAGCCTGAGCAGCCTGTCTCATGCATCGAACCTGAACTGCCAATCTGTTTCACATATGATAATATACATGTTTCAGTGCTATTCTCTCAAATCATCCCACCCTCGTCTTCTCCCACAGAGTCCAAAAGTCTGTTCTTTACATCTGTGTCACTTTTGTTGTCTCGCATATAGGGTCATTGTTACCATCTTTCTAAATTCCATATATATGAGTTAATATACTGTATTGGTGCTTTTCTTTCTGACTTATTTCACTCTGTATAATGGCTCCAAATGCATTCTTTTTAATAGCTGAGTAATATTCCATTGTGTATATGTACTGCAGCTTTCTTATGCATTCGTCTGGCAACGGACATCTAGGTTGCTTCCATGTCCTGGCTATTGTAAACAGTGCTGCAATGAACATTGGGGTACACGTGTCTCTTTCAATATTGGTAGTAAATTGACCTGTGCAAGTATATTAAGCTTTTAACTTTTCAGATGTCTTTTCTCTGAGTCCCCATTAAAAATATTTTCCAATGTTGAAAATTTGTGTATTAAATTATCTTTTGCGGGGGAGTCAAGAGGCGTGGTAAGGAAGAGTTGTTGGTTATTCAGTTCATATCACATCAGCCTACAAAATGTTTTATTTCCTTCATTTCAGTTAAGTGTGTTTTGGCAGCAGAAGGCTCTTTTAAGAATAGTTGCAGAATTGTTTTACAAAATCTCATCAATAGAAATTAATATATGTTTACATATTATATAAAATATTTATAAACATCTATCTTGATGGGTATTGGGATTTTGAATTATTTAATTTTGATTCTGTCTCTAATACACAAGTTATACTGGACCTTTTTTGAAGAAGGATTATGCCACTAAATGACATACTTGCTCTTCAGAATATTCCTTCTTGATTTGATCAGAACATGTCACCAAAAGAAGGCAGAACATACTTAACACTTGAAGTGTGTTTGAAAAAAGCTGCATTTTGAAAGCAAGTTTAAGTCTTCAAATACATTTCCTGTTTTCTTGTTTGGGTTTCGTTTGAGTGCCTAGTGTTTACAACAGTAAGAGACACTTGGGAATCCAGGTTCATGTGGCTGGAGCTTCTTCAGAGTTGGGCATGGGGCTTCATTCACATCTACAGAGGGTGGCTGTTGCCACCTGTATCACAGAGATGACATCTTGGAAAGAGGATGTAAAGTTGCAGAGATGCCATGCTTTCAGTAACAGAAAAGATTGTTGGGGAGGAGGCTGTAGGGAGACTTGGAAAAGAAACAAGTGGACCTCACATTCTTTAATCATCTTAGAACATAATGAAAGTGATGAAATATGGCGGGGATTCATGCTAATTAGAAGGAGCTGGGCCTTATCAGTTCTTTCCTGGTCAGATCCAGCGTCCTTGTTCCTTATTCATCTCACTAATCACTTGCTGTTCTGCTGGGTGTAAACTTCTCTTCGTTTCCTGTCAGTATTGATTCTTTTCTTTGTTGCTTACTAGTTAATTACTTTTTTGCCTGAACCCTTGGGCCTGGACAAGCTTGAATGATTAAGTCCAGAGTGAGGACCACTATTTTAATGTAAATGGTCTGCAAGTAATGGTATCTTGATCGCTGATGGACATTTTAGCCTCCTACTTGCCACATGAAGTTGGGTAGCTCTGGTTGAATACCGCTTGCGTTACTAACTTCAAAGCAGTCGGCGTGCACTGGGGGCCCACCTCCTCTAACCCTTTCCACCCGTTTGTCCCGGCCCTGTTTAGCTGACTCTGACCCCAGCGCAGCAGCAGCTGCTCCTGCAGCAGGCCCAGGCCCAGGCCCAGCTGCTGGCGGCCGCCGTGCAGCAGCACTCCGCCAGCCAGCAGCACGGCGCCGCCGGGGCCACCATCTCCGCCTCCGCCGCCACGCCCATGACGCAGATCCCGCTGTCCCAGCCCATACAGATCGCACAGGTGAGCGGGCGCCCGTCGCTGGGCGGGCAGGGGGACGGGAGGGCAGAGGCGCCGCGGCCTTGGGCTCACTTCTGATTGTTGGTGTGGGCGCGCAAAGGCCTGAGAAGCTCTAAGCCAGCGAGGTGAGTGATGAAGCCTTCTTTACTACTGAACTAGAAATAATACATTTGTTTGCTTATTTGAGTTGGTACTATAAACACACACCCGATTATTTGAATAGCTGTTTATATTAGGTGGCAGCTCTTGAATAATTAGCTGGCGTATTTCTGGAGCAGAGGATCGCTATGTTTAATTAGCTAATTACCGCAGGCACGCGACCTTTCACGCGCTCTGCGGTGGGTGTTGCCACCCGCGTGTGGGAGGAGCCGGGAACCATCTCTGCTTCAGAGTGATTGGCTTCGTGCGGAGCTGCATTAGAGTGTTGTTTGGCTTTAATTTTTGCATTTTAGGGCAGAGTATCCAGAGATAATAAAAATTTATTTAGAGAGGCATAGACAGTTCTACCAAGGAGTAAAGTAAATGGAAACCTATATCTCAAGGAGAGGAAAAAAGTAGTAGTAGTCACATCAGTGAAAAATGATGAAGAGTTGTTATGAGTCCAATGCAGATAATTGTTCTATACCCCCAGAGAAGACTCAGAAATGGGCTTAAATTATAGCTAGAATTTGACTAAACATTAAAAAAGCCAATAAACTATAAGTACAGAATAAATGTCAGACTAATGTTTATGACTATTATGTAATAGTCATTGTTTTTATTTTACCCATTTTTTATTACCAAATAAATGTTTTTCATGCCTAAGTTGTGAGACTCTATCTTGACATTATTCTAATAAGATAACATACATGCAAGGACATTAAAAATTATGAAATAATAAGCCAATATAAGCAAGTTTAATATGTTATAGATCAGATTTTTATATGGATAGCTTTTTTTTAAATTTATGCACTGTTTTCTCAGTTGAGTTAGGCTAGTGCCAAATTTCATAGGTCTTTTAATTTATTGATGCAGGTTCAGACATAACACTTAATTTTTGCTCTACAAGAGGAAATTCAGTCACTTAAAAAAGCAACATTTTTTTTTTCTCACTTGATTTTTAAAGCTCATGTTGGTCTCTACGTTAAAGATAACCACCATAAGCATTTAACTATTGAAAATTAGATTTCGCGTAAGTCATGACTCAATATATGCTGATAGAAACAGCAGGTCCGTGTCGCAGCCCCAGGTTCCTTCACACGCTTCGGAACATATCCAGAGCACATCCTTGTTAGGAGTTTATAATAATGTCAAATATTGACTCTCTTTTTATTTGGATGACAGAACTCATCATCTGGGAAACTTAAGATGAAGCACACTTTTATTTCAGAATCTCCAATCCATGTTTTAATCCTATTTTTTTAGGATCTGCAACAACTGCAACAACTTCAGCAGCAGAATCTCAACCTGCAACAGTTTGTACTGGTCCATCCAACAACCAGCCTGCAACCAGCGCAGTTCATCATCTCACAGACGCCCCAGGGCCAGCAGGGTGAGCGCCGCCTTAGAGCTTGATGGTGGTGCGCCAAGGCCGTCCACTTGTCCACACGGATGCTAACTGTTATATTTTGGCCCAGAAGCTGTCCATTAAAACAGTGTTTTGTTTTTTTTTTTTAATTTAACTTTAAGCTCAATATTCATGTTGAGAAAACCTTTGTCATGCATACCTCATGATTGAAGGTCATCCTTCCCTGCCTTTCATATGCTTACTCAGTAAGGAGTACTGTGAGTTTGACCAAAAGTCTCAATTAAATTCTTCAGCTGCTGAACATATATTAGATAAATTGCTTCTAATGTTTTGATAGTTTTTCATGGGAATGTGTTCAAAGAATGTGGGCTGAGGATTTGAGCATTGAAAGTATATGCTTCTAACAATCATTGGTTTTCTTTTAAAGTTTAAGAAAAAGAGGGTATCATGTTAGAAACTGTACAAATTTGGGGAGTTATAAAAAAAGTCTTCAAGGCTTTTTAGTGCTGAATGTTGTTGTGTTATTTCTGTGTAAAGTACAATCATGTTTGTTGGGCTGGTTAATGGAATCAATATAGACAGTATTAGAGAGAGTATCAAGGCTTTAACCCAAGGAGTATTAGTGCATTACTGCTTCCGCATTATTTGTTTTTTAGCCTTTTTTCTTAATCATTCAAAAATCTTTTGTTGTACACATACCTATTCCAGTTTTAAACGATTAAGATAGCCTGCCCCTTTCATGAACTAGACAGTTCTCTGGTCTAGCATATACTAGCAGTTTCTAATTGCTTTTGGGTTAAGAAGTAGAGCTTTGTGGGGTTTTCTTTTTGGGGGGGAGTTTCAAGCTGCTTCTTCACTTTCATCCATTCCTTCCTAAAATAAAAAAATTGATTTCAACCAGAGAGGTTAGGTTACACCAAAGACATATACCAGTTTTACGTTTTTCCATATCTTCTTACCCAAATTGTATTTAATAAGACTGAATTATATTTAATAAGACTGGAGGCAAATAAGACCTTAAGAGTTTTAAGACCAGTAGGACTATCAGGATATCAGCTGAAAATTTTCACTTCACTTTCTTATTCCATATGTTCAAAGTAATCTTTAATGTTGGACATAACATGTTTGTGTTTTGTAGGTCTCCTGCAAGCGCAAAATCTTTTAACACAACTACCTCAGCAAAGCCAAGCCAACCTCCTACAGTCTCAGCCAAGCATCGCCCTCACCTCCCAGGTCAGTTTTCTTCCATGAGGGTTGCTTTCTTTTATCCTGTTGTCTTGAGATACTTTGGGGCTCTGTCTAATTCAACTCCCTAATAAAAATAATTGGAATAGTTTTAAAAAAAAAACTCACCAAAATTTCAAAGCTAGGTTTATCAGCTTCATAGGAAAAAATGCTGCCAAATTGATTTAGTCTTTGAAAACCTTCAACGAGTCCCTATTTTCTTACATGTTCATAAGAATAGCTCTGTTAGCACTGAATGAGGAATGCATTCTGGCTCTTTGCCCACCCTCCCCGCTGACATATGACAGAAGAGATTACCACTTGAACTAGGCACCTAGCACCTCAGTTAAAACCATCATTGTTCTTTGCTCTTTCTCAGAAACTGTGAAGAAACTCTTATCTCTGTGTTTTATTCCCCATCTCAACTTTCATGTGTTGCTTTAGCTAATTTCTTCCAGAGTTTAACTATAGAAAAGTGCAAGTCCAGGCATCTAGAGGTTGAGGCTTTAGACCTAGTTTAGTTCTGTTTCTTTCCTAGCTGTGACTGAGCATATCACTTCTCCTTTCTGCACCTCCGTTTCCTTATCTGTAAAGTAGGTAATTGAACTAGCTGATCCTCAATTCCCCTTCCATCTCTGATTCTCTTTGTTCATAACTATGGAAGTGATCGCTTGATACTAACAAATTACTAGATTTGACCAAATTCAACAACTGTTTATGATTTAAAAAAAAAAAAAAACTCTTCTAAGAACAGAAAGTAACTTTCTCAACCTGCTAAAAGGCATCTACCAAAAAAAAAAACCATTATAAAGACTGAACAGTTATCCACTGTTACCACTTTTATTCAGCATTGTACTAAAGAGCCTAGCAATGCATTAAGATAAGAAAAATAAAGAACATGTAAGTTAGAAAGGAAGGGTCTCCTTTGGCAGACAACATGATTGTCTATGCAGAAAATTCAGAAGAATCCACAAAAATGTTGCTGGAATTAGTAAGTGAACTTAGCAAGTATATGATACAAAGTTACTTACTAACAGCAAGCAAGATACAGTCAATAGACAAAAATCTGTATATTAATAAAAATCATTTGGAAATTGAAATTAAGAAGAAAAATATTTGCAGTAATTAAGAATAAATTTAACAAAATGTTTATAAGACCCATACATTGCAGACTACAAAATCTTGCTGAGTGAAATTGAAGACCTAAGTAAATGGAGAGATGTAATGTGTTCATGAAGACTTCGATTGGTAAAATAAGATCTTTCCAAATTGATCTATAAATTCAACACAATGCCAATTAATATGTACAGCTTTCTTTGAAGAAATAAATGTGGTGTTTCTAACATTTGTACAGAATTGAGGTCATGGAATAGCCAAACAATTTTGAAAAGTGGGAAAGTTAAAGGAGTACTTGTTGTCCAGAATTATTACACAACTATGGTAAGAAAGACAGTGTGATAATGGCATGTGAATAGAAATAGAGCAGAAGTCCAATAGATTTGCATTATCAAGAACCAACTGGCTATCCATAAGCAGAAAAAAAAAGAACCTCACTCCTAATTTCACAACGATATTGTTGTTGTTGCTCAGTCACGTTCGACTCTTTGGGAACCCATCAGTTGCAGCACTCCAGGCCTCCCTGTCCCTCACTATCTCCCGAAGTTTGCCCAAGTTTGCCCATCCACTGAAGCAGTAATGTCATCCAACCATCTCATCCTCTGTCACCCTCTTCTCCTTCACAATGATATACAAAGATTAATTTGAAATGGGTTGCAGACCTAAACTTCTAGAAAAAAACTTAAGGGAAAATCTTTGTGTCCCTGGATAAGGTAATTTCTTGAGTGGGACACAAAAAGCACTAACCATAAAAGAAAAAAAGTAATACATTTAATTTCATAAAAATTAAAAGCTTCTGTTGGAAGAATGAAAAGAAAAGCCACAGACTGGAAGAAAATATTGTTTAAACTTATAAAAATAAAAAACTTATATCCAGATTATATAAAGAACTCATACAGCACAATAAGACAACCTGTTTAGTTTTTTTAAGGGGGTGTGTGCAAAATATTTGAAGATATTTTACCAAAGAAGGCACGTTAAATACCCAATAAGTGTATGAAAAGATGCTCAAAATTATTAGTCATGAGGAAAATGCAAATGAAATATCACTACATACCCAGTAGAATGGGAAAAATTAAAGACTATGATAATATCAAGTGTTGATGAGAATATAAAGCAAACCCAGCTCTTAAACGTTGCCACTGGGGTTGCGGGTTGATGCAGGCCCTTTAGAGAAGAACTTGGCGGTTTCTTATCAAGTTAAATACACCTTATGACTCAGCAGCTGTACTGTCAGAAATGAGTGCATTTGCTCACACAAAGGCCTGTATATGAATGCTCATAGAGCTTTTATGAACAGCCTAAACATCCATCAGCTGGTGAATAGATAACATAAATTTTGACATATCTATAGAATGGATTGCTACTCAGCCATAGAAACAAATGTACTTAGGATACATTCAACATCATGTATGAATTTCAAAAGCATTATGCCAGGTGAAAGAAGACAAACATAAAAAACTGTATACTGCATGACTCAATTTATATGGCATTTTACAACAAAGCTATAGGGACAGAAATCAAATCAGTGGTTGCCAGGGCATGGGGGCCAGGGGTGAGGATCGACAACAAAGGCCCAAGAAACTTTTGAGGTGATGGAAATTTCCTGCATCTCAATCGCCTGTAAGAGTTTTACGACTAAATATAGTTGTCAAAGCCCATCCAACTGTACACTTTTAAATGGTGCATTTAATTGTGAATAAGCGGAATTATGAAAGTGAGGCTGAAAAGAAAACCTGTGCAGCAGTTCCCTTCTGGCCTGTGAGTTTTGTAAACAGTGGCAGGGCTGACAGCTTCATCCTGACTCCTGCTCACTGGGTTCTACTCTACTATTTCCAGATCTGGCCCAGTCCAGCCTGAGGTTTCTGGAGCTGGGGTAACTTATCTGTAACCACTCCACCAAAAGGTACCCAAGCTATTTTTAGTCCTTTACTATTTGAGAATGGGGCTACTTCAAGCCTGGGAATAAAGCAGCTGTCTGATAGTTGAGACACATCTCTAACCAGCAACCAGCTTCACTGGGAAGTTATAACTACATAGGACTCTAACTTGGTTGGTAAAGTTTTGGGTTCCTCCAGGTGGTTAGTGTCAGCATGCCAAAGAGGTTAATTTTGTTGTCTTCATTGAAGAGGGATGATAGGCGCTTACCCCAAGTGTAGGCATGCGCAGTTCCTGTTGTGTAGTTTTCAGGGGCAGTTAGTTCAGTTGGAGAGAGCGTATTACTAATGAGGGAAAATTTAGGGGTATGCGACGCATTAAAATTATAAGGAAAAAAGTGCACAACCAGAGACTCCATCTGTAATCCTGTCCTGTAATCTCTCTCCTGGGCTTCTGTTCACAGGGAGGGTTAGCTGAGCAGTTATGATGCAGTCAGGGCAGCACCCGCCACCAGTGAGTACTCAGAGGGAGGGCTCTACTCGGAGCTTGTGAGTCAGAAAAGACAGCTTATACCCTTATGTCCCCAAGTAAACTTTGGATGGATTTAAATAATTAAACATTTTTAAAGACATAAAAGAAACAGGATATTTTTAGCTAGAAATAAGTCAAAGCTTTCTCAGATTTGAAGCAACAGCAGATACTGAGGAAGAAAAAATAGTTCACCCAAATGGTAATTCAAAACTTACATACACTGAAAAATAAAAGGAGAAAAGCAGAGTGGGAAAAGTATTTGTATTAATACGACAGACAAAGGCTTAATCTATAACATTTGATGAGCTCTTTGAGAATAAGGATACCATTAATATATAAATGGGTTATGGATGTAAAGTTAATTCACATGAAAGGAAGTACAGGTAATAATTAACACATGGGAAAATTTTGGCTTTAAGTAATAAGAAATAAGAATTATGGCATTAGCAAAGTGCAGTTTATTCCTGAATTAGTAAAACATTTTTTAAAACTGCTAACACAAATCATGTGGAGAGCATTATATACTGAGAACCAGCATTATGATGTGTGCCAGAAGCCACGGAATTGTGTATGGTTTACTCTTTATCCAGCTACAGAAAAGTCCTTTGTGAACTTATCTCAACTAAGTAGGTGGAAAAAATGACTGTATGCACAGTGTTTCATTGTGGTATCATCTATGTTAGTAAAAACAAATGAAAAATGTCTAATGATAAAGAAATGGTTGAATAAATTATTATGATTTTATTACCTTTCAGCCCAGCTTTGACAATTATGATGACTGAAACAACAACATAGAAAAAATTAAAACCTAATGTTAAGAGAGAAGAGCAGAGTATAAAATTTTGTTACTATAATTACAGTTAAGGTTAACAATGGATCAGTAGATATGTGGGAGGAAGAAAACTTCTAGAGGTTATGGATAAATTTAACAGTGTAACAATGAACCTCTATGGAAGAAAACTTGGACAAATAGTCAGAAATGAAGCTATTAAGTTATTTAAACTATAGGTGATTTGTTTTCCCCTTTAAAATAGTTTTTAATAATCTTATTTTTTATAACATTCTATTATAAGTAGGAGATATGATAGTGATAAGATAGGGATGGTTCCTGCTGTTGAAACTTATAGTTTAAGTGACATATTTGTGATACAGGTTCTTAAAAATAAAGACTGATTTCTTAAATGACATGAGATGTGTGTATTCAGACCATTTGAAAACTCAAGGATAATGGATTTCATTTCTGTATATTCAGGTCTTTTCCGCAGACGCGCGTGTTTGGCCCTAACTGTAATTGTAGTGTATATAGCATCACACTCTGCTTTTCTCGCTGGTGTTATGTTGTGCCTGCCACAGTGTTACATGGTCTTCATAGTTCTTGAATATAGCTGTTCCTATAAATTGTTTACTTGCAGCATTCCAGATATAAACTTAAATTTCTTACTGTATGTTTCTTCTTATTCTTCTGTTCCGTCTCTAACAGCCAGCAACCCCAACACGCACAATAGCAGCAACCCCAATTCAGACACTTCCACAGAGCCAGGCAACACCAAAGCGGATTGATACTCCCAGCTTGGAGGAGCCCAGTGACCTTGAGGAGCTTGAGCAGTTTGCCAAGACCTTCAAACAAAGACGAATCAAACTTGGATTCACTCAGGTAGGATGAACCTGCCTCTAACTTAGGCTTCCTTCCTTGGCCAGGGCCAAATATTTGCATTCCATGTCCAAAGACACTTCTAAGGAGCAGTATATTTCTCAGGTTTGTTTTTAATTTTGGACTGTAACTTTTTCATAGCCATTTCCTACATTTATAAGTTAGACTTTCATCATTTTTACTCATGTATAAATATATAATTTACTGTTATGCTAAAATTGTTAACATTTCTCTCAGAACACAAGCCTCTGAAATTAGAATTATACCGGTATATGGTGAGAATTTAAGAGATTATGTTGGGGAATGAAATAACCGTAATATACTGAGGGCTGTGTCGTTTGAAAAATGTTTGCTTCTAGCCCTTCGTGTTGTATATAAGTAAGAATGAGAGAAATAAAGGTTACTTTATTCCTTTTATAGTAGCTGAAAGGGGAAATATTTGAAAGACTTGTTTAAAATAGTTTGTGGGCAAAAGAAAGCAGTAATGGAAACACATAACACACACAAATACACAGTAACACCAAGCTGAGGCTAATTAACTAAATAGGAATCTGTTGAAGATGAAAAATCCAAATTAAATTTTAAAATGTCACCTAACAGAGGGTTTTTAACGTGGAATGAATTTAATGGTTTAAACCTTTAAAGCTCTAGGTATATAGCTTGTTGTTCTAACCATTCCTGCTGACTTACTCTTAGATTAACATGTCACAGATAAAGCAGGAAAGTAATTAAACTGAATGACATTTATGTAAAGTGATGCGAGATTATTCAGTTCAGTTCAGTTCAGTCTCTCAGTCATGTCTCTTTGGAACCCCATGAATCACAGCACGCAGGCCTCCCTGTCCATCACCAACTTCCAGAGTCCACTCAAACCCATGTCCATTGAGTCTATGATGCCATCCAATCATCTCATCCTCTTCATCCCATTCTCCTGCCCTCAGTCTTTCCCAGCATCAGGGTCTTTTCCAAATAAGTCAGCTCTTCGCATCAGGTGGCCAAAGTACTGGAGTTTTAGCTTCAACATCAATCCTACCAGTGAACACCCAGGACTGATCTCCTTTAGGATGGACTGGTTGGATCTCCTTGCAGTCCAAGGGACTCTCAAGAGTCTTCTCCAACACCACAGTTCAAAAGCATCAATTCTTCGGCGCTCAGCTTTCTTCACAGTCCAACTCTCACATCCATACATGACCACAGGAAAAACCATAGCCTTGACTAGACGGACCTTTGTTAACAAAGCAATGTCTCTGCTTTTTAATATGCTGTCTAGGTTGGTCATAACTTTCCTTCTAAGAACTAAGCGTCTTTTAATTTCATGGCTGCAGTGACCATCTACAGTGATTTTGGAGCCCAGAAAAATAAAGTCAGCCACTGTTTCCACTGTTTCTCCATCTATTTCCCATGAAGTGATGGGACCAGATGCCATGATCTTCGTTTTCTGAATGTTGAGCTTTAAGCCAACTTTTTCACTCTCCTCTTTCACTTTCATCAAGAGGCTCTTTAGTCCCTCTTCACTTTCTGCCATAAGGGTGGTGTCATCTGCATATCTGAGGTTACTGATATTTCTCCCGGCAATCTTGATTCCAGCTTGTGCTCCTTCCAGTCCAGCATTTCTCATGATGTACTCTGAATAGAAGTTAAATAAGCAGGGTGACAATATACAGCCTTGATGTACTCCTTTTCCTATTTGGAACCAGTTGGTTGTTCAATGTCCAGTTCTAACTGTTGCTTCCTGACCTACATATAGATTTCTCAAGAGGCAGGTCAGGGGGTCTGGTATTCCCATCTCTTTCAGAATTTTCCAGTTTATTGTGATCCACACAGTCAAAGGCTTTGGCATAGCCAATAAAGCAGAAATAAATGTTTTTTTGGAACTCTCTTGCTTTTTCGATGATCCAGTGGATGTTGGCAACTTGATCTCTGGTTCCTCTGCCTTTTCTAAAACCAGCTTGAACATCAGGAAGTTCATGTTTCACGAATTGTTGAAGCCCAGCTTGGAGAATTTTGAGCATTCCTTTACTAGCGTGTGAGATGAGTGCAGTTGTGCGATAGTTTGAGCATTCTTTGGCATTGCCTTTCTTTGGGATTGGAATGAAAACTGACCTTTTCCAGTCCTGTGGCCACTGCTGAGTTTTCCTAATTTGCTGGCATATTGAGTGCAGCACTTTCACAGCATCATCTTTCAGGATTTGAAATAGCTCAACTGGAATTCCATCACCTCCAGTAGCTTTGTTCGTAGTGATGCTTCCTAAGGCCCACTTGACTTCACATTCCAGGGTCTGGCTCTAGGTGAGTGATCACACCATCGTGATTATCCGGGTCATGAAGATCTTTTTGGTACAGTTCTTCTGTGTATTCTTGCCACCTCTTCTTAATATCTTCTGCTTCTGTTAGGTCCATACCATTTCTGTCCTCTATCGAGCCCATCTTCACATGAAATGTTCCCTTGGTATCTCTAATTTTCTTGAAGAGATCTCTATTCTTTCTCATTCTATTGTTTTCCTCTGTTTCTTTGCATTGATCACTGAGAAAGGCTTTCTTGTCTCTCCTTGCTATTCTTTGGAACTCTGCATTCAAATGTGTATATCTTTCCTTTTCTCCTTTGCTTTTCACAGCTATTTGTAAGGCCTCCTCAGACAGCCATTTTGCTCTTTTGCATTTCTTTTTCTTGTGAGTGGTCTTGATCCGTGTCTCCTGTACAATGTCACAAATCCATCCCTAGTTCATCAGGCACTCTGTCTATCAGATCAAACCCCTTAAATCTATTTCTCACTTCCAGGGTATAGTCCTAAGGGATTTGAATTAGGTCATACCTGAATAGTCTTGTATTTTTCTCTACTTTTTTCAATATAAATCTTTATTTGGCAATGAGGAGTTCATGATCTGAGCTAGTCAGCTCCCAGTCTTGTTTCTGCTGACTGTATCAAGCTCCTTCATCTTTGGCTGCAAAGAATATAATCAATCTGATTTTGGTGTTGACCATCTGGTGATGTCCACGTGTAGAGTCTTCTCTTACGTAGTTGGAATGCAAAAGTAGGAAGTCAAGAAACACCTGGAGTAACAGGCAAATTTGGCCTTGGCGTACAGAACAGCATAGGCTCATAGAGTTTGACCAAGAGAACGCACTGGCCATAGCAAGATCATTAGGTCAAATAAAGTTACTGAAGTATAGATTAGATTGGGTATTTCAGTAGAATCAGGAAAAGCCTGATGGGTTTTTCCCCAGAGAATATAATTACTGTTTGAAATTTAAGCCAGCACTAAAGTATTATCCAAATTATTTTATGTTGAAAGTGTTGTAACATACCACCTACTCTGGTAGATAAAAAATCAAGAATGACATCCCTGTTTTGTTCCTTATATTTCTTTGGTAATTTGTTTTAGCTCAAAGAAACATTATATATTGAGGACATAAAATGTTTTTAATAGATATAATAATTTTAGGGAAAATGCATATTTGTGAAGAGTCTCAGTTATGAAGAAACAAATTGTAATTCACAAAGTTTTTAGTACTTTTGAACTATCTAAAGCGTCTGACTGGCTTTTAAAAAGAAAGCTAAGGTAATATAGAACTAGATTGGTAGAAATAATTAATAAGCTTAAATGGGTATCAGGTTGGCATGTTCAGCAGTGCTTCAGCTCCTAAGCTGTTAGCATAGCATACTCTCCGTTTCCTAGGAGATTGTTGTCCGAGGGATATGGCAAGACTGTTAAGGCTTTTAAAACCCTTTAACTTTTACACCAAATAGTGGTTCGCCTTTCTGTGCCATTTGACCCAGCACCCTGGCAGGGTTGTCTCTCTCTTTCTCTCTCTCTCTCTCTCTCTTGCTTTTTTTTAGTGTTTATGTATTTGGCTGTGTGGGGTCTTAACTGTGGCACACAGACCCTCGTCACCTCACGCAGGACCTTTCACAGAGGCGTGTGGGCTCTCACTGTGATGCACGGGCTTCGTTACTCCACAGCATGTGGGACCGCGTTGCCCAGTCAGGGATCATACCCTCATTCCCTGTGTTGCAAGGCAGATTCTTAACCACTGCACTAGCAAGAAAGTCCCTCTCTCTTTTTTTGATAAAGGAGCTTCCCTGTGATCTGGTGTTCTGCTGATGGTTTTATCGCTTCCTTATTTTTCAAATGACTTTGACTTAGCAGTAGCAACATTTCACAGACCTTGACTGTGTGGATTAAGGCGCACATTACTGATCCAGGATGGGAAGATCAACATGTTTTATGTCAGATACCTCAATTGTAGTTTTTTTAAACATTGCTTTGTATGCAGTTTATATACATTCACTCAGAGGGTAAGTTAGACATTCAAGTTATTAGTTGAAAGAAACAAATTCCTGTTCTCTGAGTAAATATACACATTATTAGGTGTTTTAAACAGTATTTTTTAACTACATAATTTAAAGGATTGCTGTAGGTGTTATTACATAGTTAGAAGGCATGCCATATCCTAACACCATCCCTCACATGTGATATATTCATTATTTCCTAATCTCAATCTTCATTCCTTTTTTTCTCTGCTTTTAAAATTTAAAAAATCAAAGTGATATTATTTAGTTCAGATTATGTATGAGTTAACTGTTCAAACATTTATCCTGTGAGGGAGAACCCAAGGTGGTTGTGTATTACGGAAGCACTAAACCATCTGATATCAAATTAGTGAAAATTAGTATATTAACTCGGAGAAGGCAATGGCAACCCACTCCAGTGTTCTTGCCTGGAGAATCCCAGAGACAGGGGGCCCCCGTCGGTGGGGTCGCACAGAGTCGGACACAACTGAAGCGACTTAGCAGTATATTAACTGAAGCGTCTGTTGCTGTTTAGACAGTGAAAGCGTTTACGTGTGATGGTCTACTTCTGCTCTGCTTCTGTGAGACAGTGTATGCGGAGCTGTCAGTGAAACCTTCTGAGTAGGATAGTCACTATCCACATGTGCCTCTTCTGCTAAGGAATGAAACTCTTAGTTTATCTGCTTTGAATTAATTTAAATTACACACACAGCTGGTAGCTATTCTATGGGAAAGATTAGAATATAGATCAGTTGGAGTTCAGCTCAGTCGTGTCCGACTCTTTGCAACCCCATGAACCGCAGCACGCCAGGCCTCCCTGTCCATCACCAGCTCCCAGAGTTCACCCAGACTCACGTCCATCAAGTCGGTGATGCCATCCAGCCATCTCATCCTCGGTCGTCCCCTTCTCTCCTCCTGCCCCCAGTTCACGTATTCTCAAAGTCTCACTTTATCTTTATCCAACTTTTCTCCTCTGTTAAACTTTTTGATACAGTTTGCTCACCAGTAAGAAAATGGAGTTTAAAAAGAAATATTCTTTCTTTTCACTAACCCCTTATGTAAGTGCTAATAGACAATCAAAACAAGTGTTGCCAAGATGACTGTCTTAGTAGAATTAGCTATGTAGTATTATGGACCAGAAATGTGGCCTTTCCGTCTTGTCACTGAACTATTTTAAATGAGAGTGTGAATTATTTCTACTGTATAACTGGTGGCTCAGACAGTAAAGAATCCACCTGTGATGCAGGAGACCCAAGTTCGATCCCTGGGTCAGAAAGATCCCATGAGAGGGGAAGGGCTACCCACTCCAGTGTTCTTGCCTGGAGAATCCAAAGGACAGAGGCTACAGTCCATGGGATCACAAAGAGTCAGACACAATTGAGCGACTGACACTTTGTATTACCTATATATATACAATAAGAGAGGTTTCAGCTGGAGGAAAAGCCCTCCGTACATTTCAAAGGCTTATAGAGAAAGATATTTTTCGCAGTGTATTCGGGGATCATTGTTCTATTGCTGTCGGGTTACCAAGTTTCCAGTGCCCATAAAGGTTTTGACTAAATGGGTCAAAACTCTCTACTGTGAATTTCTATAATGGTTACAGAAGTAGTCTTTTTAGAATACCTGGTTTTTATAACAAACTTTGAAATCCAAACTAAGAGTGCAAAGAAGATTTTTTTTCACAGCTTCCAGAAATACTTTACAGGAAAAAAATTAAAGAACGAAGCATAATTGCTAAGATTCAAAGTGATTTATGTGAAGTTGGATTAGTTCAGAAATATCTAAGGTTATCCAGACAGTTACATCTATTAACCCTGTAGGTGATACAAGTTAACTGATTTTTAAAGATTACTTAGATCACTTTGGTTGCACCAGTTACTTGGTAGAATATCAGCACTACCTTTCGAGAATTAGCAGAAATATTTGCTATTTCAGTTATTAAGAAGAGATTCAGTATGGAGAGAACATGGGACAGTTCTGAATGTTGTCACCACTGAGGCCTAATTAACAGGAACCTTCACGGGAGTACTGTGCTCAGCTTAGGGATGGATGTTTTTGTGGAACCTGGTAAATGGAATGATTGTTGATTCTTTGTCTAGAACAGTTACTGGAGCAGCACCCTCAAGTGAAGACCATAAACATTACATGACTCTTCTCTCTCTCTCTCCTTTCCTATTCTGTATTATTGTGCAGGGCGATGTTGGGCTTGCTATGGGTAAACTGTATGGAAATGACTTCAGCCAAACTACCATCTCTCGTTTTGAAGCCTTGAACCTCAGCTTTAAGAACATGTGCAAATTAAAGCCACTTTTGGAGAAGTGGCTAAATGATGCAGGTGGGTAAATATATAAAATATATATATATTTCCTTGTTGATCATTGAAATTTTACAGGAGGGATTGTTGTATAAATGGGGATTATATTTCTTATTATATTATTGATACTACAGAATCTTAAAGCTCACTAATCTTGGGAGGATCAACATAAATTATGACTACATAAATTAGAGAGCTAATTCATTTAAATAGTCTATAATTACAAGGTACTTAATCAGCAATAGTTTTTAGCTTTGGAACATTTCTTGTATTTGAGCCCAGAATGAAAGACAATTGAAGGAAGTTGAGGCTAAGAAGGCCTATGTATTTAAATAACCTTGAAAAACAAGTTTATTGCTTCTTCCTCCATGGATTATTATAAATTTGTTCCTGATAGTATTTCTGCTTTGTCATTAAAAGTGACCACATATTGGTATATCTATACAATGGACTATTACTCAACACATGAAAAAGAATGAAATGTTACCATTTACAACAGCATGGCTGGACCTGACCTAGAGAATATTATATTTAGTAAATAAGTCAAACAAAGACAACTGCTATATGATACCACTTATATATGGAATCTAAAAAATAATCTGTATTCATGTAGAAACAGAATCACAGACATAGGAAAAAAAACTTATAGTTATCAAAAATGGGAGAGGGAGGGAGGGACATATTAGGAGTATGAGTTTAATAAACACAAAAATAAAAATTACTACTATACATAGATAAGCAACAAAGACCTGCTGTATTCTACAGAGAATTATATTCAACATCTTGTAATACTCTATAGTGAAATACAATCTGAAAAACTGTATTTATAACCGAATCACTTTGCTATATACCTGAAACCAATAAAATATTGTAAATCAATTATACTTTGATTTTAAAAAAATGACCACCTTTTTATACATTAAAAAAAATTGAGCTATTAGTTTTAACTTACATGCTTTGTGCTGCAGTTTCCCTTTGGAAATTTTCAATTTTGAGTCACAGAATCATAGACTTAGAGCTGTAAGGAATCATAGAGATCCCCTAGACTGTGGTTCTCATTGTAGGTATGAACAAAATTCAGGTCTTTTGCAAAGACAAACCTGTAACTCCCAGCTTTGAACAGTCTGGTTTCGTTGTTCTACATACGGCCTCAGCACCTATAATCTTACTGAGTTCCACAGGTGAGAACCTGTGGTCTGTTCCCTCCGTAGAACATAGAGTGGAAAGAAACTGAGATCTCTCTGACATGCTCAGGGTCATTAAACTATTACATGACTGAATCTTGTTTAAACTTTAAATAGTTTAAAAATGTTTCATTGTTTGGTTTGAGGGGAAGGAGAGAAATACCAGTGAAATAAAATGAGAGGTCATTTGCAAGATAAACATTTAACAGTCAATAGTTTCCAGGTTTTCTTCCTTTCATCCTTAGAGCTAATAAATAAAAGAGCAAGCAAAACCAAATCAGAAGAGCAGAACTCTCTCATGAAAGCAGAAGAGGTAGAGCTTAGAGTAAAGAGAGGAGCAGTAGACTGCTGTGTCAGAACAAATGAAAGCATAGCAGTGGCAATCTAATGAGCCGTCCTGAGACAGAGTGCCAGCAAGAGCAGCGGGAAGGTCCGTGGGCGTGAACACATTCTAACACAAGTTATAGTAACCTTCCATACCTGCTGTCAGCCTAAAATATTTCGGTTGATTGTTGTTATTAACATGTATATTGTGTGCATGAGTCATGCGCAGCTAATTTGGTGTATGTGTTTTCTTCTTTCTTACAGAGAACCTCTCTTCTGATTCAGCTCTCTCCAGCCCAAGTGCCCTGAATTCTCCAGGGATGGGGATTGAGGGCTTGAACCGTAGGAGGAAGAAACGCACCAGCATAGAGACCAACATTCGTGTGGCCTTAGAGAAGAGTTTCTTGGAGGTTCGTGAGGTTTTCACTTTTCACGTACATGGGGTTGTCTGTGTAATACTAATGTTATGTACAGTGGAAACACAAGTAGTTTGGTTTGGCTAAATTCTAGTGTTTGGAACCAGACCTCTTGCCTTCCTCACATTGTCCAAATGAGATTATGTGTATGAAGCACTGGAAGAACTCTTAATTCCCACTAATAAATAAGGCATTAGTTTCATTCGTGATTAATTGCCCTTAAAATATATATATATATATATTCAAGAATAACATTCTAAGTTAATATGACTACATTCAATAAATGCATGTTTACTGGAGCACGGAAGTTTTTGTTACAAGTGGAGTAATACGGGCCTGTATCGCCCACCTTCATTCTCTTGTTTCTCCTCCCATTTGCTCATTCATTTAATGACATGGTTACGCCTGTAGTTCAGAAAGTTTTTCCAACAGATGATTTTATTATTTTCCCCTTCAGAATCAAAAGCCTACCTCGGAAGAAATCACCATGATTGCTGATCAACTGAACATGGAAAAGGAGGTAATACGTGTTTGGTTTTGTAACCGCCGCCAGAAGGAAAAAAGAATCAACCCTCCCAGCAGTGGCGGGACCAGCAGCTCGCCTATCAAAGCAGTTTTCCCCAGCCCAGCCTCACTGGTAAGGGTGGGATGCAAGGGCACGCGCTCAATAGCTAACGTTTACATTATGAATGACCTGTCAAATGAATTTATATCATTATAGGAAGCTATTGTATATATTCATGTTGAATAAAAGTATATAAATTTGTATTTTAAATGTTACCAAAGTAATGAAACCTCTTGTTGTTAACCCAAGAACTTAACTGATCTTTCTTTTTTAAACAGTTTTAATCCTTTCCTATTTCATTGCAGTTCCATTATTCTCTTCTCTGCTATAGCTTATTAGGTTACTCTACAACTGGGGGTCAGTTTGCAGCTAATTTCAGTTATCTAAAAAATCTTCAGTTGCTCTTTATTCATTTTGGGTTCTAAGGCTCAATTTATTAAACTTTTACTTACATGATTAAGTGACAGTAAATTCCCAGATAACCTTTAGTTCTGAGTTTGTACTGATGTGGCCCTTTTATTTATAACCGTATTGAATAACCTCTGCTGTTAACATTAAAATAGTATTCCTAGACAGAAGGGACATATAGTTGTCAGGTGACTCACTTGATCTTTAGAACAATTGTGAATGTGATGCCATGTTTCCAACCAGGATTCCAAAGATGGGAATATTGTTGAGTTTGCATTTCTGATACTTCTTGTCAATTTATTTCTAATTTAATATAACTCTATGCCAAGAAGACTTTTCAAACTAAAGTGATCATTAATAGCACTTCCTAGTTTGTTAGGTGAAAGCTTTGACTGTTAACTGGTAAGAATTTAATCATAAAGTTCAAAAGATAGTAGTTATGAAAATGATAGTATTAGGTAGTTTTGTTTTATGTACATGACTTTTGTGTTTTGGATTTATTTGTACTAGAAGGAGGAAGGGAGGAAGGATAGAATGATAGAAGGAAGGCAATATTTGCTACTTTAGTGTATCAATGTGTAATTTCAAAAAAAGAAACTGTCCATATTAAAAAAGTTGTTTTATATTCTTTCCATAATGAGATTTCATTAAAAACAAAATCAAGACAGTCTTGCCCCCACATAGCTGAAAATAGAAGTAATGTACAAGAACTCCAAATTCTATGATCCCTTTGAATAGTTTTCTTCTTTAGATCACTTATAATGGTGTAGTATTTTTTAATGATTTAGAGTATCTTATTCAACATAATTGAAATATGGGAATTTTTTAATTAATTTCTCATTAAAACTTGGGCAAAGCCATTTGTAATATTACTGAAAAACCATCTAGTAAAAGCAGCCTTTGAACATAAGCCAGTTTTCTCAATTCCAGGGTCAGAGAGTAATTAATAAAATCATTTCCTTTTGGACAGTTTAATTTTATTCTCTTGTATCTGGAATTTTCAAAATGTTTGTAGGAAAAATAAACCTGTAGTATGGAGTTAAATTTTTGAATTTTGGTTTTCAACTGCTTTTGCATATTTTCACTTCTGACCTCTAGGTGGCAACCACACCAAGCCTTGTGACGAGCAGTGCAGCAACTACCCTCCCAGTCAGTCCAGTCCTTCCTTTAACCAGCGCCGCGGTAACTAATCTCTCTGTTACAGGTAAGCAGCACCCAGGCTGTGCAGCTCTTAGGCAAATAGTAAGCCCATGATAAGTTTCTGTGAGAATCTGCCATTAAATTGTAAACTAAGGTTTTAACTAAAAATATATACTGCTTTTTTTAAAAAACAGTTGTATGTGAAAACCTAAACTCTTAAAAAACTATCCAGGCATAATACATTTTTCCAGAAAGAATGCTTTCACATAAAGATTTTACCTTTTTCTCTTTCCCACATTACTTCGCCTTTTACATTGCTCCTCAGCGTCACTTTTTCTTTTCTTTTTTTTTTTTTTTTGGCCATGCCACGCAGCAGATCCCATCTAGGGACTGAACCTGCAGTGGAAGTGCCAAGTCTTAACCACTGGGCCACCAGGGAAGGCCCAGAGTTACTTTTTTTCCAATTAACTTCTCCTCTCCTTAAAAATGTTTAATAGCTTCAGCTTTTTGCATTCAGGAAAACATCCAAATTCACCATGAATTCATAAACTATTTACAGTCTGGGCCTTATCTTCCATTTGTCTTTTCTCCATCCTATCCTCAAAACACAGGAAGGATCCTCCGTACCTTTGTAAACATCCCCACGGTGTAAAATGTCCATCCCAGCCTTCACTTCTTTCTGTTAGTGATGAAACTACTCCAGCTTAGATAGCATTTCTTCTTGGATATATACTCTTTAGCTTCTCCAGGAAATTATTTCCACCTGCCTATATTATAAACAATTTTTATACTTCATTCTTTTCCAGTAGACTTTGTACATCTCAGAAGACCTGACTATCATTTTTGAAATGTCAGTGCTGAGCTTAGTGTTTGACACATTCATGGTAAAAATGAGTAAATATTTTCTGTTTAAATGGCACATTTTCCAGATACATCTAAAATAAATTAGTATTGTCATCAGAAGTTTTTTAGTGATACATATTGCAGAAGACATTCTCTAATTATTCACCAGGTTGATATATATGCTAGTAATTCACTGGATAGATTTATGATCTTTCATAATCAAGCTTTAATTTAACCTGGAGTTGGGAAATTTGATTTTTTTTTCCACTCATATTATGTGATTTAACCATGATATAAAAATTGGATTAATGGTTTTATGTATTTATTAAATTTCTAAGTTAGAAAATTTCTTAATATTGTTTATTCAGAGCAGTACCTTTGATAACTTTTGGGCCTTTGACCTCTTTGAAAATTTGGTGAAAGCTATAAACTTTTCCTCTCACAAAATAAACATACTCAGTTTTTAGTCAAATACAAAGAGGTTTATAAATGACAAACCTTATCAGCTCTCACCTTACTAAGACTTGCCATTTCTGGATGTCTTAGAGGTAAATTAAAAACTTCTGTTCTAGAGTGTATAGTATTCAGCACCTTAGCTTAATATGCCAACTGTTGTGATTGGCTGATATTGTGTTGGTCACCAGGAACATGAACTTCCTGCCTCTGTGGCAGTTACTGTCTATCCTAACTGCATTAACTGGTAAATTGTGTAGTTTACCTTCCAAACAAATTATAAGTCACATGACATTAGGTTTAAAGATACCCCTCTATTATTAAAAAATAATAATAATAGTTCAGACATTAAGAACAGGTAGCAGATTTCATAAAATGATGCATTAAATGGCATTTCTTAAATGGCACAAATCTGAAGCAAAAGGTAATTTTAAGAAGATATACATACTCAAAACTAGCTGGAAATTTAAAACTAGCTGACTGATCAAATTCTCTTATACTCAATTACTTGGCCCATTTATGTACATTTAATTATGACAATTTTCTGAAATGTTAGTAACTTTTGGAATGAAATCTTTCTTTAATCATTAAAATTTTTAACATGGGAAATTCAAATAGGAGAGACAAAGTCACCATGAGTACTGTTTTTATATCTTTTTTTATGTGTATATAGATGTACAATTCTAATAGTATTTACAGTGTCTCCTGCTTTTTTTTTAACTTAATATCTTTTAACACCTTCCTCTGTTACTATAATCTTTACTTTTCTAGTTTTGATTTGCCTTAATATCAAATGATTGTACTGTAATTTCATAAACATTTCTATATCCTGACATCATGGTTAAGTTCTACAGAGGGTAGCCAACTTTTCCAGTTTGAGCCCTCCAAATATTAAATCCCAGGAAACTCCTCAAGGGTCTAAGCCACATAACCAGCCTTGCTTGTTCACTACTTTATTTCTCATGTCCAGCACACCACTTAGAGTGTAAGATGCCCAGTAATTATTAAATGACTGACGTTTTCACTATTATGAATACTATAATGAACACCTTTGGGCATACAGCTTTTTCTTTAATTTTTTTTAACATCGTTTCAGACGTATAGAAAAGTTATAAGAATCGTTTGAACAAATACCAAATCTCTTCCTTCAGTTCAGTTCAGTCGCCCAGTCATGTCCGACTCTTTGCCACCCCATGAATCGCAGCACACCAGGCCTCCCTGTCCATCACCAACTCCCAGACTTCACTCAGACTCACGTCCATCGAGTTGGTGATGCCATCCAGCCATCTCATCCTCTGTCGTCCCCTTCTCCTCCTACCCCCAATCCCTCCCAGCATCAGAGTCTTTTCCAGTGAGCCAACTCTTTGCATGAGGTGGCCAAAGTACTGGAGTTTCAGCTTCAGCATCAGTCCTTCCAAAGTATACCCAGGGCTGATCTCCTTTAGAATGGACTGGTTGGATCTCCTTGCCATCCAAGGGACTCTCAAGAGTCTTCTCCAACATCACACTTCAAAAGCATCAATTCTTTGGCACTCAGCTTTCTTCACAGTCCAACTCTCACATCCATACATGACCACTGGAAAAACCATGGCCTTGACTAGACGAACCTTTGTTGGCAAGGTCATGTCTCTGCTTTTGAATATGCTATCTAGGTTGGTCTAACTTTTCTTCCAAGGAGTAAGTGTCTTTTAATTTCACGGCTGCAGTCACCATCTGTAGTGATTTTGGAGCCCCCCAAAAATAAAGTCTGACACTGTTTCCACTGTTTCCCCATCTCTTTCCCATGAAGTGATGGGACCAGATGCCATGATCTTCGTTTTCTGAATGTTGAGCTTTAAGCCAGTTTTTTCACTCTCCTCTTTCTCTTTCATCAAGAGGCTTTTTAGTTCCTCTTCACTTTCTGCCATAACGGTGGTGTCATCTGCATATCTGAGGTTATTGATATTTCTCCCGGCAATCTTGATTCCAGCTTGTGCTTCTTCCAGCCCAGCGTTTCTCATGATGTACTCTGCGTATAAGTTAAATAAGCAAGGTGACAATATACAGCCTTGACATACTCCTTTTCCTATTTGAAACCAGTCTGTTCCGTGTCCAGTCTGAACTGTTGCTTCCTGACCTGCATATAGGTTTCTCAAGAGGCAGGTCAAGTAGTCTGGTATTCCCATCTCTTTCAGAATTTTCCACAGTTTATTGTGATCCACACAGTCAAAGGCTTTGGCATAGTCAATAAAGCAGAAATAGATGTTTTTCTGGAACTCTCTTGCTTTTTTGATGATCCAACGGATGTTGGCAGTTTGATCTCTTCCTTACATTTTCCAAATATTAAAATTTTACTGTATTTGCTTCCTCTCTTCCTTTTCCCTGATCTGTGTGTTTCTCTTCCTGTGTTTGTGTATGTGGTTTTTTCCTGAACTGTTTTTAAGAGCAAATTACAGATATGCCCCCTCTACCCCTAATACTTTACTATATATTTTTTAATAAGCAAGAAATTCTGTATATAACCAGAGTAGTTACAAAACACCAGGCTATTAACATTGACTCAATTGCTATTATCTAGTAAGTGACTCACATTACGACTGTGCCAGTTGAGTCTAATGTTCCGACAGCAGAAGCAGCTCCAAGATCCTGTGTTGCACTCAGGTGCCGTGTCTCTTTAGTTTCATTTAATTTAGGACAATTTGAATCTTTGTGTTTTGTGGCACTGATATTTTTGAAGAGTATAGCTAGTTGTTTCGTAGAATGTCCCTTAATGTGGGTTTACGTAAATGTTTTATCGTGATTAGACTCAGATGATGTACTTTGGGCAGGAGCCCCGCAGGAGTGGTGTTGAGTGCCTTATGTGGAGACGTCTGCTGCTTAGTCCCAGTGTGATTAACTTTGATAATTTCATTAAGGTGGTATCTGCCAGACTTTTTCATTGTATAAGTTATTGTATATTGTTAATGTAGTAACGTTCTACAATTCTACATTCTAAAAGTAGTTACTGTTTACAGTTAGTATCTTATGAGGAGTTTGAGACTGCAGATATCCTGCTCCTCAAATACTAGTGTTCATTGATGATTTTTGCCTGAATCTATGTTATTCTGACTCTCATATAATTTCATCATTTCTTTTACATTTATTAGTTGGCTTTCAACTTTAAGGATGAACTTTTTTCCTTTTCCCCTATTCATCTGTCTGTATCAGTGTGGACTCAGAAATTCTTTCTGTATTCAATAGGTTACAATCACTTTCTATTTTAATATTCAGATTTTCCAGATTTAGCCAAAGGGAACTACTTCAGAGTGGCTTCTGTGCCTTTTGACGTGCCCCTAGCATTCTTTGAGTGCTTGCTGATTTTTTTGGCACACATGATGTTCAGCCTCATCTTAAAGTTTCTCTGCCTCTGGCCTAGAATCAGCCTCCTTAAAATCCCCAAGTTCATTCTGAGATCTCCAGTTCCCATCCAGTATCCTCTCGTTCATTCTTTTCTATCCTAATCTCTTTCCATATTTTAACTCCCTTCTCAGTGACAAGTAACCTGGCTCCCATTATCAACAATTACAAATTACTTAATTGCACAGTCCTATAGTGAAAAGAAGGGGGTTTCAAAATTGCTAACCCATGCCTCTAAAAAGACCGACTAATTCAGTTCAGTTTAGAGTTCTTATCTTAAGCCTAAAGACATGATATTCAAATACTGTGTTCAAAAGTTATCTGGGTTAGTTCTTCTTATATAGCCTTCAGTGTATTTACGTTATTCATTCGAAATTCCATTTAGTTTATTTTTTGTTCATATTAAGTATTAGTGTTTTTCCTTCCATCCTTGTGATTTTTTTTAAAGACTATGAGATATTAACTGTTTTATAAGTCAAGACTATGCAAAAATGTCATTGGAAAAATGTCATTCCTTTCTATCATAATTCTCTGTATCCTTTCTATCCCATTCCCACTTGTGCCATTCCTGCATACTTAGGTGACCTTTTTTTGCTTAACAGATATTCTGAAAATCACTCCAGATTAGTTCATGGAAATCTTCATTATTTTGTTCATTGTTGTAGAGTACTCCATTATGTGGATATACTACATTTTATTTTAACTCCTTTCCTGTTGTATGGACATTGAATATGTTTTCAATATTTTTTAATTATTGACCATGCTGCAGGAGTAACCTTGTGGATAAGTATTTTTGTACTGTTGGAAGTGTGTCTTGAGGGTAAATTTCAAAAAGTAGAATTACTGAGTCAAAAGGTATCTGTGTACTTTTGTTGGATACTATCAAATTGTCTTCCAAAAGGAGTGTACTTATTTTCATTCCCACTAATAATACACGCAAAGAGTTGACTCATTGGAAAAGACCCTGATGCTGAAAGGGATTGGGAGCAGGAGGAGAAGGGGATGATAGGGGGTGAGATGGCTGGATGGCATCACCGACTCAATGCACATGAGTTTGGGTGAATTCCAGGAGCTGGTGATGGACAGGGAGGCCTGGCATGCTGCGATTGATGGGGTCACAAAGAGTCAGACACGACTGAGCGACTGAACTGAACTGAATACTACATGAGCGGGCCAGCTTCCCCATAGCCTATGCAGTTTTTAATTTTTGCCAGTCTGATATGTGAGAAATTATATCTCAGTGTACCTTTATTGTTTTTATTTTTGGCTGTTCTGGGTCTTCGTTGCTGCGCCTGGGCTTTCTCTGGTTGTGGTATGCGGACTTCTCATTGCAGCAGGGCACAGGCGCCAGAGCACACGGGCTTCCCTAGTTGCAGCTTTAGGGCTCAGCAGTTGCAGTTCAAGGATGTCGTATTGCGCAGGCTCAGTAGTTGTGGCACAAGGACTTGGTTGCCCCCGTGGCCTGTGGAATCTTCTCGGGCCAGGGATAGAACCCACATCCACCACACCGGCAGGTGGGTTCTTAACCGCTGGCCACCAGGGAAGTTCTCTCAGAGTGCTTTAAATTTCAGGTTTTAGTCATGTGAAGTTGAACATCTTTTCATATGCTTGAGCCATTTTTCATCTTTTATAACAGTGAACTAGGTTTTGTTTCACATCAATTGATCAATATTGCACAGACTAGAAATTCCAGCTGAGGGAAGTGGTAAGAGCAGACATTGTTGTCTTCTTTCCAACTATATTAGTTTTATATTGGTGCATAACAATTACTAAAACTTAGTGGCCTAAGTCAATACTCATTTACTATCCCACGTATAGGTTGGAAGTTTAAGCATAGATTAGAGTTAAGTCCTCTGCTCAGGGATTTACCAGGCCCGAAGTTAAGGTGTTGGCTGGGGCTGTGAGCTCATATGATGACCAAGATCTTCCAAGTTCATTAGTTTTCAGAATTCTATCCGTATGGTTATAGGACTGAAGTCCCCGCACCCTGCCCTTTTTTTTTTTTTTTGCTGGCTGTCAGCTAAGTCGGTCAAATCCCACAGGCTAACCCCAAGTCCTAGCTCCATGACCATAATCACGGCAGCTTCTTCAAAAGCAACATGAGACTCTGTCCAGTCAGCTGCCACAGAGAGTCTCATAAATACATGGTGACCAGTCCTCTCAGCTTTGTCATAGTGTATAACCCCGTTAAAGGAAGAGTTACTGCATCTCCGAGCATATTCACAGACCTGCCTGCACTCAAGAGATGGAGATCATGCATCAGAATTTTGATGTCTTCTTTTAAAGAGTTTTTGAGTTGGTTTTGGCAGGCAGATTTCTACAGATTAGCTTGACTCTTACAAAACTTATTTTTTAAGCTTTACTAGACTGGTCCTAAAGTAGCCTTCACTAGTTTCAGGGGTGACCCTTCTGGGGTCTCTAATGAATGCCCAACTCAATAGTGTCTCCTCTCTGTGTAGTTAGACGAGGAGTATCTCCTTGTCTTGCATGAATTCCAAGGATCATTCGGTTTACAGCCGCCCTGCTTAGACTCATGGCATTTCCCTGGGCATGTGTAATTTAGTATTCAACTAAGGATTCTAGGAAACCCCGTTGCACATTTCTAGAGAGATTTCTCTATTTAGTGTCCTCCTTTCCGCTACTGTCTCCTGAAAACACCAGCCATTTGGGCATTCAGCCATAGTTTTCATCTCCTCGAATCAGTGAAATTGCTGTGCTCTGCTTAGTTTCCTCCCCAAGCACTTCCAGGGACTTCCCTGGTGGCACAGTGGTTAAGAATCCACCTGCCATTGCAGAGCAGCTAACCCGTGTGCAGCAACTACCGAGCCTGCATTCTGCAGCTCCTAAAGCCCTCGTGCCTAGAGCCTGTGCTCACAGCGAGAGAAACCACGCAATGAGAGGCCCGCGCTCCACAACCAAGAGGAGCCCCCGCTCACCGCACCTGGAGAAAGCCTGTGCAAAGCAGTGAAGACCCAGTGCTGCCGAAAAGAAACAAACGGACGTGCTCCCACATAAAGGGCCCACAGCATTGGTCTCTTTCTTCAGGGATCACAGCCCTGTGCGGCTTATCTTCTCATATTTAAAATAGTTTCTCATAGGTTTCTCTGCTCTTATTATGGTATAAGGGTAAGTTTGCTATCATTATTCTTATTGTCAAAGGCAAAATATTGAATGATCTGTCTCGTAGTATTCATGCTTTTGTGACTGTCTTGTTAGCAGACTTACTTTAAAGACCCACCTCACCAGTCAGGTAACTAGGGGTGACCTCTAACTTTGAGGTTGACCTTCAGCCAACAGCCAAAAAGAAGCTCAGCATTTAGTCTAGAGTAGCAAGCAAATTCTGCCAAATGATTTTTTCGAACAATCCAGGTGAGCTTGGCAACATACGCTTCCCCAGTTATGCCAACAGGATGGAACAGTTTGGCCGGTACCTTTGTTGTGGCCTTGCAGAGGACCAGCTAGGCTGTGCCTGCACACCTGACCCACAGGAACTGTAAGATAGTAAATGTGTGTTGTTTTATGTTGCCAAGTTTGTAGTACTTTGTTAAATAGCAATAGAAAGTGAGTATGATAGTATTGGGATGGTTTAGTCGCTCAGTCTTGTCTGCCTCTTTGCGACCCTATGGACTGTGTAGCCCACCAGGCACCTGTGTCCGTGGGATTTCCCAGGTAAAAACACTGGAATGGGTTGCCATTTCCTTTTCCAAGGGATCTTCTCGACCCAGGGATCGAACCCATCTCTTCTGCATTGCAGGTGGATTTTTTACAACTGAGCCAGCAGGGAAGCCCACAATTGTATTAAATTTGCATAAATATTGTTCAAGGCCAGCCCATGATAGGGTAAAAAAAAGTGTAATCTTACAGCACTTAAACCCTGCTCCTTGAAAGAGAAGATTACAAGAGTCGGATGTCAAATGGTTTTTGTTTTCTTCTCTTGTCAGCTCAAAATCATGTCCTGTTCTAGTTTTCTTCCTGTTTGGACCATAACTTTCTTATTACAGCCTCTTTTGCTCTGACATTCCTATACAGCCTTTCTTTTTTTCTGTTGACAAAAGTAGCATATTCGTTCATATTATTTATGAAAGTCATTCAATATCTTATAGTTTATCTAATGCACTCTACTTTCTTTGTAAAGATTTTCTCCTTGGAGTCCTCATGATTGGTTAATTTAACTTCTTTTCATTGTGTTCCAGAGTTAAATTCAATATTTCTGGTAAACTTTTCTAGAATGAAAAATAAATGATCGTGACTGTACTGCTCCAGGAAAATACCTAGTCTTATGTGTCTTAAGAACTTGTAAAAATCCCACAGCCCTTAATAACCTCAACTAAACATGCTCTGCCTCAAATTCTTATTCCAAAATAATGTTTCATAATAAACCAGGCACAGACCCAAAGCTATTATCAGTCTCCCCCTGTTCACTCCTCCAGTACCCATGGCGGTTACCAGTCTGCCCCATCTCTGTGGACCTGCCTCTCTCAGACACATGTAAATGGAGTCGTTCAATACGTGACTTTCTGCGTCTTGCTTCTTCCATTTAGGATATTTCCAAGGTTTATCCATGTTGCAGAGTAATAATGGAACTTCATTCCTTTTAATGATGGAGTGGTATTTCATTGTATGGATATACCATATTCCGTTTATTATACGAGTTGATGGTCATTTGAGTTACTTACAGTTTGGGGCCATTTTCAATACTGTTGATATGAGTATGCATTTACAAGTTTTAGTGGTTATATGTTTTCATTTCTCTCGGGTATATATTTAGGAGTAGAATCGCTGCATCATGCATTATACCAAAATAGTACAAACAACTTATGCCCCAAAATTAGGTGACTCAGATGAAATGGACAAATTTTGAGGAAGACACGAATTACCAAAACTGACTCAACAAGAAATAGAAAACCTTTAAAAGACCTAAAACAAGTAAGTGAACCAAAAAGAAATGCCTAAACTCAGATGGCTGTAACAGTGAAATCTATAAGATATTTTAGCAAAAAGTAAGAGTTAATCTTTAGCAGTCTTCTCCGGAAGATAGAGGTGGAACAACTCATTGTATGAAGCCAGCATTACCTTGATATTAAAGCCAAACAAAGATATCATAAGAAAAAGATTATAAACCCATATCACTCATGAAAATGTACACAGAAGTCCTCAACAAAATCTTAAGTCAAATCTAGCAACGTATAAAAAAGATTATACATGACCAAGGAGTTATCCCAGGAGTAAAAAGTTGGCTTAATAATTGAACAGAAATTAATGTAACACAGCATCATAATAGAAGACCAAATTCTCATGATCATCTTACCAGATACAGAAAAAGCACTGGACAAAATCCAACACCCATTCATGATTTTAAAAATCTGGAATAGAAGAAGGCTTCCTAACCTGATAAAGAGCATCAGCTACAGAGAAAAACCTACAGTGAACAGCATAATAAATGGGAAGGACTGAATGCTTTCCCCCCGACACTGGGAACAAAGGACGAATGTTTGCTCTAACAGATTTCTAGTTAGTCTAGTTATAGCCAGCTTAACAAAGGAAAATAATTTTAAACATCCAGTTTGAAAGGGGAGAAGTTAAAACTGTCTTTATTTCTTCATCATCCTATATGTATAAAATTCCCAGGGAGTTCACTCAGCAAAAAAAAAACAAAATTCCTAGAATGCAATAGTAAGGGACTATCTTTCCTGGTGCAGTGTATAAGAATCTGCCTGCCAGCACTGTTTATAATAGCCAGGACGTGGAAGCAGCCTAGATGTCCATCAGCAGATGAATGGTTAAGAAAGCTGCAGTACATATACACAATGGAGTGTTACTCAGCCATCAGAAAGAATACATTTGAATCAGTTCTAATGAGGTGGATGAAACTGGAGCTGATTATACAGAGTGAAGTAAGCCAGAAAGAAAAACACCAATACAGTATACTAACACATATATATGTAATTTAGAAAGATAGTAACAATAACCCTATATACGAGACAGCAAAAGAGACGCAGATGTACAGAACAGACCTTTTGACTCTGAGGGAGAGGGAAAGGGAGAGGGTGGGATGATTTGGGAGAATGGCATTGAAGCATGTATAATATCATATAAGAAACAAATCAACAGTCTAGGTTCAATGCAGGATACAGGATGCTTGGGGCTGGTGCACTGGGATAACCCAGAGGGATGGTATGGGGAGGGAGGTGTGGGGGGAGTTCAGGAGTGGGAACTTATGTACACCCATGGCGGATTCATGTTGATGTATGGCCAAACAAATACAGTAAAGTAAAAAAAAAAAAAGAATCTGCCTGCCAGTGCAAGGGACATGGGTTTGACCCCTGGTCTAGAAGATCCCACATGCCCCAGAGCAACAAAGCCTGTGCGCCACAACCTCAGAGCCCTCACTCTGAACAGCCCAGGAGCCACAGCTACTGAAGCCTGTGCACCGCAAGGAACAGGAGCGTCTACGTGCTGCAACTAGAGGAAGCCCACGCAAAGGAACAATGTTCAATGCAGCCTACGGAAATAAATTTTTTAAACTCAAGAATAAGAATATAAGCAACTTGGTTTCTTAAAGGGGCAAAAGATTTTACTATAATAACATTATATCTAATATACACTATATTATATTTAATATACATTATAAAGGACAGAAATGGTATGGACCTAACAAAAGCAGAAGATATTAAGAGGTGGCAAGAATACACAGAAGAACTATACAAAAAAGATCTTTACAACCCATATAGCCACAATGGTGTGATTACTCACCTAGAACCAGACATCCAGAATGTGAAGTCACGTGGGCCTTAGGAAGTATCACCCTGAACAAAGTTGGTGAAGGTGATGGAATTCCAGTTGAGCTATTTCACATCCTAAAAGATGATGCTGTAAAAGTACTGCACTCAATATGCCAGCAAATATGGAAAACTCAGCAGTGGCCATAGGACTCGAAAAGGTCAGTTTTCATTCCAATCCCAAAGAAAGGCAGTGCCAAAGAATGCTCAAACAGCTGCACAATTGCACTCATCTCACATGCTAGCAAAGTAATGCTCAAAATTCTCTAAGCCAGGCTTCAGCAATATGTGAACCGTGAACTTCCAGATATTCAAGCTGGGCTTAGAAAAGGCAGAGGAACCAGAGATCAAATTGCCAACATCCAATGGATAATGGAAAAAGCAAGAGAGTTCCAGAAAAACATCTACTACTGCTTTACTGACTACACCAAAGCCTTTGACTGTGTGGATCACAACAAACTGTGGAAAATTCTTCATGAGATGGGACTACCAGGCCACCTGACTTGCCTCCTGAGAAATCTGTATGCAGGTCAAGAAGCAAGAGTTAGAACTGGACATGGAGCAACAGACTGGTTCCAAATTGGGAAACGAGGACATCAAAGCTGTATCTTGTCACCCTGCTTATTTAACTTATATGCAGAGTACATCATGAGAAATGCTAGAGTGGATGAAGCATAAGCTGGAATGAAGATTGCTGGGAGAAATATCAATAACCTCAGATATGCAGATGACACCACCCTTATGGCAGAAAGCCAAGAACTGAAGAGCCTCTTGATGAAAGTGAAAGTGGAGAGTGAAAAAGTAAGCTTAAAACTCAGTATTCAGAAAGCGAAGATCATGTTATCCGGTCCCATCACTTCCTGGCAAATAGATGGGGAAACAGTGTCAGACTTTATTTTGGGGGGCTCCAAAATCACTGCAGATTGTGACTGCAACCATGAAATTAAAAGATGCTTGCTCCTTGGAAGAAAAGTTATGACCAACTTAGACAGCATATTAAAAAGCAGAGACATTGTCAACAAAGGTCCATCTAGTCAAAGCTATGGTTTTTTCAGTGGTCATGTATGAGTGTGAGAATTGGACTATAAAGAAAGCTGAGGTGGCCGGCCTCTGCCGCCTCCCGGGAGCAGCCGGCCCGGAACCTCCTGTGGGTCCACGCCGGGCCCGGGGGCCCGCCTGCACCGCTGGCCCCCTCGCGGCCCCTCCGAGCACTGCCAGCTGAGCCCCCCGCGCTCCCCGAGGTGGTGTGCAAACGGAAGGGGGCCAGGGTCCCCGCCTGCACCCCCTGTAAGCAGCCCTGCGCGCCCCCGCCGCCCAGGGAGGGGCCCCCACGGAGGCCGGCAGGGACTCAGTCTGAGCGGGGCGGGGGCTCCCTCTTGGCCTCCAGGCAGGCGCAGCAGGAGTGCGGCGAGACCAACTGTCCAGAGGGCCCTGAGCTGCCGGGCAACTGCCACGGGGAGCCGCCCCCAACGCCACTGACAGCAACCAGCTGCCGCCCTCCCATCCTGCTCAGGATATTTTCCAGTTTATCTTTGGATGAACGTTGCCTTTCTGCATCATTGGTTTGCAAGTACTGGCGTGACCTTTGTTTCATTTCAGTTCAGTTGCTCAGTCGTGTCCGACTCTGCAACCCCATGAATCGCAGCACACCAAGCAACCCTGTCCATCACCAGCTCCCGGAATTCACTCAGACTTGCATCCATCGAGTCAGTGATGCCATCCAGCCATCTCATCCTCGGTCGTCCCCTTCTCCTCCTGCCCCCAATCCCTCCCAGCATCAGGGTCTTTTCCAGTGAGTCAACTCTTCCCATGAGGTGGCCAAAGTACTGGAGTTTCAGCTTTAGCATCAGTCCTTCCAAAGAAATCCCAGGGATGGTCTCCTTCAGAATGGACTGGTTGGATCTCCTTGCAGTCCAAGGGACTCTCAAGAGGCTTCTCCAACACCACAGTTCAAAAGCATCAATTCTTCCGCACTCAGCCTTCTTCACAGTCCAACTCTCACATCCATACGTGACCACTGGAAAAACCATAGCCTCGACTAGGCGGACCTTAGTCGGCAAACTAATGTCTCAGGGTTTTTAATATGCTATCTAGGTTGCTCATAACTTTTCTTCCAAGGAGTAAGTGTCTTTTAATTTCATGGCTGCAGTCACCATCTGCAGTGATTCTGGAGCCCCCAAAAATAAAGTCTGACACTGTTTCTACTGTTTCCCCATCTATTTCCCTTGGAGTGAGGGGACCGGATGCCATGATCTTCGTTTTCTGAATGTTGAGCTTTAAGCCAACTTTTTCACTCTCCTCTTTCACTTTCATCAAGAGGCTTTTTAGTTCCTCTTCACTTTCTGCCGTAACGGTGGTGTCATCTGCATATCTAAGGTTATTGATATTTCTCCCAACAATCTTGATTCTAGCTTGTGTTTATTCCAGTCCAGCATTTCTCATGATATACTCTGCATATAAGTTAAATAAGCAGGTTGACAATATACAGCCTTGATCTACTCCTTTTCCTATTTGGAACCAGTCTGGTGTTCCATGTCCAGTTCTAACTGGTGCTTCCTGGACTGCATACAGATTTCTCAAGAGGCAGGTCAGGTGGTCTGGTATTCCCATCTCTTTGAGAATTTTCCATAGTTTATTGTGATCCACACAGTCAAAGGCTTTGGCATAGTCAATAAA